>OX246750.1:9628429-9645929 GCA_945910005.1 Isoperla grammatica
ACGTTGGAGGTGTTATACACTCTCTTCTAAAATCATGCCCAAATGTGTTCGTTGTCTTACTGACTGACGAAATAGCAGAGTGCTCTAATAACAACTTTATATTCGACTTCTCCACTTACTAACATCAACTGCTAAAAGCTGTAATTTTAGACCGTGTACGGGTATTTCGAAGATGCCAAATCCAGTGGACGTCAATAATGATGCTAATCGCTATTGGGGATGTATGAAATAGCTCCAAGAATCTGCTGATTTTCTTCGAGATAGATTGCAGGTAAATAAGAATCTAAGGTCGGCGTGAAAACAATTACGTTGGGACAACTTTATGACCCGATGACGACCTTCACAGAAGGACAACTTTATGACCCTTTGACGACACTCACAGGACACCTTTATGACCCTTTGACTACACTTACAGGACTCCTTTATGACCCTTTGACGACACTCACAGGACACCTTTATGACCCTTTGACGACACTTACAGGACACCTTTATGACCCTTTGACGACATTCACAGAAGGACAACTTTATGACCCTTTGACGACACTCACAGAAGGACAACTTTATGACCCTATGACGACGCTCACAGAAGGACAACTTTATGACCCTTTGACGACACTCACAGAAGAACAACTTTATGACCCTATGGCGACGCTCACAGAAGCAACTGACAACTTTTGTCTAGCTAGAGGACATTTTTTACAATGTATGTTATCATTTTTAATTCGTACCTGGAAAAGTCCGTAGTCTTTGCTTCCGTCAGTGTTGGGTGGCCCAACCACGTGTGTACGCCTTGAGCTCTCGCCTTCCACCAGACAAACCCCTGGAAACAACCACGTGACTCTCAATGGTAGGTGAAGAAGGTGTGTCACAAGGCGCCATTCTAGGACCACTAATATACTATAAATTATTCTACTAAAACCTGCCCAGAGACTGTTATCTTATCGTGGTAGGCAGGTTTGTGTACTTTGGTGATCTCAAGAGCTATGCCGGCAGAAGTGTTTGCTTCTGGTAGGACGTACCCTAGCCTGACAGGTCGAGGGGGAGAAGCCAGACGAACGGCAATTCATGCCCTCACCCCTTCCTTTTTCCTCCCAAATATACGTCCTACTTGTCCCTTTCCTCCAAACATCCCCTGACGTCATATGATCATAGTAATCGAGTACGTCGTTAAACAACAAATAATCAATGAATATAAGAACTTTAAACTGTTTATAACCCTTGATGGGAGCAGAAGTATTGACTTACAATCGTTAATCTGGTCACGAGGTAGACCCTTCCTCACCAACTCTCTGGCAAGTCCGCAGCGCGTGAAGGTTTTGGACTGGACTGTAGCCGCCATGACCAGTAAGGCTACAAGGGCGGTGATGCGTGGACCAAACATGGCTAATCTATGTACAAACACAGAGTATATCAAATATTGCAACCAATAGAGTAGCTATGATGCTGATTACATCGAATAGTAATACAAATTCAATAAAAATAACAACCATGTACCTATTAAAATGTTGGATACATTTGTCCTATACAGCTTATCAAACCACAGTGTGCTATGCCATAAAAAATTAAAATGATTTTCGACCCTTTCCCGTTGAAGTGTAAATATTCTTAGATATGTTAGTGTCTGTTTATGGGCGTGTTTTTCCCCGGGCTATTTTTTTAACTGTGTAATTCTTTGTAAAAGACAAGGAACTATTATTCTGTGTTTAAAAAAGAGAAGTCTATACTCACCGTATTATTTAGGTGTGATGCAGGAGCTATATGTGTTATAGCGAGAATCTATAGCAACTTGTGCTACATAAGGACTTTTTGTGTGTTTATATATGTTCAGATCGGCTCTGTGAGGGCATTGATTGCATTTTCTCACTATTTCTTGAGGTGAATTGTTGCATTGTGCTTCCTGCCTGTTCAACCACTGCGCTGTACAAGTCTTCCTGTAAACACAGGGAAACCGACGAGGAAAAACCATTACACAATTACCGCAATAAGTCTTGGCGACAATTACATTACATAAGTTCCGTACTCATTCATAAAAAAATAGATACGTTTGTATTTATAGAGTCTACCCACTCAGTAACAAGACTGATTTTCTCACTTACTTTACTTTATTGTAATAAAGGCTAGTGTAGGGCACATTGCCCTATTTAGCCTGATGAGTGATGAATGATAATGAGGAAGAGATAGGAGGGAAAACCTGGTACCCCTACCCTAAGGGCGCTAGATGTTGCCAAGGAACAGTTTTATGTATGTTATTTCCTTAGCAACACTGGGCGCCCGTAGGGGTAGTGAACATAGTCGTCCTTCCAGCCTCTTCAGGTTTGAGTCAGTCTGACTATGAAAACTACACGAAATTAACGTTTTTTTTTTAGTAATATCAAAGTATACTGGGTTGGAAAGCTTCCGCTAAAGTGTGTATTTAGTGGAAGCTTTCCACTACGGTGGAAAACGGTAATAATTTATTGGAAAATAGAAACATTCATGAGAAAAAGTACTAAATTCTCTATTCCAAGACATATGTTGTTTTACTTTGTGTCAGTGGAAAAACACTTTACAGCTATTTAGCCGACATGTAAAGGGGGAGGGGGGGCGGTGAAGTTTACACGTTGTTTTAGTTTTACGTGTATTACAGGCAACTAATTTCTCTTAATTCTTAAACAAATAATAGGATTTTTATGAAAATTTACCTACTTACAGAGGGATGTCATATCTACGCATAGTATTAAGTACATTTGTAACAAGCCTGCTCAAAAATAATATACTCACGTTTGAATTATTCAAATAAATTACTTTCGTCGAAGATGTTCGGCGAAATAATACGGAGAATCTGTTTAAAAATGGGTACATTGTTTTTTAATAGGTTGGTGACAAATTTACTTAATACCATGCATAAATATGACATCCCTCTACAAGTGGGTAAATATTTATAATAATCCTACCATTAGTTAAAGAGTAATTAGTTGACGGCCAATACATCTGTAAAACTGCTACTGCTGAACGCTCTTAGACAACAAATAATCAAATCAAATAAAAAACATGTGACATCAGAACATCCGTGCCCTATCCTCAACCGTCTGAACAGTGTTGCCAGTCACTACAGTCTGGTGTGACGTCACTAGGGCAGCCACTACGCATGCGCCGCTTTCTCCAAGTCTGGGTGTCCCCGTGGGAAACTTCAAGTTAATCAACCGTGAGGTGAAAAACTTGAGAACAAATTGAAAAAACTACTACTACATTCTGCTTGGTTGGTAATGATAGCCATGACTGTTCGTTGATTGGGGCGTTGTAGGATCAGCGTGCGAAACGCGGCCTGTAGATAATGGGGCTCCCCTCAGATCTTTTAGGGGCACGAAACACGTTTAAAAAATGTTTTACAAATAAATAAATAAATAAAGTCACATTTAGAGTCTACCCACTCAGTAACTAAACTGATTTGCAGTGGGGGACTTTATTTAAAGTGACTATACCAACCCTGTAGGCTTCGAACACCATCGACGAGTGAGCGATAACCAATCAAAGATCGATATTTCAAATGCGAAACATATTAATCAGTGATTGGACAGTGCGAACACCTGCGGACAAATGTCAGAATCAATAAGGCGCCGATTCAGAACAACTTTTAATTTATTGAGTGCTTCGTTGCTAGGACGTCTCCAAAGTCATTGTTTACTTATTCCTAAGCCAAGAAGTAATGGAATTGAATCCACATTAGAAGTTAAAAAACTTCTATAATAATAATAATAATAATAATTTTTCGTATGAAACCTGTTGAGAGACAATCCTCTTCAGGGCCCTCATTCCAGTACAGCACGTTATAGATGCAACCGGTTGCAACTTGTGCACTAGGGTTACGGAATAGGGGGTGCAACTTTACAACCAGTTACATGACCGCCTAAAAATGTTCTGGAATTAGGGGCAATTATAACCATTTTTCGTAGGCCTGTAGCTGTTATAGGGTGCACATCAGTTTTACATAATGTGCCCCTCTTCAGGTGACTAACTTAGTTTATTAGGGTGTTTGGATAGTTCAGAAGGAATGTCCGAGGGCTGTTAGTAGGACTCAATCCAAGCATTCGTCTTGTGACTGAGGAAAGCCTCGGGGAAAACCTTCAATCATGACTGCCGGGTAATCTATTAACAGGGCCCAGATTCACAAAGGTGCTAAGGCAAATCTTAGTGATAAAAATCACGCATATGTCGTTCTGAAATGTGATAAGATAAAATATAGTAAAATATCAACAATTTATCTACTAATATATTATTTGTGAATGTGTAGTAATACCCAGAGATGATTTATCTAGCTAGGATTTGCCTAACTTAGGACAACTTTGAGTTAGGCATCTTTGTGAATCCAAGTCCAGATATCTGACGCTTGTGTTATACAATACATGTGTTTTGTTTGTGCTAAGATAAGGAACGTCTCTGCAAAGAGCTACTAGGCATAACACCTTGCTTATTTTCGATCATATATAAACACTGACTGCTAAGGGTATTTTAATTTACCAAGTTGAAAGAATTTAAACATAATTTCCACTACATTTGATTTTATTTAATTTCTCAAGTATTTTTTCTAGTTCTTGATTTTTATTTTATATAGTTAAGTAGTTTGTTTTGTTTTTGTTTTCGATGTTATTGTTATTTATGATGTCATTATTATTAATTGTTTGCATAGCCTAGTTTTATTCAAGGTCCTCCTTTGTAAATCGGTTTTTATAACTGAATAGGATAGACATTAAATAAATAAATACAAAATTAATCGTCTCAATCTGCTAGAGATAAATAAAATATGAACATATTTTTTTAGATTGCAGCAGAGAACGTGTTAATAGAGGGGCGAAAAGAGTGGGGGAAGGGGGGGGGGGGGGGGTGACAGACTCAATGTAGTATTTTGTTAAACAAAACTAATTCGTGACATGTTGAGGTTACGTTAAAACTATTTACAATAGTTATAATACGTATCTGTTGTTAAGAAAATTATAATTGGTTGGGGGTGAATAATTTCAGAAAATAAATTAGCGTGAACTGTTAATTAATTTATTTACGATTAATGTGATTGAGTGAGCCGAGTTAATTTAACGAACAAGGAAATACTCAAAGAGCACAGCTGAGTGAGTTCAGCGCTGTCGGCGCCTCGTGGGAAAACTACGAACTAACTTTCATGGGAATTTTGTGAATAAGAAATTGACAAATCATCCAATATCTTGGACACAAAAGAGTGTTTGACACTTTTGGTGGCGAGGTTGTATTTTTTCTCACGGTTCTGTAGCTGTCACAGGCAATGCTCTTTAAGGTTGTAAGTCCATCTAGTCTGCGGAACTCCCGAATTCGGTCTGTTGAAATTGCTAAAATGTGTTTAAATTGTCCCAAATGTAAATCAAAATAAATCATCTTGTAGAGACCTGGACCCGGACTCACAAGAGGTCCTAAGTCTTTGTTGGTCTTATCTCTAAAACCTCCCTAACTTTGAACCTCTTGTAAATCCAGGAAAATATCTGAGAACAGAATTTAAAACAAATTATTGGAATGTTCATTGTGTCCTTGTTCCTACCAGGAATTAGTTTCTTTATGTGACCTGGGTCTGGTTTTACAAGAGGTTCAAAGTTAGGCCATTCTTAAAGTTAAGATCAGAAAAAGACTTAGGTTCTCTTGTGAATCCGGGCCCAGTGTTCTTTCTTATGAACGTTTCTTTGTTCCAATCAATACTTCCGTTTATCAGATGTTCTTAATTACCTTTTGTAATGTGATGTTGCTGGACGTCTTTCACACCTAATTAAGAACATCTGCTAAACGGAAATATCAATTGTAAAAACCATTGATAATAAAGAGCATTAAATTCTCTATACAGGATGAAAGATTTTGATTTTCTCATGGGAAAAATTAAAAAATTTTAACAGACCGAAATCGGGTTAACTATAAAGTTAAGTCAAAGTTATACATGGAAACTGTCTACTCAAGTAGGTTTGTAGATAAGACAGGTCATATGCACAGTTCAGTAGGATTTGTTTATGGTTGTTTTCTATATGGCAAATAAAATGCATGAAATTGTTACCTGGCCTGGCAACAACGGGCGCCCCTAGGGGTAGGAGACACTGAATACGACCTCTCAAGTCTAGCAGTGGACTGGGCTATAGCACGCTGCATCTTGTAATAACTTATGATGTCTTATTAACGGGCTGGCTGGCTGGTTGTTATTATCTTAGTGAAGCCTCCATCTCCCCAAGGAGCCCCGCGCTATAGTCGCAATTAGCAACATTGCCTCCCAAGTAGGCGGGCTGGGCTACCCTATCGGGTTGCGGTGCGGGGTTATGGGTTATGCTAATGAGGGCCCGGACATCCATCACACATCGGCGTCTCTCTCTCTCTCTCTCTCTCTCTCTTTCATCACAGACACAGCCTCCAGACGATATAAGAGTAACAACAATAATAATGGTAATAATAATAATAATAATAATAATAATAGTAATAATAATAATAATAATAATAATAATAATAATAATAATAATAATAATAATAATAATAATAATAATAATAATAATAATAATAATAATAATAATAATTATCGACATCGCCGTCCCGCTAGACAACCATGTGATCAACACAGTAGCTGAGAAGAGGCGTAAATACCAACCACTCGCCGTCGAACTCAAGGACATATACAAGCTGAGGTCCGTTGAGATAGTTCCTGTCGTCGTCTCCGTCAACGGTCTGGTCACCGAAGAGTGGTCAGCTGCGAAAGAGAAGCTCCACCTGAAGGACAAGCACGTGCGTGTCATGCAGAAGGCTGCAATCCTCGGCACAACTAATATCGTGCGCAAGGTCCTCAGCCTATGAGCTACATTGTCACCACCATCTTTCGGCCGCCACCCTAGGGTGCACTCTCGCATCGTCTTGGCTCAAGAGGAGCCCGATGGTGCAAATGAGAGAAGAGAAGAAGGGAAATAACATAACAATAATAATAATAATAATAATAATAATATTAAAAATAATAATAATAATAATAATAATAATAATAATAATAATAATAATAATAATAATAATAATAATACTACTACTAATACAACTTGGCGGGAAAAGATAAACAGATATAAGGAATTATCTATTGAAATAAAAAGGTTGTGGAAGCAGACTAATGTAACTGTTATACCGTTAATTATATCAGCAAATGGCATTGTTCCACGTAAACTCCATGACAGTATTAAATTAATTGGTCTCCAACCGAACATATACATCGAGATGCAAAAAGCAATTATTTTGAACACGTGTAGGATAGTCCGAAAATTTTTGAACTAAGAAGAATGAAGACTTCAAGAAGCTCTCCATCCTGATGGTGGTTTTCGTGGTTTCCACCGTACAAAGAGCGAATGCTGGGATGAGTACAAATCGGCCACGACCGTACATAGCATCTACAGTTCGGTTTGGAAAAAATAATGTGGACAATGATATATTAAGTAGTTCTAAGTAGATTTTAATAAGGTAAACACATGGAAATACTTGACATTTGTGTCCGTACAACATGTTTATGCCGGTTTTGACCGAGTTTGTATGTATTGCAACAATAAAATAATAATAATAATAATAATAATAATTTTTTTTTTTTTTTTTTTTTTTTTTTTTATTTACAATATACATTTGTCCCATTACATAATTAGTTGCATAATCTTATCCGGACATCCACAAGTTGCACAAGCAACTTATCTGTGGATTTAATCTAACTTAAAAAAACGCAGTATAACACTTCTGAACTAAATAAACTAAAGTATACTAAAGTATGGTATGTTCCACATATTCGAAACAAAATAGTTATGGAACTGAAAAAATAAAAAAATAAATGCATTACAAATAAAAAAACATGACACTACGCAATATAATAAAAATGTCACTCTTGATTAATTGAACAAGTAAATTAAAAATAACTACAATATTATATTATGAATCAAATACATTTTTAATTTACTTTTCAATTCCACGAACGTGTCTACTATTTTAATCTCCATTGGAATTTTATTAAAATAAAAAGGTAAACAATAACTTAATGATCTATTTCCATATTTGTTATTAACTAGTGGTAACCTATACATACCAGCACTTATTGCCCGAGTTGAAGTATCATGGACAATAGGAATTTTGTATTGTTGTTCGAAAAAGTATTTTAATATTAGCTTGTATATAAAAATTTCTCTTACTGGCAAGACATCAAATAATAAATATAAATCATGTACACTAATACTACTTTCTGCTTTCCCTCTTGTGCTCATCATCTTTAATATATTGTTTTGTATGGAAATTAAGTTTTTAAGTTGCGAGTGGGAGGCGTCTCCCCAAGCCAATATCCCATACGAAATGACAGATTCCGCGAGAGCGACATACACCATTTTTAAATGTTTAAATGGTAAAAAGTCTCTTAGAGCATAAAGCTGATGAGCACAAGATCTTAGGCGCTTACATATTTTTGAAATTTGCATATCCCAGCAAAATTTTTGATCTATTTCTAAACCTAGATATGGATGACTGTAAACTGAAGCGATGGTAGTGTGACATGAACATTGTACGGTACTGTGATTGCCGGCGTTTCGATGTAGACATTCGAAATTATGGGCGTGAACAGTTATTGTGGCATTCCGATCAGAGTTAAGTGGTAGACAAATATGAACGATTCTAGTTTTTTCTGTATTTATAATCAGTCTCACATCGTGATTCCATTTTAACATATTTAGAAAATCGCTTTGCAAATTCGCTTCTGCTACTTTCAGGTTCTTGTGTATTGCTATTAATGCTGTATCGTCCGCATAGAAGAAAGAAAGGCACTTGACAATATATTTTACCATGACATTCACGTATACTAAGTAAAGCTGGGGTCCTAAAATTGACCCCTGTGGTACACCACTGTTACTTGTTTTAGCTTTACTACAAACTTCCCCTATTTTTACTATTAGTTTCCTGTTAAACAAATAATTTTCAAACCACGCTAATACTTTACCCCTCACACCTATTCTGTCCAACGAATCTAAAAGTATTCTGTGGTCAAGAGTGTCGAAAGCCTTCTTAAAATCAACAAACATACATAAAATATGAAAGTTGTCATTTAACTTAGAGTTAACTAAGTCAGAGAATTTTTCTAACAAGTCTACTGTGCTTTTTCCTTTTTGAAATCCATATTGCTCTCTGTTAATGATATTAAATTTAGTCATATAATTTATTAAACAGTCAGCCACATAACGTTCTAATATTTTTTCAATACTTGAGAGAATGGCAATAGGTCTGTAATTTTTATAATCTAAATGATCGCCTTTTTTATAGATAGGTCTAATGATTGACACTTTTAGTGTATCAGGAACCACTCCCTCCTTTAAAGACAGATTTATAAATAATGCAATTACTGGACTTATTTCATGTACAATATTTTGCAGGTCTCTCATTCTAATACCATCAATGCCAGCCTGTTTATCGCTATTCATACTGTTTATTATCTCAGTGACTTTATTTACGCTAATAGGAGGAATATACATTGACTGTAGCTGCCGTTCACCACCGCCTATCGTATCGTTGACCACACATCGGATGTCACAACGGTGAATTATATTTTCAATATCTTCAACAAATGTACTTGCAAAGTTGTCAACTACATTATGAATTGTGTCACCTTTGCCGAGATATTTATGTATTACTTCCTCTACTGTGTTCTGCTTTTTCCTACCAACCAGATTATTAATATTTTGCCACGTATCCTTTATACTATATCTATTTCTTTCTATTAAATGTTGATAGTATTGTCGTTTCCTTTCTACTATTTTTTTGTTTACATTATTCCTAAGAATAGTGTAACTTTTCTTATAAACACTTTTATAAACCGATAGCTGTGGACATTTTTTCCATTTTTGAAATGCATTATCTCTTTCCTTTAGTAAGCCGAGTAATTCTTTTGTCATCCAGCTTTTGTTAACTCTTTGTTTTCTTGTAGAATGTTTAGAGTATGTCGCCTTTCCGTACGCTACTTTAAAGTTACAATATATCGCTTCATATAAAACATTACAATTATTTGCTACTAATAAATTCCCCCATTTGATACCTTTTAAAATACCTAATAGTTTTTTCTCGTCAATACACATTTTTAGAGGTGCTGCGGACTGTTCTCCAGTGTTATTTTCCCCCATACTTGTCGATATAAGTACTAAATAGTGATCACTGATTTTCGTCGTATAAACTGCTGACTTTACTTTTAGGTCAATGCCCCGTACGTAAACATGATCTAAACATGTACTACTAAGCCTATCATTCACAATCTCTTCCCGTGTCGGTTTAGTGATGCATTGAATGAATCCGCTGGTTGCCAACATCGCCTGATAAAGTTGGACTTTATCATCTCGGCAATCAAGTGTATCAATGTTAATGTCACCCAAATAGATACAATATTTGTTTTTGTTTTCCTGCCAATAAGTTTCTATTTCCTTTATATAATCTACCTTTGTGCTGTAACCAGGTGGTCTATAAACACATAACAACGATATTATCTCATTTTCCACAGTCAATTCGCCAGCAATACCCTCAAAATTATTAAATAACACTTCTCTTTTTTTAAATGTTATGTTGTTATTTACAAATAACATTAACCCACCACCCCTCTTATTAACCCGTAATTTACAAAAACGAGTATACCCTTCGAGATGAAACAAAGAACATTCTTCCAACAAATTCACTTCACTGAGAATTAGAATATGAAATTTTTTAACTTGGTCCTGTAAGGCAATTAGTAGCTCATCCCAATTCGTATTGATTGATCTTATATTTAGGTGTAAGGCAATAATTCCACTACAATTTTTATAACACCAGCCATTTAAGTCATCTGTAATTTCACATTCAATTTCTTCCCAATCATTATTTATTAAATCCATACACACGAGTGATTCACTCTAATTGATCAATGTCAGCTGCTGTTTTTATTTTCAACACTTCAGGCGTATACTCGTCTTTTCGTACAAATATATTTCCTTTACGAAACCAAACAAACTTGTACCCAGTCACTTTAGCCCTCTGTTTAGTGAGCCAAAAAAGATTACGATAGTGTGGGGATAAATGTTCACTAATAAAAATGGTCAGATCTGCTCCACGTACTAACATCCTTCAGGGCGAAGGATGTTACTGTTTTTAATAGCGTTGGTTTTCTTCGCAATCAAGATTTCGTCCCGTTTTTTTCGGGACACGAGCTGCACTATAATCTTGGGGGGGTAGTTCTTATTCCTTGTAGGAACTCTGTGCACTGCGTCTATATCGGAGCTATCGAGGTTAACTCTCATCTGACTCACAATGTCAATCACTAATCCTTCTACGTCTTCGTCCTCCCGTTGAATAACATTTGATATCTCCAAGTTCTTGTTCCTACCGTATTGATCTAGTTCCTGGACTTGATTGAATAATTCTGATATTAAATTGTCCTTTTTCTTCCCCTCTTGTACCAATTTCGTAATAACTTCCTCGTTTTTTACCACTTTTTCTTGCAATCCTTTGAATGCTAATAGATCCTGCTTTATTTCTTGAATATCAAATCTCAGTTCGTTAACTACTTTTAATATTTCTTGGGTAGCAGCGTACTCTGACTCACCAGACTGACCAGGTTTTGGTGAATCGTCACGGCAACAGTAACAACGCCATTCTTGTTTGGCCTTCTTTGATTTGGATTTTTGAGTAGCTTTACTAACACCCGCGCACTCGTAATGATACACTCTTTTACACTTGTAACACTCTACACAATCACCATCACTAGGCAGATTGTCGGCGCAGTCCAACTTAGAGCACTTCATGACAACAAGCAACGAGACTAACAGCCAATGCAGCCTATAGCAGCGGAGCGACTCGGGACACGTCCGTTCAGTTCAGAAGCGGCCGAACGAATGAATATAATAATAATAATAATAATAGTAATAATAATAATAATAATTATAATAGTAGAATACTTATATGAGTAAGTAGTAGTGTTGGGATAGCACAAAAGTTGTAATAATAGACCTACTAGGAGCAGAAATAGTAGTAGAAGTAGTAGGGGTAGTAGTAATGATAGCAGTATCAGAATCTTTGGTATCAATATAGCAGACAAAGAGTGGAAGTTGTAGTGGTTGTAGTAGTTTTAGTAGTAGTACCAATAGTGGAAGTAGTAAGTTATCAGTAGCAGAAAATAAGGAAAGTATAGATGGACCAATACCAGATCTCCCTTGGCCAAAACGGGCGAGTCAAAGTCGACTGGAATGCAGGTGATAGCGCATAAGGGCGCTTTCATAGCAACACGGCAACACGTTTTTTCCGGACCGGCAGATCACGTGAACCAATCAGTACTTGCCGTGCCTGCCCTGATTGGTTCACCTGACTTGCCGGTCCGGAAAAAACGTGTTGCTGTGTTGCTATGAAAGCGCCTTAAACGCGTGCTCCTCGCGCTCGGCGCGTGAACGGTAGCGGCAAAACATGGCTTCACTTACATTGCATTATGTCCGAAACTATTCAAGCTAGAGCAATATTATAAGCGGCACAAGAAAGATGACAGTTATACCTTGAAAACGGTATTTATATTTTTGTATTTGTGACAAGCTTCTTGTAAACCATACAAATTGCGATCGTAAAAAACGTAGAAATCATCGAAAAGGTTTCCACTAACATTGCTCTGCTTGAATGGCATTATTTTATTAACTATTAATGTTTGACAAATATAGTGTACATCATCGTGTAGAGGAAGGTTAGACAAAAGTATTTATGTGATTCAATGTTTGATGCGCGTATTGGTTATCTTGAAACCATGAGTTGAATATTGGCTGAACGTAGTTTTGCCGTAGCCTACTGGCTACGGCCGGCCGTATAGCTCTGCCGTAAGCGCGCAGGAGAGATGTGTTCCCGACCACTGCCGATAGCAACTGACACGTCCAGCTAGCTGCACTTCACTACCGGCCGCCCCTAAAAAACCGAATAGACTAGACCCGGATGCGCGCGCAAGCTTTCGCGCGCGGAGATGTGCTCGTGGTAAACCTATAGTAGTGGTGTTATTAGTAGTATTAGTAATAGCAGTAAAATTAATAGGAAGAGATGGTTGTAACTTTGTTGGCACTATTGGATTGCAACATAGAAGCGGATTTAGTTGGCATAGCCCCCTCCTCCCCCCCCTCCCCACACCCAAGCCCAAAGGGTCCTCGCTAATGTTAGCCTACCTACCAAAACACTCTCCGATCAGATAACCTAATGAAGACACTAAAAACACCCATATCTCATTACACGTGATTGACACGTAATGATTTTTAAATTAAGTTTTATAGTTTACGATCTGGCCGGCGTGAAGTCCCCCCCGCCCCCCCTGTTTTTGCTATGTTAATTATCTCTTAATGCTGCTACCTAATAAGTTCACAACAAAGTAACCACCGACTTGGTCTGCGATCTGAAGTGTTGGTCGCGGCGCGTTTAGGAGAGTCTTTAGCATTTTAAGTGTTGGCGGCCCCCGAGGTAGATTTCGCAACTTCAATCTGGGAATATGTAAACGTCAATCAGGTTGTGTATATCTCAATTTTGTTCGCTGTTTCCATGAAGGTCAAGACGTGTGGTGTGAAGCTGGTTTTGAGGTGATTGGTTGGAAGATGTGACGGTTTGGTTTTAGGATAGAGGAAGAATTTTATATCATTCGGTTATGCCGACATTACATAACTCATACTTTTGTCAAACTTATTGAATTCAAGAACAAAAGCGAATAAAAAACAAATTGGTAAAAAAAACTGCAAGAATATAGCTTCTGTTAATTGATGCTTTGACGAAAGTACTGAACCGTGTAAAGGCTGGTCCACACAGATTTTTAAGACATAATGCACAAGGTTTTAAGACGTTGTTTTAAAAACAACAATGAAAACAACGTCTTAAAACTAAAACTTTGTGTGAACGCCAGTACGTGTTTCCTATGATCCAACTTACGACTACGCGTTAAACCTTAAATCGTATGTCTTAAAAATCTGTGTGGACCAGCCTTAATGTGGGCATTACCTTAACATACATGTTTGGTGTTTAATGACGTATTCGATAGATTAGGTCAAATAGGTGTTCTCAATTAGATCCATTATACATCGCGGGGGTCGTCGTAAGGGAGTCCAGCAAGGGAGGGCAGCGCGAAGTGGGAGGACGAATCAAGTGGGACAGTGGGGGGTAAAGGGACAGGGTCTCCTTTTGTCGCCTCTTACGACTGGCAGAGTCACCATGGTTTATTCCACGCCGGGACCCGACGGGAAATGTTTCTGGTACTTGAAGAAAAATACTACTTTTGTGAAAGGATCTAGATAAAATACGTATCGCTTTTTTACACTTTACAATATGAAATTGTAATAATTACAATACAATACAATACAATACAATACAATACAATACAATAAATAACAGTAATTACAATTATTGTTACAATATGTTACTGCAATGGGGAACAGAATATATTAAGATTTATACTTTTAAAGAAAATTATGTTGGAAAATAATATGGCTTCTTTAGCGCCGGAGTAAAAATGAATCGTTTTATTTTGTTTATTTCGATAAACAAAAGTCACTGAACAATTAGATCAGTTACAACATCTTCCAAATAGCCTGTTGCGGTAAATGGTGACAATTTTATAGGCATCACGTAACCAATAATTAAGTCATTACCTCTATAATATCTGACCACGGTTATTTTTAAAAAGAAATCATAATAAATGTTTCTCACGAGACATCACATAACTCTCTGAAGTAACGTTGATTAATATTCGTGCTCTAACAAAAGTAAACAATTTATTGCTCAGCAGAACATAATATTCAACAATCATGGTTCCCAACGTGGGCAAGAAATTATGATGTATTACCCGTAATTAGGTACCTCAAACACTTATACGATTGGTAGCCCTGGGACTGGACCCCATATGAAGTTATCAAAGTTGGCAGGACTGCAATTTAGCCGTCAAAATGAGATCCACCTCCCAGGCAGCAGTCTCGTATGGCTAAATCAAGACATTCTTGACCGCTGCAATTATTGGTATATACAGAGAATCGCGTTGCTATTAAATACTTGGTAAGTTTATTGCTAGACCATTGGTTAGAGTAGAATAAAGGCTTTGTTCTTTATATGTACGCACATATTTGTTGGCCTTGTGATGGTGTTGCTGCTTTCAATGGCAAAGGTCATGAGTTCGAGTCTATCTACATGGAGTCATTATGTTCACGGAACACTCGATTTCGATCTGTTAAAGTTGATAGAAAATGGTTTCAAAATTGTTCCAAAAGAAAATAAAAATATGTCATTCTGTAGAGAATGGAATACTGTTTCTTATGAATGGTTTTTTATTCCAATAAATATTTCCGTTTTGCAGATGTTCCTAATTTGGTGTGAAAGATCACACAGCAACATCACATTTTAAAAGGTAATTAAGAACATCTGAAAAGCAGAAATCTTGATTGGAACAAAGAAACTTTCATAAGAAAGAGAACTAAATTCTCTACAGGAAGACATATTTTGATTTACGTTTGGGACAATATAAACACATTTTAAAGCAATTTTAATAGCGAAGGGTAAACTCGACGTCAAAAACCGCACAAAATTTGCATTATTTAATTATATCTCAAAATTGCAATAAGAAATCGAAAATCTAAATCAACTGTGTTTTGGTAAGCCCTACAGACTGAATTAAATATTAGCATTAGCGTAGTTATTTTGATTATTAATTCGATAGTTAGTAAGTAAATTAATTATGTATATATATTAGATATATATATATATATATAAATATCTTGACCCCGTTTCCAACATTAATTATCGGGTAGGGGGGGAGTAGCGAAGTACTCCATGTCTTGGGCTAATGTCTTCGTTGCCGGCTAGCCAGGCCTGACACAACCACCTCCTCAACCTCTTCCTCGATCACTTCTTCTGAGGGCTGAGAGGGCTGTTTAGTAGTTCCCTCCATTCTCTCACGGTTTTCCCATAGTCTTCCTGCTATATATAAATATATATATTTATAAAAACAAACTGATTATGTAAGACACAACTTAAAGCATTCAGTATGTAGAGCTTACTAAACCACAGTGCGCTGTTGATTCAGATTTACGATTGCGAAGCCCATTCTTGTAATATAATTTTTAAATTAAAATTTTGTGTGGTTTTTGACGTAGAGGTATCCTTCCCTGTTAACAGATGATCGGAGTTCTGCAGGCTAGGTGGTCATACACACAGCCACGTGAATATACACCCTATGGTGCAAGAGTCACGCATGTATACAGAAGAGGTCAATGTTTTCAACAGAGTCTGTGAGTTTGAAATACGATCCTGGCCAATCAACCCATCATACGTTTTAGCAAAGATTACCGAGTTGTTTTAGGTTGTACTTTATGGGCACCCGCTAATAAATGCGAAAGGTCATCCTGTACTATTATACCCAATAAAACCTTCATAAACGGACACATAAATATTATCGGAGCGAAATCAAATGTGATCAACTATTTACATAGACATGGATGATGGCCAGTTTAGGTTTTGCAACGAGGGTAATCAGGACATTGAAACGCGGTTTGCGATGCTGGTATTGGAACTGAGAAGCTAAAGCTTTGAGTTGAGGATACCTCTACGTCAACAACCGCACACCATTTTCATTTTTAAATTATATCTCAAGAATGGGCTTCGAAATCGAAAATCTGAATCAAC
This sequence comes from Isoperla grammatica, assembly GCA_945910005.1. NCBI lineage: Eukaryota > Metazoa > Arthropoda > Insecta > Plecoptera > Perlodidae > Isoperla > Isoperla grammatica. Next base: position 9,645,095 of record OX246750.1, read on the forward strand.
AGCGCACTGTGGTTTAGTAAGCCCTACACACTGAATGCTCTAAGACGTGTCTTACATTATAATCAGTATGTTTTTAAAATATAATTCATTTAATTACTAATTATCGAATTAATATCAAAATAACCACGTTAATGGTTATAATATTTTATTCAGTCTGTAGGGCTTACCAGAACACGGTGCGCTGTTGGTTTGGATTTTCGATTTCTTGTTGCAATCTTGAGTTGAGATATAATTAAATAATGAAAATGTTCTGCGTTTTCTGACGTAGAGACTCACGTGACGTAACAGCGACCATTTTGGAAGTTAGAATGTGTGTTAACATTCATTTTGGGCTATCAACACTGGAATAATATCATGCATTGCACGAAATATGAGGATTTTTACGCCTCAACAAAGTTTAAGAACATGATAGTGTATCTATAGTTTAATCATGTTCTCATGTCTCAAGTGCCCAGTACATCAACTTCATTTTAATACTTCTCTAGTTGCTACTATCTACTTAAACAGGTCTTTAAGGAGCACATTTTATATTAACCCAGGGCCCAGATTCACAAAGGTGCCTATAAGTGCTAAGACGTCCTCCTAGTTTAGGCAAATCTTAGTGATATATTAGATCACGTATATGTCGTTCTGTAATGTCATAAACATAAAGTATAAAAAATTTAACTAATCATATTTTATTTGTGAATGTGTAGTAATACCCAGAGATGATTTATCTTGATTTATCAAGATAGGATATGCCTATAACTTAGTACAACTTAGAGTTAGGCATCTTTGTGAATCCAGGCTCTGGATCGGATACCTGAAAAGTCATAATATAGCAGGTGTGACTAAT
>OX246750.1:9650929-9674707 GCA_945910005.1 Isoperla grammatica
GCGGCTTGATGGTGTTATTAATTGTGTTTGCGTTGCTGGCTGATGGTTGTGCGTGATGTCTGATGTCTGATGTCTGATGTCTGATGTCTGATGTCTGATGTCTGTTGTCTGATGTCTTTAATTTTATTGTTGTGACTTATGTATATTGACAAAGCTGATATTACGAATATAATTATTTTATTGTATGTAATGTAATCTCAAAGGTTGATAATAAAATGAGTGAATAATGTATGATGTCTGTTGTCTGATGTCTGATGTATGATGTCTGATGTCTGATGTCTGATGTCTGATGTCTGATGTCTGATGTCTGATGTCTGATGTCTGATGTCTGATGTCTGATGTCTGATGTCGAATGTATGATGTCTGTTATCTGTTGTCTGTTGTCTGTTGTCTGATGTCTGATGCCTGTTGTCTGATGTCTGTTGTCTGATGTCTGCTGTCTGATGTCTGATGTCTGATGTCTGATGTCTGATGTCTGATGTCTGCTGATGTCTGATGTCTGATGTCTGATGTTGATGTCTGATGTCTGATGTCTGATGTATGATGTCTGTTGTCTGATGTTTGATGTCTGATGTCTGATGTCTGATTTCTGATGTCTGATTTCTGATGTCTGATGTCTGATTTCTGATATCTGATGTCTCTGTCTGTTGTCTGTTGTCTGATGTCTGATGTATGTTGTCTGATGTCTGATGTCTGTTGTCTAATGTATGATGTATGATGTCTGTTGTCTAATGTCTAATTTATGATGTCTGATGTCTGATGTCTGATGTCTGATGTATGATGTATGATGTATGATGTCTGTTGTCTAATGTCTAATTTATGATGTCTGATGTATGTTGTCTGTTGTCTGATGTCTGATGTATGTTGTCTGATGTCTGTTGTCTAATGTATGATGTATGATGTATGATGTCTGTTGTCTAATGTCTAATTTATGATGTCTGATGCCTGTTGTCTGATGTCTGTTGTCTGATGTCTGCTGTCTGATGTCTGATGTCTGATGTCTGATGTCTGATGTCTGATGTCTGCTGATGTCTGATGTCTGATGTCTGATGTTGATGTCTGATGTCTGATGTCTGATGTATGATGTCTGTTGTCTGATGTTTGATGTCTGATGTCTGATGTCTGATTTCTGATGTCTGATTTCTGATGTCTGATGTCTGATTTCTGATATCTGATGTCTCTGTCTGTTGTCTGTTGTCTGATGTCTGATGTATGTTGTCTGATGTCTGATGTCTGTTGTCTAATGTATGATGTATGATGTCTGTTGTCTAATGTCTAATTTATGATGTCTGATGTCTGATGTCTGATGTCTGATGTATGATGTATGATGTATGATGTCTGTTGTCTAATGTCTAATTTATGATGTCTGATGTATGTTGTCTGTTGTCTGATGTCTGATGTATGTTGTCTGATGTCTGTTGTCTAATGTATGATGTATGATGTATGATGTCTGTTGTCTAATGTCTAATTTATGATGTCTGATGTCTGTTGTCTGATGTCTCATGTATGATGTATGATGTCTGTTGTCTAATGTCTAATTTATGATGTCTGATGTATGTTGTCTGATGTCTGATGTCTAATGTATGATCTATGATGTCTGTTGTCTAATGTCTATTTATGATGTCTGATGTCTCTTGTCTGATGTCTCATGTCTGATGTATGATGTCTGTTGTCTAATGTCTAATTTATGATGTCTGATGTATGTTGTCTGTTGTCTGTTGTCTGATGTCTGATGTATGTTGTCTGATGTCTGTTGTCTAATGTATGATGTATGATGTATGATGTCTGTTGTCTAATGTCTAATTTATGATGTCTGATGTCTGTTGTCTGATGTCTCATGTCTGATGTCTGATGTCTGACGTCTGATGTCTGTTGTCTGTTGTTTGATGTCTGATGTCTGTTATCTGTTATCTGTTATCTGTTATCTGTTGTCTGATGTATGATGTATGATGTCTGGCCGAACTGTTTGGTGCATGCACACAGTACTAGTCGAATATGCCTACATTTAAGAAGCCAGTAGCGTAACTAGGGGTAACAATGACTGAACAACAAATTCTTTCATCGCTCAGTCTCGCATTGCAAACATCCTCAATGGAAATGACTGTGTTAACCTTCTGGTAAAGATCTGCAATAATTAATTATACCGAATGGAATATTTCCAAACCGATCCGACGTGATGATTCGGACAGAGGGATCAAATAAGACTAATCACCTTTATTACACGCAGAGCGTTTTAACGTATAACGCAATCTGTCTTAATAACAGCCGTTGGTGTTTTTGATGTGAAAATTCTTGAAACGAATAAATCTATTAATCAAAATGTTCAATAGAACGATTATTTAAATGATAACGCGATTCGAAGTAAAGTTTCATATTACTGTAATTATATTTTGTATATATTTTGTTTTACAAAGTTAGGAAGATGAGATGATAAGTACATCTCTGCTGCATGGATTGCGTTTTTCATTAAATAAAATAAATAAATTCACATTTAGAGTCTATCCACTCAGTAACTTAACTGATTTGCAGTGGGGGACTTTAATTTAAAGTGACTCAACCAACCCTGTAGGCTTCGAACACCATCGACGAGTGAGCGATAACCAATCAAAGATCGATATTTCAAATACAAAACATATGAATCAGTGATTCGACTGGTCTGTTTCCCAACACTAACGCAATATACTGGACGAGCTGGGTACCTCAACGTTAGGGACCGGTGCCCGCAAAGAGTCTGCATATTGTTATGTAGTCTTCATCACCTTTTTTTATGTATAACCTACCTTTGTTTCATTCATATCGGCCCTCTTTGCGACATGCCCGCTTTCTGTTCTCAAAAAATGTGCAGCATGTAGAAATTATCTATTTTATAGGCTTTCACTACCAAAGTCAATTAATTATACTAACGTGGTTTTAACCGTGTCAAAAGGTGGAAATATAATCCAACATTTCGTCCATATTTGTACCTTGTGTACGTTATTCTGATAGCAACACTGTCCAGAGTTCCCTTTAAAATAAATAAATAAATGAATTCACATTTATGCCGACGTTATACGGCTCAATACTTTCGTCTAACATTGAATTCAAGAACAAAAGCGAATCAAAAACAGTTTGGTACAAACTGCAACAATATAGCTTCTATTAATTGATGCTTTTTTGTCCTTGAATTCAATAAGTTTGACGAAAGTATTGAACCGTGTAATGTGGGTATAGAGTCTACCCACTCAGTAACGAAACTGATTTTCAATGGGGGACTTTAATTTAAAGCGACTAAACCACCCCTTATATTCCGCAGTGTCAAAGGTCCCGAAGAAGCCCATTGCAATATGGTCGAAACGTTGGATTATTTCCATCTTTTGATGCGGTTATTCCCGGAAAACTTCGTTAGTATTGAATATAGATGGTTTTTCTAGATTTCATCTCTCCTTCTACAATATTTAGAATTCCGGCCACGTCCCGTCAATTATCTCTATGATAAATAAACATCCGTAACCAAATACCTCTTCCTCACTTTGTCCACTACAACAACAATAACAACAACAACACCGAAACAAGTGTTCTCTTTGGCGGGCCGACGCTCGACCGGTCGCCAGCGGGCGGTCCGCTCTAAGATCTCACCGCCGCTGACTTTATGAACGACCTGTTCAAGATGGTTTGACGTCGTGCATGGTTACCAAACGCAGCGCCCGGGATTAATTATATTAATTACTTGGCTTTGCATTGCTCGCGGCTATTAATCTAGCCATGTGAAGGCCGAAAGCAAATATCGATACGTATCGTAATAGCAACACAGAAAATAGTGAACCAACACTTTTGATCTTAGACCTTCGAGAAGAGGGCGAAATTTATAACCGTGTAAAATGCTGCTCATGTGTTATAATAGCTTGGGTTTATTAATTTGCAATCAGTATTTTTTTTAAATTTATTTTTATTAATGATGTGTTTTGGTTTTTAAAATAGATTCGTGTGCACTTGTTGATATCACGAAGGTATTCCGATCTGAGCATCACAATTTTGAAGCCAAATTAGTATATTATATTATATATTTTTTTGAAATACCTAAAAGATAATTAATTTACTTTAATAATCTTTGCTTTAATCATAGGCTTTGCGATACTAACTTTAGGTTATACACTGATTAATTAAATATTAATGCATGTGTCTATATTTAATATTTTGTATTCGTTAATTACAACAGAGTATTTGCAAGTTATTATTAATTATTGCAAATTACAAAGATATCCCCTATTTAATGTTTGAACGCTATAACTGCTCTAGAATTGTTTTTTAAATGTATCTTATTTTTCCATAAGAAAAAACAATTCCGTAAGGAAGGGGAAATTATTCTCTGCATCTGCATAATTATTGTGAAGGTGTAATCCAGGTTGCCTATGCAACAAGTTGCAGGCGTACAGTGGCGCTGGCGGTTGACTTGCAGAACTGTCAATTTTGCAAGCTGGCTGAATGCGTGCAACTCCATTAAAATACCAGGGAAGAATAAAGAAGAACACCATGGAAAAAAAATAGAGAAAAAAATGGCCGACTGTATGACAAACTTGTGCATCAACTCAACTTTGTTTTAAAATGAATATGTAAGTACATTTTAAGTAAATAATTGTAATCTGTATTCAATAATTATGATTTGTACAATTTGTGAACTAATTATGATATTTGGTTACTTTTAGATGCGGTAAGAATTTCGGCCTCCGCCAACCTAGCTAGACCGGGACCCTAGCCCACCATGCCCGAGGCCCACCTGTTGCAATTCTCAAAACCGAAAATCGTGCGGTAAGTGCAGAGAGCGTACATGATACAATACATTGGTTGCATTTACCCGTAGCCCGTAGGGCTCTGGGTGCCTGATTGATGTAGGCCTAGGCCTAGGCCTAGGTATCTAGGTGTAGGCCTAGCCTAGGCAAATACTAGGCCCTATAGGGTCCACAGTCGTGCAGCAGCTGAAAGCAGGAAAGCTAGGCATAGGCTTCCTACACCCATAGGTCGTTCCAGTCTAAAATCTCAGGCGAGTTATAAAAGGGTACATTCCCTCCCTATACATGGTTAGCAGTACCCATAAGCCAATAGTTGGCCCTAGGCAAGTTATATTCTGTCCGTGGGGTTTGTAGCTGCTGTCGGCACCAGCTGAGAAGGAGTGCCTTGTTGAATAAAGGCGGTTTCACACAAAAACATAAGACATAAGATTTAAGGTTTAACGCATAGTCATAATGTTGGACCATAGGAAACACGTACTGGCATTCACACAAATGCACTAGTTTTAAGACATAGTTTTAACGCATAACTTTCTGTTTTAAGGCATAAGAAAGTTGACCAATGTTCAACTTTATGCTTATGCCTTAAAACAACGCACGAAAAACTTGAGTCAAAGAAGCATCTACTTTAAAAGGTTATGACTACCACAGTCATGTAGTGGCCTACGTCACCGAATAATAATAATAATATATATATAATAATACATAGTAATATATACATAATAATATATAGAATAATTATGTTATACAGTATTCGACCGCAACCTCCAAAGAACTTCAACGAGTGCCATGCCTTCTCATAAACTCTTTGTGCTTACGTTTGTATGTGTACCGGAGCCCTTATGCGTTAAACCTTAAAGGTCTGCGCACAATTGGCATAGCGCAAGCATAAACACAACGCAAGCGCAACGTAAGGCCGATGCCAACGCACAATTCACGTAACACAACCACAGCGCAACGCAAGTTTTGGCTGTCTAGTCGTCTGCACTCGCTCGCCATGGTTTGAGGTTAGGGACATACTACAAATTCAATATTGCCAATTGTTATCAACGGTCTAGGGTTGGCCTGCATTCACAGGCATGAAACAAGACGTATATAGTTATAATTAACGGCTTGCCTATATTGTATCCGTTTTATTCTAGGCCTAGGCCTATCTCGCATTCAACAAATTCCATCCGCGATAGTCAACGTCTTGTAAAACAGTTTCATTATATATAATTGATACAGTGCACACTTGAGAATGAGGAGGTAACATCTGTTGTTAATTTATTTAATTAAGCGAGCGAAGCGAGCGTTTCCACTTGACTCTTATGGCACTTCGTTCTGTTTTTTTTTTTTTTTTTTTTGTTTTTTTTTTTTTTTTTTATTGTTTTTATGTCCGTCGATAGCGGTCGAACGGAAAGTCCGATCAACTTGAAATTTGGACCATCCACAAGCCACGATGTGGATTGAAGGTGTATAGTTTTGAGGAAAAATCGTTCGAAAAGTTACAAAGTTACACCATAGTTACTGCAAAATATTTTTCTGAAACAAAATGGCGGGAAAATGTGAGATAGCCAGATTTTTCTACAGATTTTACCGGTCACGAATATGTTAATGTTATGGCGATCTGATAAGTATTGGCAAAGTTACACGAAAGTTACTCGAAAATATTTTTCTAAAACGCAGTAACGGCAAAATGTGAGGTGGCTATCTTATAGTAAATTTTTGTCCGGTCACGAATATACTAATGTAAACGCGATCCAATACGTATTAGAGGCAGAAATCACATTTCTATTGCTGTCAATAAGTGTTAGTAACGGTGGCGGACCGTGTTGAAAACATGACCACGAAAATTCTTAGCAACGCACATTGCACTGCATCCAACAATGTCGGGAAGTTTAATAGCTATGGAAATTAGAAAAATTGTTGCAATGCGCATTCCTGAATTGTTGTTAATTGTTGTTTGTATTAGCAATGAAATCTTTTCGCCAGAAAGTTCGTAGATATTGACGCGCTCGCTTATCAACGCGTCAAACAGAGCGTTTTCCTAGTTTATTGAAATTTAAGGCTAGTGTTGGTACAGGGCTCTAGTCTGATACAAACGAAAGTCACGTAATAATATACTAAAAACAATTACTAATTTGACTGAGCGAGTATGACGAGGCCACAGCTGTCTAGTTGGAACAAGATTCCTATTGGTCAATCGTTATGTCACGCACAAGCGCAACGCAAAAATATAAAATATAACCAACTCTTGCGCTCCGTTATGCTGCGCCATGCGCTCTTGTGTCAGTTGGAGACGAAGCCATGGAATAACATTGGTTCATATTTCTTGCGCTGCGCTTACGTTCCGTTACGCTTGCGCTATGCCAATTGTGCGCAGACCTTTATCCTTAAAACTACGCTTATGCTTATGCTTATGTTTTTGTGTGAAACCGCCTTAATGGGGATGATTGACATGTAAGATCCCCACAATACCGTCGCCTCCCTTTGAGGTTAGCAATTGTCAGGGTGTTAGTTGGATTGAAACTAAGTACTGTAATATGGGCGAGCACGAGTAGCGCTGACACACAGCAAGGAATGGTTGACAACCTGCGATGCATGGTGCAGCCGCCTCAAGACACAGAATTAGTAAGATCTGTGTATGATGAATTGCGATCAACACTGCGTGTTTCAGCGCGCTGCCACATGGGACAGAATGAATTACCACCGCTGTCAGTATTCATCTCCGACGTAACGTTAAATTCCTTAGCTTTCCAGTATTGTGGGCAACAAATTGCCACTAAATCAGTTTGTTGGAGGGAGGGAGGGAGAGGGGAATGAAAGAATTGGGAAATGTTCGTACTCAAAATTATTTAAATGTCTGGGAAATGCATTGTGGTCAATTACATCCTGATACAATATATTGTACACATTACTGTGTGCCAGCTAGAAAGTCTTAGCGTGCCATTTGTTCGCCACCCCTCGATTAGAACATTTGACGACATAATAGCCTATGTTGAGTTGACTTGAAAGAAGTTAAAGTTACCATAGAGAGATTACACTTGTAAATTGTCGATACTCTGGAAACCTTATTGCCTCCCCCTCATCCCAACCGAGGTGTGTAGGCCTATTTTAATTTATTTCTGTGTTTTGTTTCAGGTTCAACAATTAATACACGTAGGCTTAGTAGTGATCAAGTTGACCCATCCTCAAGATTTTAAAGTCAATCAAGGTCAATCAGCAATATGAACAGTTCAGTGGCAAAGGACACATATATTTAAACGTGCTTAAACGGTTTTGTGATTTTAGAAAGAATAATTATGTAGGCTAGCGGTAGGCCTATGTCTAATTCATTATGATTTTTTAATTTAAAATTAATATGGTCACTAGTTTACTCTTTTGCTGCGTAGGCCTATAGCAACTCTAGTCGAAGTAGGAAGGTAATTACCATTGGATGCGAAATTCGACTATAGTCGCTGTGTTTCTAAAAGCTAATTTTTCACTGCTAGATCATAGCAGGCATGTATGCACCCTATATATAGCAGTAGGTGTAGGCCTACAATTTCTGGGATGTTTTACCTATACTTTCTAACTTAAATCACAACAATGAACAATTTTCATCAGAACAATTACGTTCTGGGTTGTGGGGAAGTCTTCAAATACCAATAAAAAAAATATTTGAAATTATTTCATTTTTGGGGTGTTTTTGAGTAGGCCAATTTTCCACACATAGAGGAGTTTTTAGTGACACAGCAAAGGGGTTAAATACTGTGCGACTACATTAATTTGTGTTACTCTTGATGTGTATCAAGATTCATAAACAGTCTTCTTCACTAGAACACTATGTAAACCGGATACGTCATGTCAATGAGTACTTATGAATTTATCGTATTTAATTTATGTTATCATATTTATATTGTATTTATTTATTGATTTTATCATACTTACTTGGAATATTGATTAGTGCTTTTTAAATATACATATTTTGTCATTGTTTTGTGAGGTTATGCATTTGCCTACATGTGTTTGATGTTACCTAAATGGAATTCTTATCAGCAGCCTATTATAATAGGCCTAAAGTGGAACTTCTTTATAACAAATGTCTTTATAACAAAATAATCTAAATAACAAACTGGTTTTGAGGTTCCAAAAGGTTCTTATGCATGTAAAGGTACCATCTTAATAAAGAAATGGGCCGCAAGAGTTTGTTATAAAGAAGTTTTACTCTGTTGTCTTACGTTTACAATCAAATTGTAAAGCCAATTGATGTTAAAAACAGCCGTGTGATGTTTGTAGCTTGTGTAGTACTTGTGAATGTGTGGTTACATGCCCTGTAATGCATTGCTCCGTTTGTGTTTGTGAGTACTGTACTCATCATGATATTTGCCTTTTTTTTATTGGTATTTGAAGACTTCCCCACAACCCAGAACTTAATTGTTCTGATGAAAATTGTTCATGGATGCAGGACACAACCCTTGTGGATGGACCGTTGGCCCGCTTCCTGCATCCTTTCAAAATTAGGCATTTATATTAAGTAATTACTTCCAATGTACAATGTCTGATATTGATAATTAAATAATAATAATGTATTTGGAAGAGAGATAAGCTTTCCAGCTTGAAACTTATTGTGAATGCTTCCAATAATTGAAATCTATATTACGTAATTGTAGTTCAGATAAATCTGTAGGCTACAGTACAAAGAATTCTCATTATCAATTCACCTGTTGAGATATGTTCTGAAGAATGTTTTCATAACTGGCAATAGTAAAGTCTGAATTTAGTAATTACAGTTTTGTATAATATTATTTAGCCTACTTTTTTAATGTTTTTTGTGTCTTTGATCTACATTCTATAATCCAAAGCTTTATGAACCTGCTAAAGAACATTTGACACCTGTATAATCTTAACGTATTGACATTGTGTCTGATCAAAAGTTAAATCAATTTCAAGGACGTGAAAAGTTCCGAAAGACATTTTCCGAAAATAAGGAACGAACAGTGCAATATGAATGATATGTTGTTAATAATTATATGACAGCTCTACTATTTAACGTAGGCTACTTGATGTTTGCAACTTTGTGTCATAAAGTGGTTATCAATTTAAATAACAAATTTACACAACTGACATGTGACTTATCTGAAGTGAATCAACAGTGGAAACTTAAAATTTAGTTATACAAAAATGTGTTACACAAACTCTTAATTTATTTTATTTCATGTGGATCATGTGTTTTCAAATGTTTTGTGTTATTATCATGTTTGCATTTTATGTGAGAAGAGAAGAGAAGACTGAAGTGAAGTGATATGAAGAACTTGTGAGAACTTAAAACAAAAAAGATACCTTCTCAAGAAAAGTGATCGATTCTGTAATGCTGTTCTACTTACTTTTCTACTTGTACTTATTTGATTGCCATACTGTGAACCTGTATTACTTGCTACACTGTATACTACTGTGCATATGCTTGTACTTGCTTGCCATGCTGTATAACTATTGTTTGTTGCTTGCTACTGTACTGATGCTTGTACTTGCTTGTCATGCTGTGCAACTGTATTGCTTGTAACATGTCCATGTACCCTCAGCGTCGGCAGAACTTCATCTCGCTGGTCAGCGAATGTCTCGCTGGTCAGCGAACGTCTCGCGAGCCCAAGTTCTTCTTGGTGAGTGAAATTGTTGTTTGACAAATCGTATTTTTTTTAGTCATACAAAAGTCCTTAGCCTATTAATACATACTTAGAGATTCTCGAATGCGAGCATTTTAGATCTTGTCATTACCAGCAGGCCTACTTAGCAAAAGGTTTTTTTTATTTTCTCTTCCTAAAACAATTTAGTGGTTTCTGTCTTGTTCATACAGTCTGTAATATCACTAGTTTCTTAAACTCTTTATTTGCTACAGATATTCTCTCAGCGTGTCTTTATATCTGTTTAGGTTAAAACTTTCTGCTTGTATGCCATATTCTTGCCATGGTTTATCTTGAGACTGTTCAATTCATTCATCTAATTTTTATTTAATCTTCCTCATTCATGCGTAAAAGATATGTTAGCAGTTGGCATCACTGATGCAACCAGGCAATGTTTCTCATGCCAACCTTGTATTTCTGTTGTTGCAGGAGGCTATGCAGTCACCAAAACTCAAAGAGACTCCGTCTACGTGGGAGAATGAGTGAGTGAAACAATCTTTGAGTAATAGAAGGGGTTAACCCTTACAGGTCGCAGAAACAGATCTCGTTGCTAATTCCAATGTGCATCAAGCGGTAAACTAAGGGTAGCTTCTCCCTGCTTAGGGTTCTTGATTTGCCTGGAGCTATGTGCATAAGGGTTGCGTATGAGCCTGTCACTGAGGGACAGGCCACAGAGAGGTGCTTCAGGATTCAAATAGATGTTTTAGCAACGTTTGGATTTAGATGGAGCCAGTTTAATGTTTTTGTTTCCGTCGGATTGGTAAATGAAAGACAATAGATTGAGTCAACTTGGCTCGGTGCCGCTAAACCTGGACGAAAAGTGGGCATATTAATTAAATTGAGCAAAGTAATCCCATAGATTGTAAACATGTTTTTCGTTTGGAAGAAGACGGATACCAACACTGTTAAAAATTCATATTTTTTTTATATCGTTTGGGCTATGCAAATTTATAACAGTTAGGCCTATTCAATTAGTCTATTCATTTTCAAAATTCAATAGATTTTTATGTTGATCACTACTTTACCGAGCAGCAATCGGATCTCATATTATGGCTACCAGAATAGAACATAGTTCATATAGACACTGATGAAAAGAGATTCTACCTTTTGAGAAACATTTCTTATTGTTAATTTTAAATAATTAAAATCTTATTTAAATTGCAACAAAAATGGATTTAAATCAAAAAGTTCATTTAAATTTAAAAAAGTCATCCACTCTGGTTTTGAATACTGGTCTGCTTAAAACTTGTATGAAAGTGGTAGTATTAGAATGCGGTTCCACTTTGCCGCTAGTTTCTTTGTTAGTTTACATCTCGAATGGGTAGGCAGGGTCATGCAAACTCACATGCACACAGCTCTCTTGGGGTACGGCGGCAACACACGGTTGGAAACGTTAACGCGTTGGAGCTAGCAACGATTCATGTCGCAACACGTCAAGCTCAACGTCTCATTCTCGCTGCGTATCACATCCTCCCCCGTCACGATAAACACCCTCTCACAGCTCGATAAACGTAACGTTACACTGCTCGCAATAACGAACCTTGACAATTATTTGTACTAGAGGCGTAATTTAACTCATAAACCCTCAACCCATGCTTAACTTCTGTTTTGCCTCGATTCATTGGTAGCCCACACAAGCATGTGGTTTTAACAAAGAGCACTTGATCAAAATGAGAACGAGCAATGTCATTTCCATTCCTCCCTGCCCTGGACATGTAACCAACCTTCGTTTAAAACCACGTTTAAACGTTTAAATTTGGCGATTATAGTGTTGAAAGTCATTATAACGAATTGAATGGGAGCGGAGTGTTACTTGATCCTAAGAATTGTTATGTCATAATGATAAACCATTCTTAAATATGTAGCCTACATTCATAAGCAGATTATGGAATTTCAAATACAGTTTATTAATAATTATATATAAATCATTTTGTTATAATGACTTTTCATTACGTATAATGATAGAAAAATGAAATCTTGAAGCTCATTACTTTCTAACTAGGCCTACCATAGTGTGTTCCTCGTTTGTGAACAAATTATGGGCATTAATTTTTAATGTTAATAGCCTAATAATCATTATTATTATTAATATTTAATAGTGACTAAAATAAACAAATGTTACGTATTACAATCTTAATAATAATGATATTATGAATTAACATAAAATTGAGGCTCAAGTTAAATTCTTCGTAAACGTTGTCAAATCTCGACTGTCAGATTTCAACGTTTAAACGATAGTTCCCTCCCCGTTGTCAGCGCTAATGAGCTCGTCCAGTGTAAACACGTGTCGCGGTCATGTTGTCTTAGTGACGATCTGTTGGCGGTGAGGTCGTGGTTTGCTCAGTTGGTGCTGAACTATGCAAACGATGTAACGTAGTGTTTACGCTGCCACTACCCACCGCCACTGTAACCTGTTTGTTGCCAGCGGTACGCAGTAGACATTCTTGGGAAAGCAGCACATGGATCATTTGAGGGCTTATGAAATATCATATCCATCGTATGGACCCCCTTTTATTTATATAATTTAGCGCTTATGATTTACGTCCTCGAACAAAAGCAGTTAGTGGCTGCATTAAATCTGGTTTCAAAAACTGTTTTTTTGTTGTTGTTGAGTAGTACTTTATTACAGTTGAAAAAAAGTATATTTTTCTGTGGCTTAATTAAAAGAAACATGTTGTGATGTCAAAGTGGTATTTCTGTTAGAATGTTAATAACTAAGGGTAAATATTATGGCTCTGACAATGAATATTGTAAACCTATCATGTCACTGATGTGGGCTATGGTGGGAAACAACTGGGAAATTCATTCACATTCACAAGTATTTCAGAAATAATATATTTCCATAGGTAAATATAAAAAGATCTTGAGAATTTTTTTAAAACTTGAAGCAAGTTTGTAGTTACGCCCTAACTAATTGTCTGTCTTGAAAACGTCCACAACAAAAATGTTGTTTGTTAATAGTAGCCTAGTACTTGTTGATTTCTTTCGATGTATTTTTAACCCGCACATTTATTTGTATAATGGGTAAAAATCAAGAATGAAATACGTATATATACAAAAAGTAATCATTAATCAAAAGTTTTCATGAAACAAAGTATGTATTCTCTATGTTTTGACTTAGAATAACGCGGTAGAACTAAGTAGCTATTAAGTATAGCAATTTGCGGCAGTTAATCCCATTCGTCACGTCAAAACTAAATTATACGCTAATTGTTGTACGTACTGTAGTATTTATTTTGTGACAAAATAGAAAATACTGAACTGTACTTGCATTTTGGCACACGAACTACAGCCAGGTTTATGCAGAGTAGAAATCATTTTAACACTAATAATTTATATTTTATTTATTACATATTACTTTTAAATACCACTTGACTGAACAACACTTGTTTTTGCCTATAACATGTCAAATTTCAAATTACTATAAATAATATCCTAATTTAAAATTTCAAAAGTATAAATTCTTATTTAGCTTGTATGTCAATTTCATCTATATTTCAAAATACATTAATACAATTATCTCCTCACTAAAAATCAGTTCATGTAAATGATTGGGTCTACCATAAACATAGATTTACTCGTTGTTACGTTAGGTGAAGCTGGTCATAGAATCTAACTCTTTCAATTGCATTGCAAGGATTCGTTGTTGCATTTGTCAACGATAACATTTCGCGGTAGTCTACTTTAGCCCCAACAAAACCAGTGTTGCTGCTTCTGTTATGTCTAGTGCTACCCTGAATGTCATACCGTGTACCGCTGGCAAATATGTTTGTGTATAGTTATGAGCATATGTAGAGATGAGTTGTACATTACTGAGGTATTTGTTTGTAAGAAAGTTCAAATTGCAGAACTGTGCTCGAAGGGCAACTCCATTATTTCCATCACGCGAATAGAGACCTGCATTTCAGGCCGTTCAATGTTCAGTTGGAATGAAATTACCGTCGTGTATTTTTCGTAATTAGGTATCGTGTATCGGTTGTAGATAGATGTGTTTGTTTTTAACAAGGCGCGATAAAATGTAATTTGTTATTTGATGCGATACGTCTTTTTTCTTCACATAGCTCCAACTACTACGTCTTTAGGAGGGAAATCAAATCATGAAATAAAACAAATTTCGGGGTTTTACGCGAAATAACGACATTTGTAGTTCAATAAACTAGGCTAAATAACAACCAATTTTCCCATTTACAGTATTCGAACGAAAATTCCCGTTCTATTTTAAATTAAAATGTAAATATTTAAACAAAAAACTTAACTTCTGCAAAGTTAAATGTCTGGTTATTTTCTGCTCATAATCTCGTAGCCGCAGGCAGCGAGCAAGATGTAATATTTTATATGGCAGTATTGCTTGTTATTAATTATTTTAGTGTTCTACAATGCAAGGATTGTGAAAAAATATTAGAGACATATAACACCAGTTTTTGCTTTTTTAGAAACCAAATTTGGGAAAAAATAAAACTATAATCTACCTTCTGCATTTCTAATAATTATTTTGAATCGTTCCGGTTTCGAAACGCCAATACAGCGGCAGACACCGTGAATCTTGTCCGAAGACAGTGACACACCAAGCACGTTGGGGTCATAAGCCAAGCGGTACTCGTAGGTCTACATGCTTGTATTGCGGGTGACATGCACGTTTCAGTTCATTAATAATTTGTTGAAACGATTTATTCTGAAAATTTTACTTTGATAAAATGTTAATCATAAGGACATAAATTGAACTGGATGGTAGTAAGGTACGTCAATCTGGTGGCGGCGGTACTTTTCAACAAGCCTTGTTTTCTGGCAATACTCTCATAAGTAGACAATTGGTCGGAGTCGGAGTCGGAGTCCATCGAAAAGTAAATGCTTCATGAAAGTACTATTTCAGGGTAAACAGTCTTTGAATTTTAACTCTGGGAAGGGATAGCAGGACTTGTAGGCGGTAGTCTATTCGCAATTGATAGAGATACTTAAAAAAGATTTTCTAAACGTCCTTTTTTTAACCGTGTTTTTCTCTTAAATCAATCATCCTAGAATTTGTAAAATGAATTGTTGGGATTTCATGTAAATGACAAAATAAAAGCTAGGAATATCGTCATGTAACCACCTTTTTTACTGTCGCGGCAAACAGATTTTTGACTTTTATCAAATAACACGATTTTCAAACTTTAAAAAACCCATTCTCGAACAAGTGAATTACGTATTCGTTTCTGGGTAACGCTTGTAGGCACTGGAAATGATGGATTGTCCCAATTCACTAATCAAAGTTTCTGCACTTTCAGCTTGACTTACATATGCTCATAACTATACACTTGGTTGTTGCAGGAAGTCTTGGCAAACCAATCGCCCTGTAGACGGGACTGATGACTGTGTGAACTCCAAGGGATCGAACGCAAGAAAGCCAGAGTGAAGTGGTGGCCGATAGGCCGCCGCTTCACTCTGACTTTGCTGCCTTCGATCCTTGTTCTCGGCAGTCATCAGTCTCGTCTGGCGTTGGACAGTATAGTCCGAGTGGCATGCCAAAGCTTCGCGCTAAACCTGGTCGCACGAAAAATCCCCTGCAAAAAAATGGCTATCTCCAACAGGGTCTTTCAAAAGTTTTCAAAAAGGACTTATATTTAGGACTTAGTTTATTTTTTTTCATTAAAAAGACTTTTTTTTTTTTTTAATACTTATATATTTTATTTATATTGTACAATGTTTATTACATATTATATATATATAACATTTGTTATTATGTGAATTGTATATTAATTGTTACCAAATAAATATAATTACAAAATATATGAGTTAAACATTATTGATTAGTAAGCAAACAATGATAAAGAAAGGAAGGAAGGAAGATAACAATGAAAAAAGCAAGCAAAGAAAGAAATGAAGCAAGCAAAGAATGAAATGAAGCAAGCAAAGAATGAAATGATGCAAGCAAAGAATGAAATGAAGCAAGCAAAGAATGAAATGAAGCAAGCATGAGAAATGTGAGAAGAGAGCACAAGTGAAAGGAATCTGTGAACAGTGACGGGAGTGCCGCGCTAGAGTGTAGCGTACTGGCTGCGGCATGGAGAGGGGTTACATGGCAACAAGACAAGTCTCGTGTCCATCCAACCCACCTCCACACCGCCTCCCATCACTGTTCAGAGCAAGATGATGATGATGATGATGATAAGATAGAAAGAAGAAGGAAAGAGATGTGCAAAAATGGTGATAGAATTTTCGCGATTTAAATAAAAGGTTACACGAATCACGTGACTGATTTTGGTAATCGTTATAGTTGAAGCTGCAAACTAGCGCAAAATTAGTAATTGTGTTAAAACTAGGGGTGTGCGAAGCTACGAAACTATCGAATCCGGATCGAATCTTTTAATATTTGAATTCGATTCGTAGCTCGAATCCGAAATCTTAATACTTCGAAGTACTCGCAGTTATATCAATTGGTTGATTACCGAACTATAGCGTGACTAACGTGGCCGCTGTCTACGTCACTAAAACTACGTTCGTTCGTCGTTACGTTGATATATAAATCTATTATAATTAATTTGGCTTGGTGGGTTAACTCTTTCCGGCACGGATTTTAAATTCAGTTTACGTAACAATGTGTAACTGGGTAATGTTTTAAAAAAAAAATTCATTTTTGCTTTCAATATTTTGGACATTTTTGTTAAATTTTGGAATGCTTATGAATAAAAATATTTCATTCAGGGTGAAATGTGTTTGATAAAAATGAGGTAAAATCTCATCTTTACCCCTTTCGTTTACATTTTTTTCCCCAATTGTATCTAGCAAATGAAACTTAAGAGTAAAAATTCAAATTTCCAGGACATTTCAATAAATGTCCCGATTTTACTTTTTTATGCTTTACTATTTTATATTCTCAATCAAATTTCTCTCAGACATCGTATTACTTCAAGAAAAAAATTGTGTTGTCTGTAAGACCTTTGTACTATCTGTAGAAATGTGGTTACATTGGTAGCCACCATGCATTAGTGTATTACAGTTTCAGATAAATGTGGTCAACATGACCGCTGTGCCAGAAAGAATTAACAGATACTTGGATTCAGATTAATATTCTGCAGGATTCGAGATTCGAAATCAGACGTTTGAATTCGCACACCTGTAGTTAAAGTAGTAGTGTAAGTGTAGTATATAGTAGTATAGCGTAGTGAATAAGCGTGCGGAATTTAAAACTCGCTCTAAAATTAGCTTGAACTTTTTTGACGAATTTTAGCTCATTACAATCCGATCGTCACTCTTACAATGTGTTTGTTTGTTGTTTTTCTTTTAAATCGGTCGTTAGTAAACCGTCCTGAATTTTGTGAAATCGATCGTTAGGAACGTGGAAAATGATAACAACTAAAGCTATGCTTGTCAATATCATCATGTGTGTACTAGAGATAGGAAAAAGTGTTTAAAATCCTAAATGTTTATCCTCCTTGAAAACGATATTAATGTGCATACATTTACGTTATCTCCCCCCCCTCCCCCCCCCCCCCCCCCATTAGGAACTAAAGCTATGCTTGTCAATATCATCATGTGTGTACTAGAGATAGGAAAAAGTGTTTAAAATCCTAAATGTTCATCCTCGTTTAAAACGATATTAATGTGCATACGTTTACGTTATCCCCCCCCCACACACACTGCATGGAAGAGGATTTTGTTCCATTTTTGTATTTTAAATTAATCTTTTAAAGAGCATAGCACACACAGTGGCTGATGACATTGACAAGCAAAGAAAGTTAGCGACTGCACAGCGTGAACAGGTTCGAGTTTGAGCCGACTTGAGAAATTGGATAAACCGTGATCGATATTCTGATTTTCTGCTGAGCGTCGAAGGAAATTCTACTCCACCTTTATTTTTTGTTTAACTCTTTCCGGCACGGATTTTAAATATTCAGTTTACATAAAAATGTGTAATTGGGTAATGTTCTGTGACTTTTATAACAAATATTCATATTTTGTTTTTTTCAATATTTTGGGAATTTTTGTAAAATTTTGGAATTCTTGTGAAGAGAAATTTCCAATGGGAATGTGTTTGATAAAAATGAGGTAAAATCCATTCCATTCCATCCATTTTTACCATATTTGGTTACATTTCTTTTCTCAATTTTATCTCAAATGAACTAAAGTTATTAAAAATCAAATTCCTGGACATTTCAATAAATGTCCTGATTTTATCTTTTTTTACACTCAACTATTTTAGATTCTCAATAAAATTTCTCTCAGATATCTTATTACTTTGGAAAAAATTGTGGTATCTGTAAGACCTTCGTACTATTCGTAGAAATGTGGTTATCATTGGTAGCCACCATGCATTAGTGTATTACATTTCAGATAGATGTGGTCAACATAGGTGAAATGTTGAACTAGTGTAGTGTTGAAGTGTCGAACTGTGCCAGAAAGAATTAAAACTCTAAACGTTGGAATTCTACTGCCGCGTTGAAACGACCCGTCCCTATCATGCACGCATCTCCTTTTACTCTTACGGAAGCAAATTTGTGACTTTAAATACGAACAAAAAACAAAAAATCATTTCCACTATTGTTACGATCGTAGCTAATTATTTCATTGATTCCATACAATTTAATTTTAGTAAATTGATCCATTATCGCGATTTTTTGTTTTTAAAACGTGAAATTTAATTATGTAAAACACCATTTTTGCACATCTTGGAAAATAGTAGTCATAGAACCATTGCTTCATTGCTCGCGCTCCGTGAAGGTCTCGTTCTGGTTGAAGCTGCAGTCGACTCGACACGTTGAGCTGCAGTTGACTTGACATGTTGATCTGCAGTTGACTCGACGCGTTGAGCTGCAGTTGACTTGGTGTGTTCCCGTCTGCAACCCAAACAAGAGAAAAAATTAGTATTGACAACTTAGTTTGTTGTACGCCTACCAGTAGGGAAAGATCGTTTAAACATTTAGTTATACCCACATTACACGGTTCAATACTTTCATCAAACTCATTGAATTCAACGAACAAAAAAGCATCAATTAATAGATGCTATATTGTTGGAGTTCAAACTGTTTTTGATTCGTTTTTGGTGTTAAATTCAATAAGTTTGACGAAAGTATTGAGTCGTGTAATGCCGGCATTATAAACAATAATATTGTATTTTTCAGTGATTGTTTAGGTGTTGATGTTTTCATTGTTTAGAAAATAATAACCTATGCTCTACTTATGATCTACTCACAGCCTGCTGGATTGGTCAATCGGTACTGAGCAAGGTCTACTTGATCTCCGCCTAGCGGAGGCTCGTCGAACTCCCAAGTTAGGTCGTTGCAGTCCGTTCCACAAAGTTAAAAATCCCATGTTATTCAAAAGGGAGAAATGTGAAAGAAAACAAATCAAGTGATCTGTCAAATAGAATTATCTACTAAAAAGGAAAAATCATCATATTTTATAATCTTTAATCATTATATTCTATCAAAATTTCTCTTTTATTTAGGTGTTTTAAGTATTGTGTTGTGTTACATGATCTACAATGGATATTTAATTATTATAACAGTTTTTTTAGTAGGATCCTAAATGGCGATTTGGGTTCCCTTGCGACGACCTAACTTAGGAGTTCAACGAGCCTCCGCTAGGCGGAGATCAAGTAGACCTTGGGTACTGGGAAGGTCTTCGTGATCTCCGCTCTGAAGGTCAGATTGACCCATCCAGCAGGCTCTGACCTTTAGCTGGTGCTATGGTGGCGCTGTCTACATCGTATTGCCTGCAAAGCCCACTTACCTCGGATGACAGTTACAAGTGTTAATATAGCCATGGGTTCATGTGGCAAAACTATAGGAAACTCACCTGTAGAGTCGCGTGACGAGGCCGTTTGTATCGTAGTCCCCCGCAAGGTCGCCTATATCGTAGTCTCTTCACTTGGTGGACTGAAGGTGGCCGGGCCATCTTGGCAGGGGTGTCCACTGAAGGAAAGAGATCACAGAGTTTAGGCCGGCATACCGTGAACATTTTTCGTATCATTATTTTTATTTTGGTATTTTCTTTATTTTTTTAAAAAATTTTGAATAAAATTTTATTTTTTTTTATTTTAACTGGCTGGCATAGTAAGTAGGAGGGGCTAAGATAGAAGAAATTTGGTAATTCTAACGACATGCTTACCTATTCTTCCTCTTCAATGTGCCGTGTGTTTGATAGGAGTCCCAAGATGAGGCGATGATCCCTCGAAGTTCCGTTCCTCTTGCGTTGGTGTCTTTGTGTGAATCCTAGTTGGATGGCTTTGGTTCTACAGCTGTCTTCTCTTGTGAGGGGTGGTGGGATCATAGCTGCCTTCCTCTTGTGCCTGTCTTTGGTTCTACAGCTGTCTTCTCTTGTGTGGAGTGCTGGGGTCATAGCTGCCTTCCTCTTGCGCCTGTCTTTGGTTCTACAGCTGTCTTCTCTTGTTAGGGGTGCTGGGATCATAAGCTCTGCCTTCCCCTTGTGTCTGTCTTTGGTTCTACAGCTGTCTTCTCTTGTGAGCGGTGCTGGGGTCATGGCTGCCTTCCTCTTGTGCCTGTCTTTGGTTCTACAGCTGTCTTCTCTTGTGAGCAGTGCTGGGATCATAAGCTGCCTTCCTCTTGTGCCTGGCTTTGGTTCTACAGCTGTCTTCTCTTGCGCCTGTCTTTGGTTCTACAGCTGTCTTCTCTTGTGTGGGGTGCTGGATCATAAGCTGCCTTCCTTTTGTGCCTGGCTTTGGTTCTACAGCTGTCTTCTCTTGCGCCTGTCTTTGGTTCTACAGCTGTCTTCTCTTGCGCCTGTCTTTAGTTCTACAGCTGTCTTCTCTTGCGCCTGTCTTTGGTTCTACAGCTGTCTTCTCTTGTGTGGGGTGCTGGATCATAAGCTGCCTTCCTCTTGTGCCTGTCTTTAGTTCTACAGCTGTCTTCTCTTGCGCCTGTCTTTGGTTCTACAGCTGTCTTCTCTTGTGAGCGGTGGTGGGATCATAAGCTGCCTTCCTCTTGTGCCTGTCTTCTGTTCTGCAATCGCCTGTTCCTCTTCTTAGCGGTTCTGCAATCAAAATAATGTTTTAATTATATTATATGAATATATATTTCATAATATATTGATTGGGAGAGATGGTTTATTCCAAATTATTAGTTGTGTTCATCATTTCTTTCAAAACTTTAATATTGTTTCTCTATTTAGCTGAAACTGATGTGTCAATATATGCTTTTAATGGTATTGTTCTAAAGAATTGTTACAGATTTTTCTTCTTGAACATAAAAATTAGCTAAGTAAATAGAAATATGTTTTGTTATTCAGTCAGCTTACCTGGTTCTGCTTGCGGGAGTACCACTCGCTGGTGGTTGACACTTCACGAGGTGAGGTGGTTGGCAGTACCGCTGCTGCAGTAGCTTCGTAGTTCACGTCCTCTCCTCTGATAGAAGAAAATACGAGGGGAAATATTAGTGAATTGACTTCCGTCAAGTTGAGCACAAAGTCTAGATGTAGCAACTATAATATTAACAGCCATATAGGTTTCTAGCAACAATATTAAAAAAATATGCTTCTCTACTCAAGTGTTATGTACTATGTATCTTTACCTACACCTAGACATGTAGGCCTATATATATATATATATATATATATATATATATATATATATATATATATATATATATATATATATATATAAATAATTGATTATACAATTTTTATGATGTATCACTATCAGATGCATTTTGGTACTTTTTCTGAAAACAGTTAGATATCTACAATTCATATTGTTAAATACGAAACTGTTGACTGACGATTTGAACCCAAATAGATCATCTGCTTATGATCACGCTATAAATGCTTATTAAATACTACTGTATATTGTTTGACTGTCTGGTAATCGTATCAATAATATCTTTATGTAATTTTTTTTTTTTAAGTAGACATCTTTTATAGGCTACATAATCTTTTTGTATCTACATTATAAGTGTCCTACAACACCATCAGCTTACCTGGTTCTGCTTGCGGGAGTACCACTCGCTGGTGGAGACACTTCACGAGGTGAGGTGGTCGGCAGTACCTCTGCTGCAGTAGCTTCGTAGTTCACGTCTTCTCCTCTGATAGAAGAAAAAACGAGGGAAAATATTAGTGTTTTGACTTCCGTCAAGTTGAGCACAAAGTCTAGATGTGGCAACTATAAAATTAACAGCCATGGTTTGTAGCAACTATACTAAAGAAACATGCTTCCCTGCTCAAGTGGACTATGTACCTTTACCTACACCTAGACATATATATATAAATAATTGATTATACAATTTTTATGATGTACCACTATCAGATGCAGTTTGGTACTTTTTCTGAAAACAGTTAGATTTCTACCATGTATATTGTTAAATACGAAACTGTTGACTGACGATTTGAACAAAAACACATCATCTACTTATGATCACGCTATAAATGCTTATTAAATACTACTTTATATTGTTTTAATCTCTGGTAATCTTATCATTAATATCTTTATGGTTTTTTTTTTTAAAGTAGACATCTTTTATAGGCTACATAATCTTTTTGTATCTACATTATATGAGTGTCTTACACAACACCATCAGCTTACCTGGTTCTGCTTGCGGGAGTACCACTCGCTAGTGGAAGAACCTTCACGAGGTGAGGTGGACGGCAGTCCCGCTGCTGCAGTAGCCTCGCAGCTCGCATCTTCTCAGCTAAAAGATGATAATACAAGAACAACTTTTAATGTTTTTTACTTCCTTCAAGTTGAGCACAAAGTCAGTAGCCATAAATGCTCGCGTCTACTCAATTGTTGTAAGCTAGATACATTTTATGTACCTTTATCTACACCTAGATACTTAATGATAACTGAACCAACATCATTTTTTGGTACTTTTTATGAAAACGGTTACATTTCTACCATTCATATTGTTAAATACGAAACTGCTGACTGACGATTTGAACAAAAATGAGTCATCACCTTCTTATGATAACGCTATAAATGCATATTACCTACTAGAGTGTATGAATCTCTGGTAATCTCATTATCAATACCTTAATGTATTTTCGTTTTGAAAAGTAGGTATCTTTTATTGTCATATTTGTGTGCACATTATAAGAGTGCCCTACACAACACCATCAGCTTACCTGGTTCTGCTTCTGGGTGTACAACTCGCTGGTGGGAGCCACTTCGGGAGGTGAGATGGTCGGCAGTACCGCTGCTGCAGTAGCCTTGTAGTTCACATCTTCCCCGCCAGGCTTGAATGGGACAGGATCTCAGGACTCCAGGGGCCCCAGAATAGAATCACAAGGAAGCAGCCATTAGTGTAAACATTTCTTTTGGTTTTTTGGGTATTGAAGTTATTAAGTATACTCTGCAAATTAGTCATTAACTAAAATTAAAAAAGCATAACAATAATATTCAATAAACTCGAAACCTCCCACACCCTGACTCCTACCCCCCCCCCCCC
>OX246750.1:9674907-10115750 GCA_945910005.1 Isoperla grammatica
TATCAAGGTCACATCGTTCCAATAAATCAATGCGTGCATAGCAAGAACGCAACGCAACATCAACAACACAACATTAGTCAGCGCGTCAGCGGACTTGGGACAGACAATGAACAGCCTCTCTTGGAGGTCAACCAAGAGTCATCGCTGATTTCTGGCGTCAGCGTGTTCCCTACTCACATCTTATTGGAAGTAATCTGACAGTGTTTGATGAATTATTTGGTATGCATGAGGAAAACAAAATTTTGAACAAAGGCCATACCTGATTATTTTAAAATTAATAACTCGCTACTTCATAATTATTTACATGTATCCACGAAAGCACTTGAAAAACTCGTAAAATGCCACCAACTGCTATAAAACAAACAAAAGATCCGAGAGCTTAGTCGACTGGCCGGAGCACCCCCCCCCCCCACTCAGGCGAGGTTTTACAGAAAACGCTCAAAATATGTGTACACAAAAATTATTGAAAAATGTTTTGTATGATTATGAAAAATAAAATTGAAACATTGAAATAGCCGTTTTCATAAGAAAAACAAATTGAACCAAAACCACCAGTGAAACCACCAACCACCAGTTGAAATTAAAGGTATGAGTTGTCGACAGGGCGTGGATCACAGTGTTTAGAAATAGAATCGGCCCTGGCCTCCCCACCCCCAGAGGTGCCATTGTACAAAATGCATTTCCCTCTGGAAAAAGCGTCTACCCCATTTAGTATAACACCACTGGGACTGTCTATACTCGTCTACTAATTAATAAGAATAGCAGCTAAGTTGTAGGTATTCATATAAAGCAAAGTCTTACCTGGACAAGAGAACTATGCAGCAACACAACCGACCCGTACGAAGCTCTGACTGCGACTGGCTGAGTGAGTCATCCCTCGCATGTGACGTAGTTGGCCCTGTATGTATGTGGTGATAAGCTAGGCGGGAGATAACCGCATACAGCCTCAATGTATGTTTAAATTTAATTATTAAAAAAAAAAAAAACGGGAATAAACCTCATGTGAGAAAACCACTGCCACTCTCTATACTTTCAAGTAATGCAGTGTATGTTTTTTTTGTTTCTATTTTATTTTTTTTCATAAGTTTTGCGAAGACTGTTCTTGCGCAAGAATGTAAATCAGAGGTCGTGGAATCGAACCCCGGCCCGGTGGTCGCAGAACCTTCTATTCGGAGAGGTGATATCATAACCTCCTATAGACGTCTGAACTCCTATACAAACCTCGGCAGGCGAACATCGTTTCTGCTTGGAAAAATGGGATCAGTGTATGAAAAACATAAAATATATTGATATAAATGTGGGAATAGGGTGTAAAACAAAGAGTGGTAGTGATGGGTCTCGAACTACAAAACTCTGGCCTCCTTAGGGTACTACGCAAAGGCATTCGCTGAGACCTTCACCCCTTTCACACTTCACAGGTAGAGAAGACACAGTGCCGTATGTGGTATTCAGAGAGCCCATCTACAATTCAATTTTAATTAAGTATCTTCATTTACTTATTCATTTCTTATTGTAAGTATGACCTGATGATCAAAACTCTGAAAATTTAAAAAAAAAAATCGAAGCCATTTTTTTTTTTGTCCAAAAAATCACTTTCAACACATCTCATTATCAATACCAATAAATCGAATCGTCTTTTTAAAATCGAATTTGATAGATCTTGACCCCGTGAATCCGAATCCGTAAACCGTTTTTTGCGGAAACGAACCGTTCGTCTGTAAAAAAATAATCTTTATTCGACTCAATACTTTGTTATTGTAATTGTGGGTCCAAATATAGATGGATTTACGAACTGAGGGTCTCGTTGGATTCAAAAAATATCCAAAAATATGATCTGATGATTAAAACTCTGAACATTGAAAAAAAAATCGAAGCCATTTGTTTCCTAAGTCCAAAAAATCAGTTTCAACACATTGTCTTTTTAAAATCAAATTTGATAGATCTTGACCACGTGATCGCGAATCAGTAAACGGTTTTTGGCGGAAAAGTACCGTTTGTCTGTAAAAAAATAATGAATATTCTTCCCAAATATTGTTATTGTAATTGTAAGGCCAAATATGGATGGATTTACGAACTGATGGTCTCACAGGATGCAAAAAGTATCAAAGAATGCGATCCGATCATAAAAACTGCAAAATTGTGAAAAAAATATTTTTAGCCGTTTTGCTTCTCAGATTTTCAATTTCCACACTTTGTCTTTTTATGATTGAATTCGATAAATCTTGACCCCGTGAATCCGAATCCGTAAACCGTTTTTTGCGGAAACGAACCGTTCGTCTGTAAAAAAATAATCTTTATTCGACTCAATACTTTGTTATTGTAATTGTAGGTCCAAATATAGATGGATTTACGAACTGAGGGTCTCGTTGGATTAAAAAAATATCCAAGAATATGATCTGATGATTAAAACTCTGAAAATTGAAAAAAAAAATCGAAGCCATTTTTTTTCTAAGTCCAAAAAATCAGTTTAAACACATTGTCTTTTTAAAATCGAATTTGATAGATCTTGACCACGTGATCGCGAATCAGTAAACGGGTTTTGGCGGAAAAGTACCGTTTGTCTGTAAACAAATAATGAATATTCTTCCCAAATATTGTTTTTGTAATTGTAAGGCCAAATATGGATGGATTTACGAACTGATGGTCTCACAGGATGCAAAAAGTATCAAAGAATGCGATCCGATCATGAAAACTTCAAAATTGTGAAAAAAGTATTTTTAGCCGTTTTGCAATCAAGGCTATATATACCCTTCTCAGATTTTCAATTTCCACACTTTGTCTTTTTATGATTGAATTCGATAGATCATTACCCCGTGAATCCGAATCCGTAAACCGTTTTTTTGCGGAAACGAATCGTTTGTCTGTAAAAAAAATAATCTTTATTCAACTCAATACTTTGTTATTGTAATTGTAGGTCCAAATATGGATGGATTTACGAACTGAGGGTCTCGTTGGTTTAAAAAAATATTCAAGAATATATTCTGATGATAAAAACTTTGAAAATTGAAAAAAAATCGAAGCCATTTTTTTTTCTAAGTCCAAAAAATCAGTTTCAACACATTGTCATTTTAAAATCGCATTTGATAGATCTTGACCTCGTGATCGCGAAACCGCAATCCAATTTGTGGAAACGAACCGTTTGACCGTTAAATATGAATCCGTATTTTAACCGTCTTCATGCACATTGATGTCTTAGGATAGTGATTGGATTTGAATGTGATACACATACTACAATCCTATACCAAGCTCAAAATCTTTCTGGTGTGTGTATGTAAGGGGGTTATAAATATAAGATCAGTATATAAAAACATAAAATATATTGTTATAAATGTGTGAATAAGATGTGAAAAAAGTGGATGTGATGGGTCACGAACCCCTAACCTCTACTACAGTAAGCTAGGACGTTACTCTATACGCCACGCCACCCGCTGAGGCTTCCACCGCTTATACAGGTAAAAAACACACTTTCAGTCGGAAGTGTTGTGAATGGTATGTTTCGTTTTGTATATCTTCTATATTCCTATAAATGAAGTTGACGCTACATAGAGATGTAACGTATACAATATATATATTGTATATACAAATTAAAAACAATACGGGTTATTCCGCCACGTCGTTGACACTTACTTGGCATGTCGACGTTTCTGGGTCTCTATGGACCCTGTCATCAAGACAACTGAAGTCCTTTCGTCTCGTCATCTTGATCGTCGTCTTGTCGGTTCTTGCGCGCAATAGCTGCGAGCATCAAAGACGACGAGACGAGAGGACTTCAGTTGTCCTGATGAGAGGGTCCATAAAGACCCAGAAACGTCGACATGCCAAGGAAGTGTCAACGACGTGGCGGAATAACCCGTCTTGTTTTTAATTTTAATAACTCGGGCCATTAAAAGGGGATATTTATCAATTATAGTTATAATTCTAGTTTATTTAAATTATAGATTTGCCTACATTGTTATGTTTAGATACTTGTGAAACACACTTTCCATGTTATAAAACTATTGTTTAAAAATGCTTAAAAAACAAAAATTTCTATTGAAGCTAATGGTAACAAAACTTTTTAGAGTTTGTGATTTATATTCTTCTTGGTAAAGTGATATTATGAGTAGAAACGTTTGTAGATGTAAATTTTCATCTATAATGTGGAAGATCTAATACGAGATATGTAGGCCAACAATATGTAATGTGATTTTGAAACATAGAAATGTGTGAAGCGTTTACAGCAACATATTGTAAAATATATGTTATTATATTTAAAAAAGTGTTGGCAATAAAATAATTGGTCAATTGATAGTTTGTCTTGCTGCCTTCAAATCCCGTGGATCGTATATATTTCAGGGCCAGGGGTGGGGGGGAGCTTGTGAATTGTCATGAGATTAAATATAGTGCATTGAAGGTAAGGATAATTTCACCATATCATTGGTATTTGATTTTATTGGGCATTGTAAGCAAGTGGCAAATACCATTAGCAAATTTGCCAATGCATTATAAGGCACTATTCTGGACCTATTCATTCTTGGGTCAAACGGGCAAGGCAGCAACAGTGACAGTTTGAGAAATATATTTAATATGAGGAAGGTGCTATAGGTCCTCTTCTCGTCTTTTACGATCAGTAGGCGTATGCGGTATACCTTGGGCCAAATTCTATATAAAAAAAGCTCACCAATCCTAATGGGGGGGGGGGGGGGGGCGGCTGCCCCCCCTTGCCCCCCCCCCCTGCGCACGCCTATGCATTTTACATCTTATGTAGAATAAACTACTTATAGAAGATAGCTCAAAGCTGATATCAAATAACAAACAATACGCTTACTGGTACCTACAGCCGTCCGTAGGGGGTTCCCCAACCGCACCACAATGGCAACACCCGGCGCTCCTCTCCCCCACCGTCAACTCCCCCACAGTGCCCACTATGCCAGCGACTCAGCTACCCGCCTCATCTTCTTGGCTGACGACCAGTCGATCTCTTCCCTGAAGCAGTCCTGTAAACAAGGATGATACATAATATAATTTCAAATTCGAGTTTCTATATTTCCTAAATTACTTATTAATGGCGTGTGTGCAAGACTTTTTTACAGGTGTCAAAGTGTGTGTAATATATAGACCTTCATCTAACTCACTAAACTCAATTCAACTTCACTTAAGTCACAATGGCCCAGATTCACAAAGATACCTAAATGCTAAGACGAGTTTGATGGACGATCTAAAACATCGATTCTCAAAAATTGAAATGTTTTAAGTTGTAGCATACAACACAAATATTTTGAAATCTATTAGGAATTGAAATAATTTTATTTTTTACATTATAAGAATATTAAGGGCGGAATTTGAAAGAGAAATCGTGAACATTAGAAGACCGTGGTAGACCAAGAGAAAAGTGGGAGGACCAACTGAAAAATGATTTAGAAGAGAGAGACGAACTGTGGGAAGACATCGAAGCAAGAGGACTGTGGAAAGACTTCGAGCACGAGGACTGTAGGGAGATCGAGGGGAGTGGAGTAAATTACTTGGAAGAAGTAGGAGAAAATGAAGAAGAAAACGAAGTGGAAGAAAACATGACAAGCCGATGTTAGCAAACTCTATGCCCAAGAATATTAGTGGCTAACCACCCCAGACCCGATTTCTTTTAAAAACAGGTGTATAAGATTATATTACAAGTTTAAAGACCGCCTAACAAAACCGTTGGATTTAAAACCTCGATTCTTATAAAAATTCAGTCTTAAAAAATTCAAAGTGTATAATGTATAACGCTTGCAGGGCATTTAAACGCAGCTGACAGGTCTAAGTTCTCAGGCGACGGCATATGGAGGCTCAGGCAACCTTCCTCCCGCTACCGCCGCGCTAAGTAAGACAGGTGCGTGGGAAGTGAGTTGTAACCGTCGAAAATAATTACTCAGAAACAACTGAAGCACATTCCTTCCTTTGCAAACAACTTGCAACGGCGAACTAAGAAAAACTGACGTTTAGGTTTAAGTAATAGACCATTTTAAAAATTATCCAGGTAACTATTCTTGATTTTCCCCACGTTCCTCTAAATCTTCAAGAACCATAATACACAACAATTAGAAATGTGAAATCAAGGTTAATAGATGAAGATCTTGTGTCCATCAATGAACCTTGATATAACATTTGACAGCTCATGTTTGATTGTTCTACGTTGTTTTTTGTAACGATTTAGGGGGCCGTGCGAGGAACAAGAATAGATACCTGGATCATTTTTAAAATGGTCCATAGATGATTTTCAGAATTGATCCAGAATGCCGTGATTTGCTCTATTTAAGGGTCCTTGTTAAGGTGCATTTTGTTTTTACTGTTTTGCATTGTTGACATTGCAGATCTTGAAGGCCGTGATTATAGCTCTATCTCAGAGTCCTGGGTCAATTCCAAAAAAGGTCTATTATATTGGAATTATTTTGAATCGTGCCTCATGTGATTTCCCTTCCTAGTATCTAAGATATTTAAACGTTCACAAATAGATTCACATATTTAGAGTCTACCCACTCAGCAGTCACCTAGCTGATTGTCAGGGGGGAACTTTAATTTAAAGCGACCAAGCCAACCCTGAAGGCCCTGAACAACATCGACGAGTGAGCGATAACCAATCAAAGATCAATATATATTTTTTTTTATATGAAATATGTGAATCAGTTTTTGGACAGTGCAAACACCTGCGGACAAAATGACGTCTCTATTTCACATGTATTACTAATACGTGATGGGTCTTTAATGGTTTGGACTTTTTAAATTAATAAAATTCGATAACGTTTTACCTCAATTCAGACTATATCGTAAAATAAGTGACCGAGATTTGTATTGATGTTTAATTTTGACTGTCGTTTGTTGTTACTAAACCACTCCATAAATAAATAATACAAAATATATAAAATATACACTCCTTACGAATTTTGCTGTATCTTTTACTTATACTACAATTTTTGTATATTTCCTCTACCATTACTACCATTTACTTTCATTCACCATTTCGACTGCAATAATACTATATTTACTACCGCTACTACCCTACTAATATTATCCTACTACTTTGGCGATTGTAGAATGACAAAACATAGAAGTGTCCAACTAAATAAAATTTCTCAAATAACTATGATTAATCGTATGTCTTGTTACTATTCAAAAATAAATAAATAAATAAATAAATAAAATCACATTAAGAGTCTACCCACTCAGTAACGAAACTGATTTTCAGTGGGGGACTCTAATTTAAAGCGACTAAGGCCCGGTATTATAAATAACGCCCGGCTAAACGTTTAGCACTGGGCTAACTTGTTTTTTCCTATGAAACCACGCTTAGGATTGGTGGTTGCCATGGAGAAAACAAGTTAGCGGTGGGCTAAATATTTAGCCGGGCGTTATAATACCGGGCCTAAACCAACCCTGTAGGCTCCGAACACCATCGACGAGTGAGCGATAACAAGCAAAGATCGATATTTCAAATACGAAACACACGAATCAGTGATTGGACAGTGCCAACACCTGCTGACAAATGTCAGAATCAACAAGACCAATTCAGAACAACTTTGAATTTATAGAGTGCTTCGTTGCTATTAGTGTTGTTGTTGTTGTTGTTGTTATTGCTCAGTGCACCATTCAGCGGGGTATGTTATAACAAGTGTGTGTTTTTACGGTCTAGGTAGTGAAGCAACCATGGGAAAAACTCTTTGCCACTTCCTGAAGACGCGTGTTCAGTGCGTGTTATGTGCTTATAGTGCAACGCTTTCAATATGTTGTATTTAAATGCCGCCTAATTGGTAACGGTCGAACGAGTAGGTGGTGGGGGGGAAGGGGGGGGGGGATTGGTGACGCTCCATAGACGCGGTCTGTTATCAACACTGACTGTTGGTTCTATTAGTGTATTATATGTATTTGAAGTGGTAATTATTGTATGATATGTGTTATCGATGATGGAGGAGATTATGCATGTTCAGTGGCGTATCCAGGAGGGGGAGAGGGGGGGGGGGCTGGAAGGGCTGGAGCCCTCCTAAAATCCCAGCTTTAATAATGATACTCTGCAAATCGTCTAAATTTTCGCAAAGAATTAAATACATTGACATATTTGTTTCTCATTTTAAACATTACCGTAGGGGGGATTGTGTAAGGTGTAATAATGTTGTAATTTTTGTATGTAATGTATACGAGCAATGTTTCCCGTCCAGCAAAGCACCCCAACAATTCTTCTAAAACACATAAAAACCACTTCCAAAATGCGGATTTTTTCAAAAATGGCCATTGTCTCGTTTGAGAAGCACCTTGTTACCGCTACGGTCTACTATGGGCAGCCCCCCCCCCACCCCCCCCCCCCCCCCGAAATATATTCCTGCGTACGACACTGTGCGTGTTGTTGTTGGTTTGGTTCAATAGACAGGTGGTTAGCTGTTCAATACTTGCATAGCGTCATTTGGTTATGTAGTTTAAAGAGCTGATGCTTCCAGAGGTATCTTTTATAATGTCTCTCTTATCTTTTTCTCCTTGAATGAAGTAGGTTAAGATTAAAATTAAAAGTGTTCGCCCCCATAGATTGAAAATTGTGAGAAATCGTACTATTTTTATCTTATCTTTAGAATTACATCTGAATTACATTTTTGGTTTGATGCGAGGAAACTTTCATGACCTACGAATATAGGCCTATTAAAAAAAAAAGATTTGGATGGAATGAGTAACTTTGAAATATTATTATTAAAATTGTCTACACATTATTTATCTAAACTCTCTTCTCGATTAGCTTGTTTTCATTAATATGAGAGGTAAAGTTTGAGAATAAAATATGTTATTACGTAAATTTAAAAAATGAGATCGATTAATTTTAAATTAATGAGAATATCGATATAAACAGTAAATCGTTTTCTTTGTGACGTATTACGTCTTGAAGTGCAAAAACAAAAAAGCAGGGTGACATACGTTATGTGTTACACAATACGAAGGTAAAAAAATAATAATAAAAACAAACAAAAAACAATTAAACACAACACATAAATTATTATTAACTATTTGCCAAAACACCAAAATACTTGATTTATAATAAATAAATAAATAAATAAATATATTCACATTTAGAGTCTACCCACTCAGTAACTAAACTGATTTGCAGTGGGGGATTTTAACTAAACCAACCCTGTAGTCTCCGAACACCATCAACGAATGAGCGATATTTAATCAAAGATCGATATTTCAAATACGAAACATATGAATCAGTGATTGGACAGTGAGTGCGAACCCCTGCGGACAAATGTCAGAATCAACAAGGCCGATTCAGAACAACTTTGAATTTATTGAGTGCTTCGTTGCTAGGACGGCTCCAAAGTCACCGTTTACTTATTCCTAAGACAAGAAGTGATCTACATTGTCTATAGTCTGAGTAAAGTCCGAGCTATAGAATCTCATATCGCTGATAAAGTTATGCTCAACACTTCAATATCCACTTTAGTAGTACGCGCCAACATGGCCAATAATCCATCAATCAATCAATCAACCAATCAATCAACATCCACGTGCCATAATGGGCTAAAGTATTCCAAGTAATCGTTCATCACAAGTAAAATAATCATTTTAAAGTTAGATACAACAGTTTAAAATACACTTGATTGTTATCATGTACTTCTGTTACCTTCTAGGTAGTCTCATGACTCATAACTCAATTAAATCCATATCTGAACTCATTCTCAATTTGGAATAATAATAAGGATAAGCTGCTTTGGAAATACCCCATCAAATTAAACGTGGTGCACTCGAAATTAATTTAGGATCATAAAATTGACGATTACATCAGTTTAAAGACAATTAAAACTGCACAAAATATAATTACAAAATGATAATTTAAGTAAGTCTAATGTCTAATTGTAGCCGAGCAAAGTGGATGGGTGAGACGGTTGACTGGGTTGTTTGAATGTTTGTCTTGAAATACCCTCGGCCGTTACAACTGAGCGATTACGACGCTACGACACCGGGTTGAACACCTGTTGAAGACATTAACGGGGCACGCATGCGCGGGGGGGAGGGGAGGGGGGGGGGGGAGACGCACTTTTTGGCGCGCACGCCGGCTTTGGGCGCCAAGAGTCGACTCTCAAGGTTTCGGTATGTTAAAATTGATTTAAAATGGTTTTCAATTGTCCCAAATGTAAATCTATCAAAATATGTCATACAGTGTTGAATTCAGCTATGATCCCGGGGGGGCGAAGCCCCCTCGGGAATTGTCATTCGCCCCCCCGGGAATGAATTGGCTACAAAGCTCTATGTATTACTTAATTTTGAAATGGCACGGAAAAATTGCTTTGAAGGTTTAATAAGTAAATACATTTTTCTGTGTGTCACAAAAGTATGTGACAAGAGAGCTGAAACAAGCAGAAAAATGCAGAGAAGGGCCAGGATTATCTAAACTCCGCCTCAAATTCAACTGGGCATCAAGTGGTTTGTTGAACATATATTTTTGTTTAAATAGTGTTCTAAGTAGTGTGTTTGTATCAGAACACATTGACAGTTTATTAGTAAAAGTGATGCGGAAGCAACAGTGGGTTTGAAAATTTGCCCCCCCCCCCGCTCATTCCCTGTCTACACCCCCGGGATTTGAAATAGCCCCCCCGGGGACAAAACTCTGAATTTAACACTGATGTCATATTTTATTTATTTATTTAATGTTTATCCTATTCAGTTATAAAAACTGGTTTACAAAGGAGGACCTTAAATAAAACTAAGCTATGCAAACAATTAATTATAATGAAATCATAAATAACAATAACATCAAAAACAAAACAAACTACTTAACTATATAAAATAAAATCAAGAACAAGAACAAATTATTGAGAAAGGGCTTTTTCTTATGAATGTATCGTTGTTTCAATTAATATTTTCGTTGATCTGATGTTCGTAAGAGCGAAGGATACCTCTACGTCAAAAAGTGCAGAAAATTTTCACTTTTTAATTATATCTCAAGATTGAAACACAACATCGAAAATCTGAGTAATCATAGCGCTGTGCTTTGGTAAGCCCTACACACTGAATGATAAATTTATTTAAGATTATAATTATTATGACTGTGATTTTTATTTCATTAAACTACTAATGTAATAAGTATCACAGTCATACTGATTATAATGTCAGATACATTTATGATTCAGTCTATATTGCTTACCAAACCACAGCGCTATGATTACTCAGATTTTCGATGTTGTGTTTCAATCTTGAGATATAATTAAAAAGTGAAAATTTTCTGCAGTTTTTGACGAAGAGGTATCTTTCGCTCTTAATTACCTTTTGTAATGTGATGTTGCTGGACACCTTTAACACTTAAGAGCGTTCGGCAGTAGGAGTTTTACAGATGTATTGGCCGTCAACTAATTACTCTTAAACTAATAGTAGGATTATTATAAATATTTACTTACTTGTAGAGGAATGTCATATCTATGCATGGTATTAAGTACATTTCTCACAAACCTATTCAAAAATAATGTACCCATTTTTTAACTGATTCTCCGTATTATTTCACTGAACATTTTCGACGAAAGTAATTTACTTGCATAATGCAAACACGAGTATATTATTTTTGAGCAGACTTGTCACAAATATACTTAATACCATGCGTAGATATGACATCCCTCTGCAAGTAGGTAAATGTTCATAGAAATCCTTCTATTTGTTTAAGAGAAATTAGTTCACTAAAAACATCAAAACTACTTCCAAACTCTCTTAAAATGGGTTTCAATTGTCCCAAATGTAAATCAATTAAAATATGTCATTCTTAGTGCTCTTTCTTATGCATGTTTCGTTGTTCCAATCAATATTTTCGTTTATCTGATGTTCTTAATTACCTTTTGTGATGTGATGATGCTGGACACCTTTTGCACTTAATTTAGAACATCTGTCAAACCGAAATATTTATCGGAATAAAAAAAACATTTATTAGAAAGAACACTGAATTCTCTACAGGATGACATATTTTGAATCAGATTTGGGACAATTTAAACACATTTTAAAGCAAGTGGAGTTTTGCTGGTTAAGTGAACATACAGCTTAAAAGGCTGTTCTACATAGATTATTTAGAACCATGCATTTGTGACTAAGAAAGTTAAATTACATTTAAAGATTTGTTACTTGTGATCTATGGAGTGGAGTGGTCCAACTTTCAACATCAACTAACAAATTCGAAATTCTAACTGGAAAACTCGATTAACTATCACTAACTATAGTTATTGCGGTATTTGGAATAGTTAGAAAGGAATGTCCAATACCTTTTATAATAACTCAAACCTAGCAATCGCTTTGTGACTGAGGAAACCCTCGGAAAACCTTAAGTCAGAACTGCCGGTAACTGGTACCGAACCGGTGACCTCCCAAGAAAGAGCCTCGTTTGCTACGCACTGAGCCATGTCTATCGGTATCATATTGTTTAAATCACGTTTCAGGCAGAAGTTTGTTTAACTGCTAATATGGATTCCATTCAATCACTTATTGTCTTAGGAATAAGTAAACGGTGACTTTGGAGCCGTCCTAGCAACGAAGCACTCAATAAATTCAAAGCTGTTCTGAATCAACATTCTGGCATTTATCCGCAGATGTTCACACTGTCCAATCACTGATCCATAAGTTTCATATTTGAAACACAGATCTTTGATTGGTTGTCGCTCACTCGTCGATAGTGTTCGGAGCCTACAGGGTTGGTTTAGTCGCTTTAAATGTAAGTCCCCCACTGAAAATCAGTCTTGTTGCTGAATGGGTAGACTCTATATAAATTCGAATTTATTTTGTACTTAATTTATTGTATTGTTATAAACTTCTCAATGCTGTTGACGTGACTTTGTATTTGTTGTATCTATACATATATTTTCTCCGTAAGATGTTGTATCATAAGTTTATTAAAACTAGTTATGTGTGTACAAGCCGTCACGAGTGTTTTAATTCCTTATAACTTACCTTATACATCTGATATTAATTGCATTAAGTCAAAACTTTTTCACTGCCATAAGGTATAACAATAATTATTTAATTTAATGGAACATCAACAAAACGCCATCCATGCACACCGGATGCAACATCACATGTAAGGAAATTGTTAAGAATAAAACAGCATATGCACGTGTTGTCTTCTTCTTCTCTTCGGTTATGGATGACTAGTAGACCATTTCAATTCAACAAGTATATTAACATCTTTCAGCCATTTTATAGCAAGCTGGTTCATACGGGGGTCAATTAGTTTGTAACTCGTTTACGTGCTTGGTGGGATGACTCTAACAAGGTAGATCCAGTGGCGGACCGCCCGGGAAGTGGCGTAACTACGAGGGGGGATAAACCCCCCTTAATTTTTTCTTCATGTTTTTTCTTATTTGCATACTTCTATTTTTATTATTTAATATGTTGAATTTCCACTTCATTTGATTTTATTTCATTTCTCAATTATTTTTTCTTGTTCTTGATTTTATTTTATATAGTTAAGAAGTTTGTTTGTTTTTGTTGTTATTGTTATTACTGATTTCATTATTATTAATTGTTTGCATAGCTTAGTTTTATTTAAGGTCCTCTTTTGTAAATCAGTTGTTATAACTGGAAAGGATAGACATTTAATAAATAAATAGATAAATAAATAAAAACTACATAAATGGTGATATTTTAATATAGTCTCGTCAAATAAACTTGCGAGGTGGTGTCGCCACGGATTATGAAGTGACGCGTGTGACAACTACCAACCTAAATCTAGTTGCATCTCATTTTTATGCCTCAGGTATTGTAGTGATAATATCGCCCGCCGTTGTCAGACGTGGTGGGGTCGCATTCCATTCACGGTTTGTGCAGTCGATGCAGTGGACAATAACAATACAGCTATCAGGAAATCCCGCGGTGAATACCGTTGAAATAGACCGTGTTGAGCGACCGTCTCTTTTCAGAATTTTAAGGGACACCTCGCTTCTTACGGCGTGGCTAGTATAAAATGTTAATGATAATGTTATGATAGTCTTAGGGACAACAACTGTATATACCTATCGCATGCAATAACACATGTAATCGGTTGAAGATTCTATACTTTTCAATGGCGGTTGAAATTTTAAAATCGTGTTGCTGGTTCCCGAGAAACTCTCGAATGAAAACAAACTTGTAAATTGTCGAGAAAACGGATCGTGCGAGAGTCTGTGTCCGGCTGATGACTCTGAACTGTAATAGTTCTAAAAGTCGCCAACAGATAGCACCAACACGAGTAAAACCCTAGTCTCGACTTAGGCCAGGATTGCTGACACTACGCCAACGTATGAAACCTAGAATTGCGCACAATTTTTGATTCATGAGGCCGACTGGAGCTATAACCAGAGCCAATAACCGTACTAACTTTCGTGGGCAATCCTCAACCTGATCCCCTAACCTTACCGAATTTCGTGGGATGTCATGTAGCTGGGCAAAGTCACTTTGATTCAGTGTCACCCATCCTGGCCTTATCCGACTCCCGTAAAACTCTACGGCAGCGCGTTCAAGTGGGGAAACCTGTCCCTACTCGCTGTCTAACAGCCCTAAACACCAAATAATAATAAAAACTCATCAACTTTGTGAAGTATCACCAGATCGTCGCGATGGGCCTCGTCAGGTCGCGCACAACATCTGTCGTGACGTCTTGGCTACGTAGGGAGGACAAGACGGGACGGGCGCACGTGGCCTAGTTCCGGATGAGCGCTAGAGCGGCGCGCGCATTGCATCGCGTCTCAAGACATCTGCGCACGCGCGGAGACATGCGTCGGTGAGTGCAGCAACCTGTCTTGTCGGCCGGCCGACGCACAAGCATTGTAATTAATTAAATAAATAAATAAAAAAAATAAATACAAAAATTCACATTTGGAGTCTATCCACTCAGTAATGAAACTGATTTGCAGTGCTGTAGGATCCGAACACCATCGACGAGTGAGCGATAACCAATCAAAGATCGATATTTCAAATGAGAAACATATGAATCAAACAGTGCGAACACCTGCGGACAAATGTCAGAATCAACAAGGCCGATTCAGAACAATTTTGAATTTATTGAGTGCTTCGTTGCTAGGACGGCACCAAAGTCACCGTTTACTGATTCCTAAGTCAAGAAGTAATGGAACTGAATCCATATTGAAAGTTAAAAAACTTCTGCCTGAACCGGGATTTGAACCCGGGACCTTCTGCATTGGAAGCAGGGATGCTAACAACTTTTATTATTTTTTTATTTTTTTTGTATTTAAGGGTTTCTATAAAGCATCACAATTAAATGATATTATTTATATTATTAACATGTAAAATGCTTGATGCCCTACTATGACAAAACTAAATATATAACTATTATCTTAAAACTATGCTTAAGTACATATCAAACAATACACATTTGAATATAGGAACATAATACCTAATACTACAAACAAACATACAAAATATGTTTAGAATTATTGAATACAAATTGTTAATAGTTATAAAATAATAGACATATT
This sequence comes from Isoperla grammatica, assembly GCA_945910005.1. Classification (NCBI taxonomy): domain Eukaryota; kingdom Metazoa; phylum Arthropoda; class Insecta; order Plecoptera; family Perlodidae; genus Isoperla; species Isoperla grammatica. The sequence goes on from OX246750.1 coordinate 9,690,345, forward strand.
TCTATGTTGTGGACAAAATAAAATATGAACACGCTACAAAATATTAATTTTACCAAAAATAATATGTTCCCATTTCCCATTCCTATTAAGATAATTTGCCATTCAAATTTCCAATTTCTCCTTCTACAACTTAGTTGGACTCCCGCGCACTCGGAGGGTAGTGCAAGAAGAAGGAGTCCGACTAACTGTCTGTCTGTCTGTCTGTCTGTCTGTCTGTCTGTCTGTCTGTCTGTCTGTCTGTCTGTCTACCTGTCTGTCTATCTGTCTACCTGTCTGTCTATCTGTCTACCTGTCTGTCTATCTGTCTACCTGTCTGTCTATCTGTCTACCTGTCTGTCTATCCGTTGGTCGGTCTGTCTGTCTGTCTGTCTGTCTGTCTGTCTGTCTGTCTGTCTGTCTGTCTGTCTGTCTGTCTGTCTGTCTGTCTGTCTGTCTGTCTGTCTGTCTGTCTGTCTGTCTGTCTGTCTATCTGTCTACCTGTCTGTCTATCTGTCTACCTGTCTGTCTATCTGTCTACCTGTCTGTCTATCTGTCTACCTGTCTGTCTATCCGTTGGTCGGTCTGTCTGTCTGTCTGTCTGTCTGTCTGTCTGTCTGTCTGTCTGTCTGTCTGTCTGTCTGTCTGTCTGTCTGTCTGTCTGTCTGTCTGTCTGTCTGTCTGTCTGTCTGTCTGTCTGTCTGTCTGTCTGTCTGTCTGTCTGTCTGTCTGTCTGTCTGTCTGTCTGTCTGTCTGTCTGTCTGTCTGTCTGTCTGTCTGTCTGTCTGTCTGTCTGTCTGTCTGTCTGTCTGTCTGTCTGTCTGTCTGTCTGTCTGTCTGTCTGTCTGTCTGTCTGTCTGTCTGTCTGTCTGTCTGTCTGTCTGTCTGTCTGTCTGACTGACTGTCTGACTGACTGTCTGACTGACTGTCTGTCTGTCTGTCTGTCTGTCTGTCTGTCTGTCTGTCTGTCTGTCTGTCTGTCTGTCTGTCTGTCTGTCTGACTGACTGTCTGTCTGTCTGTCTGTCTGTCTGTCTGTCTGTCTGTCTGTCTGTCTGTCTGTCTGTCTGTCTGTCTGTCTGTCTGACTGACTGTCTGTCTGTCTGTCTGTCTGTCTGTCTGTCTGTCTGTCTGTCTGTCTGTCTGTCTGTCTGTCTGTCTGTCTGTCTGTCTGTCTGTCTGTCTGTCTGTCTGTCTGACTGACTGTCTGACTGACTGTCTGTCTGTCTGTCTGTCTGTCTGTCTGTCTGTCTGTCTGTCTGTCTGTCTGTCTGTCTGTCTGTCTGTCTGTCTGTCTGTCTGTCTGTCTGTCTGTCTGTCTGTCTGTCTGTCTGTCTGTCTGTCTGTCTGTCTGTCTGTCTGTCTGTCTGTCTGTCTGTCTGTCTGTCTGTCTGTCTGTCTGTCTGTCTGTCTGTCTGTCTGTCTGTCTGTCAGAAGGGGGGGGGATTCTTCCTGTGAGGGCGCCCGTCCGTGGCAGCGTCCGTGGAAGTAGCGGCGATCCCTGGTCATCATACTCCGTCACCCCTGGGTGCCCCCGTACACCCTCCACATCCGCCACCTACCCCGACAGCCGCCATCTAGCAATATCCGCTTATACGCATCCAACAAGCAGTTCTAGCATTTCAGAGCACTCGTATAGAAATGCAAAACCAGCCCATTCACATTTAGTAGTTTCTGGCAAAATTTACTTATACCTATCACAGTTCATTTAGTGCTATTCAAATGTAAGTAATTGCAATGATTTTAATGTTAAATGAGATCTTAAAATGGACTTGGCTGACTTTGCATCTCACTGTTTTCTAGGAAGATTCGATACGAAGTATAAATTGTATAGCAAAGCCAAGAATCAATAGCTTTGTTATGTTGATACTAAAATTAGAAGAAAGCACAATATAGTAGACATTACAAATATAGTAGAATCAATTATTGATTCTTCTATTGACATGATGTAAGTGTATGTATAACATAGAAGAAGACAGATATCGCCAAATGAAATGTAATTATTATTTATAATAACATAATTATTTTAAAATTTTAATCTAAATCACCATAATATTACCTTTATTTCGTGTATCGTATTGTATTATTTGTTCTCTGTATGTATACGAGGATAAAAAATCAAACCACTGAACTGAAGTGAACTATAAAAAAGTGTGTGCAATATGATTGACAGTCTTATCCATTGATAATCGCGCCAGTTTCCAAGATGTGCATTTGCGTATCGTCGCTTTTACCACAGATAAGATAACTTTATTACTATCACCATTATAATAGAAAAATGTTTTATATTTAGTGTATTACGATTTCTTTCCTGTGGCTGACGTTAAAAAAAAAACAGTGCCAACATGTTGTTGAGATTCATGTTGGCAGTCGGCGTTGTTGCCATGTTTGGCACAAACGTGAGTAACTTTTGGTATTAATTTTTATTTTTTAATTTATTTAATGTCTATCATATTCAGTTATAAAAACTGATTTACAAAGGAGGACCTTAAATAAAAATAGGCTATGCAAACAATTAATAATAATGAAGTCATAAATAAAAATAACAACAAAAACGAAACAAACTACTGTACTGTACTTGTACTGTAGTGGCTTATTACAACACCAATTAACATTGTAGAAAACCTAATTAATCACACAATAAGAAGACAACACACTCACACACTTCACATGTACTCAAACCAATAACTGTACCGATAATACACACAACACCGATTTGTATAACTGTGTTTCCTTATACTCACACATGACTATTAAAATCAGCAGTTGCAATTGAAATTATAATCGCAAAATCAAATCTTATTATTATTATTTTCTATCATATTTCATTCTTGTAACCTATAAGTAATAGTAATAGTAATAATAGTAGTTAAATAATATATAAAAAAAAAAAATATATATATATAAATAAAAAAAATAAAAAAATAAAAATAACACAAAAATTATATATATAAAAAAGAAAAAAAATAGACCTATAGATTATTATAAGTAAATACAAAAAAATAAATACATATTTAAAAAATTAATGATCCATTTAGATAGCACATGCCTGATAATTTTAAATCTGTATAAAGTAAGTATTAAATTTAGAACATAGAATTAAATTAGCTCCTAGGTAATGGCTAACATGAGCATCAGGTGCACACGCCCAAGTCCTTTGACTTATGTGTGCACCGAAATGCAAACAGCACTCATTGACTATACAGTATACAATACATTTTAAACTATTTTATATGATGCCAGTGTAATTGTAATGTATTGAATGTATTGTAATTTAACTAATATGTATAAAGCCAATAAATTTATAAATAAATAAATAAATAAATAAATAAATAAAATACTATATAAAATAATAATCAAGAACAAAAAAAAATAGTTGAGAAATGATATAAAATACTATTAAGTGGAATTGAAATTAATGCCAGTGTAGGGCACAATGCCCTCTTTAACCTGATGAGTGATGAGTGATGAGTGATAAGTGATGAGTGATGAGTGATGAATGATAATGAGGAAGGGAGGAGGGAAAGCCTGGTTTCGGCACGTAACCTTCTCCCTTCGAAAAGTACCAAGGGGACCATCGGGTTTACGTCCCATCCAAAAGGACGGTGTAACTTTGACCAGTCATATAGGTTCCTCCACTAACCTGGACTGCCGAGCAGTTGACGAGAAGAACGAAGCTGTTACACAAGCTTTAGAACCTTCCAATCTGTTCTAACCAACGATAACTAGTGTTTCAGAGGAAAACATGGTCACCCACCCTCCTCTTGACGTAGCCCGAGGTTGCTTAACTTCGATATTCGTATGGGAAATGACTAAGTGACCGCGGCTAAACATTTGGCTGACTTCTGATATATTTGAGTTATCTGTTCTTATTGGTACCTAACAATCAGACATAGTTATTTTGAACAATGACAACGACACGGATAGGAATACGTTTATTTGGGGGGGGGGGGGGGGGGGGGTACCAGACCTGATCAGTCATTGTTTTCTGTCTAATATAATTACACGGTTGGTTAAAATCAAAAAGTTTTAGGAGAAAAAGTAATTTTCTTCAAAAAAGACAAATGCTTTTCAATACATACTACCCTTTCACAACATTAAATAATATTGTTCATTATTTGTACATTCACCATTAAATACGTCTTACAAAAATAAATTTTTCTCGTTTTCTTTAAAGAATCTGTCCAGTGGTTAAAATGGTGTAAACGAAACCAAGTGCAAAATAAAAAATCATTACATTGTCTTTTAGCTAATAATGTTACTTTATCAGTATGATGATAATAGCAAAGCTAGACAAGAACGACAGTAACAAAATAAAAGATAAGAATACACTGTTTAATTGCATTACGAGTAGTCTACATTAGTCACAAAGAATCGCCACCAGCACTAATTATACTCGGATCATCACGGGTGCCAACAGACGCGATGATAGTATCATGAGTTCGAAATGCAACTAGAATTAGGTTGGTAGTCGTCATATTATAGACCTACGTTACTTCACAATAACCATGACGACACCACCTTGCAAGTAACCGCGACGAAACTATACATTTGATTTTATTAAACATTTGAAAGCCTACAACAAGTTTTATACATTTAGTTATTAGAAACTATTATATGTATATGTTTGTTTTCATATTCTCGCGGATATGTTAATTTTATTTTGGGAGGGGGGGGGGGGGGAGTTGCAAACAAAAAACAAATTTAATATATAGGCCTAATGAAAGAATATAAAGAAAGAATATATATATATATTATATATATATATCTATATGGATATTTTTCAAGAACACTCTTGACGTGGTTGTTATGTGAAATCCAGAAATTAAAAAACCAACCCCGACTGGGAATCGAACCCAGGTCTCCCACTTGCCGGGTGGGCGCCATAACCCCTAACCCCTAGACCACCGGGACCGGCAATTCAAAACTGGATGTACACACACATATATATATATATATATATATATATCCCCAACAGCCAATAGGGCCAGCTAGTTTAGTTCATAGGTTAGGTTAGTTAGTCAGTAGTCTTCTTACTCCCGAGTGATCAAGGTCTTGTACCGAAACGTCTCGGAAAACTTGTGTTGTCCTTTATAAATGTTGTCTTTATCTCTATACCACCACGGTCTACAATTCAGGTAAGCTGTTGGGGTCTATCCTTCTACCTATTATATATATATATATATATATATATATATATACATATATTAAAACACATACATTTGTGGCTAGGATTTATGTTAATAAAATTCAAATATTTGCGGGTTATTCCTCCACGTCCAATCTTCATACTGCCGACATTTCAGTCAGAAACGTCGACGCTCTTAGGATAGGGACCACAAGGTTCCTGAAACGTCGGCAATGGTGAATTTTCTATGTATCCATACGAACACCGTACACGATTGATGAGAAAACTTCCCCCAACACCGAAAGACAGCAATGGAACAAATGAATTGAACTGAAGGGCAAACCATCAGCTGTCAAAATAATAAAATTGCAACCATAGAAACAAAAACAAGTGTAGCAATAGTAACTGCTCGCCATTTAAAACTTTTAATGATAGACAACGACTAAGTGAAAAATTTGTATGTGTATTTGTTTGTTTTTTCTTTTACCAAAATCAGAAGAAATTATTTTTTGACAGCTTGTTGTTTGTCCATCGATTCAATTAATTTGTTTCATTGTTGTCTTTTGGTGTTGCTAGTGCCCTATTCTTGTGTTGCCTTCCAGGCTATGACCTCCGAGCCAATAATGACCACCCCCTCTCCAATGGACCACCTTGAATCAGACGTCAACGAAGCCCTCGCCTCCTTCACCAGAAGATACGAACAAATGATGGAGTCGGCCATGAAAGTCCTTAACAGCGAAATGATCCCGAACGCCATAGAGAACATCTCCAGAATGGTATCAGTAGCGAACCAATCAATCATCGACCGTGGTGAAAAGATAAACGACCTGATAAAACGGGTCAGGGATATCGGAAAACGTGATCACTGCCTAGAAGGTATAATGGCGGTGGACGATGGTAGTAGGAATATGGTAGGCTGTGACTTTCCCCTACGGTCCATCCACGCGACAATGAACGACTCCATGAGCGCGTGGATATCTGACATGGATGCCGTTGTTACGAAGTCTCGCGAGGATATCCTCTCGTGTTTGCCCGCCGAGAGCGAACCCTCGGAAGAAGATGTCGACAGTGCGCTGCAACGTTGCCAGCTCGAAGCCAACAAGGCGATGCGCCTTTTCGATACCTCGCAAGAGAAACTGATCGCCATAATGAACGCCACGAGGCAACAAGTGGATGACGGGGAATACCAGGCAGAGAAATGCGTCAAGTCTGCTCATCAGACGGCACTCGATCAGATGCGACCGCTGCTTTCGCGTCTTAGCGATTGTGTTTCCGAACAAATTTTGACAGGTAGTTTCAAATTGTCAAATACCGCCATTATTATTATTGTTGTTGTTGTTGTTGTAATTATTATACTTTTTATTTGTTACTTGCAAATTAGGCGTAGGGGCTTGAAACGGGTTTTGCGTAAGTGTGACTTCGATTGTTTTAGTGATATAGTTGAAGAAATTGAAGAAGCTATTGAAGAAGAAGATAAAATTGAAGAAGAAGAATAAATAAGGGTATTTTAGTTAGATATATTTAATGTTTTGATTGAGCCGAAATTAGTTTTAAAAGATCAATTCATTGTTTTACTGAATGATTCACCCATTTGATAATTTGAATAACCTGTGATTTTGAATATTTAAGGAATTAATGCAACGACCTGCCTTGTGAGGTTGACGAGTCCCTACGAGGTGATTGGCGGACCTTGAATGCGCACAGAACTGAGTTAACAAGGAAGGATACCTCTTCGTTAAACACCGCACAACATTTTCATTTTACCTCAAGAATGGACTTCAAAATCATAAATCTGATTCAACAGAGCACTGTGGTTTGGTTAGTCCTACACACTGAATGCTCTTAATTGTGTCACATTATAATCAGTATGATTTGTATTTCTAATTAATTAAGTACTAATTATCGAATTAATAATGAAAATATTTACGCTAATGGTAATAGTATTTCATTCAGTCTGTAGGGCTTACCAAAACACAGTGCGCTTTTGATTTAGATTTTCGATTTTGTGTTGAAATCTTGAGATATAATTAAAAAATGAAACGTTTCTGTGGTTTTTGACGTAGAGGTACCCTTCGCTCTTAAGATGCTTGTGTATTAAACGCTGACAGCCGACTGAGAGCCACACCTGGCCTCAGCAAGTGTAGAGGTATTACTCACTAACTTCTCGGCCATACAACTTACTTTACACTTTACATGTCATACACAATATTTTCTCCCTTTTTGTTATGGTCGGTTGACATATTTTCCATTGACCTTTTTCGGAATTGATCTAGAACCCTTACATAGAACTAATAACGGCCATCTAGAGATCTTCAATTACAACAATGCACAGCAGTAAAAAATCGAACCTTAACCATGCCTTAACACAACTATCTTAACTAATACCCCAAATACACGCTATACATAAAGATATCTTAAGTGATGTTTATAATTAAATATTCCGTGTAGTCTTCAATAATTTTCATTTAAACGGCAATTTAACAAGACCCATTTAAAGAAGCCGTTTAAGTAAGGTCCAGTCTTACAATGTTTCAATAACTACTTATCCGTCGAATAGTTTGTTTTCTCCATGGCAACCACCAATCAAAATCTCTGAAACCCTCCAAATAGCTTAATTGCTACAAATAACTTTCTTATTAGGAAATTGTAAGACCGGCCTTAAGCGTGTAGAACGCGTAATAGAGCTAATCACAACCCTCTAGATCAGTTCCGAAAATCATCTATTATTACAAGAAACAGTGAAATACAAACAAAGTGTTTTTACAAAAAGAATAAAAATATGTGTAAAAAATGTTGATACAAAATTACATCAAACCACAAAGTTTTATTCCAATCATCCTCGACTCACTCAGAACATTTGTGATGTGGCTAAAATAGCCGGGGTGTCGGAATCTTGACTGGTGGAGGAATAGGAGTACACTAATATATATTCTTAGGCCTATATCGTAGGCTAGAGACATACAAATACATATTGTATTCCCCAAATGGGTGTACTCATCCTATGAAGAGGTTAACCCGTTGGCCCGTTGACGGGAGTCCAGGAAAAATCCAGGTGTCGGACTGTAGTTGGCGCTGTCGTGGCGATCGTCCTCCCGTCGGAACACAGTCCCGACAGTTATGTGAAGCAACGGATGCAGCTCACGAAATGGTACAGCACGAACACTCGGAACACAGTTCCAAATTGGCAAAGTACGGCAACACGATATCGGAACACAGTTCACGATAGAACACGGTATTATCACAACCGTGATTGGAACACAGTTCCGAAATGGTTCGGTATGATATAGATATAGGAACACAGTTCACTAAATCAAAACAAACTTACTATTCGAATTCCTTTCTTTATTATAAAACTCACAAGATCACAATCAGATCACCCGTACAAGAAGCAGAAAACAAGTGAACTCCTCTCCAGGAATAAAACCACATCAATGAATAACAAAGAAGTTACAACAAAGATATGTTAGTCGATCAAACCTCAATACATACAATATAGGTGGATGTGGAGGTGTGGTCGGGAACGCTGTTTACCATTACAGCCCCCCACTGAAAAGACTCGGTTTAAGTAATCCGCTACGTATCCGAGTGGTGTCCTACGCTTTTAGGTTGTATGTATTGTTTGAAATGGATGATGATGTAAGAGCCTTTTAAAATCTTGCCCCCTGGGTCTTCCAGCTCATATGCGTTGGGTGCAACTAAGCGTCGTACTTTGTATGGTCCTTTATAAAGAAGGAAACACTTTTCTATTTCTTTGTGTAATGCCGAAGACGCATTACTAACCTTCAACAATACCCATTCACCCGGTAACATGGGCGGGTGTGGTTTAGTTTGTTGGTGCTCTGTTTTCGTCTTTCCGCACGGGAAAGCAACCGTTCATTAGCCAACTTCATCTTCTCTTGTATAGACAACGTGTCCCGTGGTGGCCACTCGAAATATCTATCGGTGTCTCTCGTAGGTTTGTTGCCAAAATGTAGTTCTTGAGGTGTGAACCCAGTGCTGTCATGAGTAACAGCACAGATAGTTGTCTGTGCTAGAACCCGATTGTTGCCGCCATACATACACCACACATACATCATACATACACCATACATACATCATACATCATACATCATACATACCTTCCATTCAAAAAACACAGAACCGATAGAGGTGGCTCAGCGGTAAGACGCAATACTCTAGTTCGGGAGGTCGCCGGTTCGATTCCGCCCCCTGGGAGTTCTGACTGAAGCTTTTTGCTGAGGTTTTCCTCAGTCGTAAAGGCAAATGCTGGGACTGAGACATACTATCAGCACTCGCGTACATTCCTTCCCAACCATCACCCTATTATACATAGTAAGTCACCTGAAGAGGGGCACATCAGGTAAAGCTGGTGAGCACACACACCCTGTAATAGGGATCCGTACGAAAAATTATTATTATTATATACAACACAGTAGTTCTAAAGGCTGGTCCACACAGATTTTTAAGACATACGATTTAAGGTTTAACGCGTAGTCGTAAAGTTGGATCATAGGAAACACGTACTGGCGTTCACACAAAGTTTTAGTTTTAAGACGTTGTTTTCATTGTTGTTTACAAAACAACGTCCTAAAACCTTTTGCATTATGTCTTCAAAATCTGTGTGGACCAGCCTTAAGGTGATATAATTATTTACCGGGCAACAAATTTTATTTACAACTATTCACTACAATACGTACGTGTTCTCACTTAAAACCTTGATTTATTTATGTCTAGCATGATACATGTCAGTGTATGTATAACACAGTGGCGTAGCGGAAGGCCCCGCAAACCCCGCAAGGCGGGGGGGCCCCCGCGAAGCCCCCCAAAAAAAAAAAAAAAAAAATACGGAAAATGTTGTATCAGCCAGGAAATCAGTCACAGGTCTCAAGAATATTCACACAACTGTCATTTGAATATCATATTAATTATAAAGAAGACAAGACACCATTGAATTCTCTAGACAACCAACAATTCCTTTTTTGACAGCGAAATATTTAGACGCTATAGCGAGCCAAGTCATAAACGGATGGCTGCAGCTAAAAGGGTGATTGTGAGGGAATCGGTAGTGGGTGGCCTTTGGCATTTGGTCTGTGTTGGTTTGTATGCGAAATACATGCTAATGAATAAAATTAATATTTAGTTCCAACGGGTTGAATGGTCTGTCTTTAACCACTACGGGCGGTGTGCTCCCTAAATTACACGATGCAATAAATATGACAGCAATTACTGTAAAGTGTAAACATTCCAGGACGGGACGGGGCCAGTCTTGCTCTCAAATTCTAAATTTTTGGGATCGTTCACGATTTTATACCGGATGTATGGGTTAGCGAAATGCACTTGTGTTGTAAAACTAACAGTCTGATGTCACCGACAATGCCAATGAACCTTAAATTTTACCCTTACCCCCACCAACAATAAACATTGTTTTGTAGCTAGTTTCCACCCTTTACACAAAATTATTTCAGAGGTCAGTTTTCTCACGGACTCCCTCACTGATAGAGGCATATCTCAGCGTGGGAGTGAGACTGTAGGTGATACGATTAATAAAGTGGTGTCAAATATGGTGCTGGATCGGATGTGTTGATAACAGTGCGCAAAGTTTACATTCTTATTGTGAAATTGAGTGAAATCGTAGTAGTTTTGTGAATATGTGTTTGAATGTTCTCTTCTGTGTGGAGTCACGAAGTGTTATGTTAGTGTTTCTATTTTATTATTCTGTTACTATGTTATTTGTTAATATGTATATTATTTGAGTGGTAGAACTTATAAAAGTGACCGTGACTGCAGAGGGTGCCGAAAGATCTTTTTCTAAATTAAAAATAATTAAAAACTATTTGCGAAGCTCAATGAGTGAGAATCGACTCAGTGGTTTGGCATTGCTCAGTATCGAGGGTGAAAGAACACGAAAGTTAAACATAGATACATTGTTGGACGAGTTCGCGGACGCTAACGCACGCCGAAAAGCTCGATTTGCCAGACAATAATACACTAAAAGCCTAAACGGCTAGGAAACGTTCCAGAATTGCAGTTGGAGAATCAAAACGTAGGTTATTTGATGTATCAATACTTAAAACTTATCATAATTGTTGTTGTTGTTGTTGATGATATTATAATATGTTATTAAGGTTTTAGTAGATAAATGTATACATTATTATTACGTCGCGTGGAAGTGGTGGATATGGGGGGGGGGGGGGGGGGTTGAAAATAAGATCAAACGTTAATATGTTGCCATGTATGCTGTGAATTGTAACTCGACATGACGACAAAACAAATTGACGCACACAAACTACATTGTTTCGGTATTACATTCAGCCCACCACTTTTTCCTAAAACGCACCAAATGCACTCTAAAACGTGCTTTCAAAATTGTTCGCCTGCGGCGCTTTTCATGGGCTCCGCCGGCCGCCCCCCATACCCCCCGTGCTTGATCCTACCATGTCCAATGGCCAATGTCGCGGGGGGCCCCCGACTTCTGCGCTACGCCACTGGTATAACATAGAAGAAGACAGATAACGCGACGAAATGAAATGTAATTATTGTTTATAATAACATTATTATTTCCAAATATTAATCTCAATCACAATAATATTATCTTTATTTCGTGTAGCGTATTGTATCATTTGTACTCTGTATGTACACGACTACAGGAGAATAAAAAATAACAGATAAGATAACTTTATCACTATTACCATCGAAACAGAACAATGTTTTAGATTCAGTGTATTACGACTTCTTTCCTGTGGCTGACGTTAAAGACAACTTTGCCAACATGTTGTTAAGAATCATGTTGGCAGTCGGCGTTGTTGCCATGTTCGGCACAAACGTGAGTAACTTTTGATATTTATTTTTATTTATTGTAATTATGGCCAGTGTAGAGGACAATGCCCTCTTAAGCCTGATGAGTGATTATTGATTGTGCTGTCTCACAGGCCCTCTTGATGCATTGTTGTACTGTTCACATCAAGAGGGCAGTGCGTCTTTAGAAGATCTTTGGTTTGTGTGGGTTATACTATTGAGATCAAGAGGGCAGTGATGTAAAAAGATGTTTGGTTTGTGTTATTTTGAGAGGAGATTGGTTTCCATGGAAACGGGAGTTGATCTACGGATTCCAAGGGGATCAGATCTACGTGATTTGTGCCTTTTCATTCTTGTTGTGTATTAATGCTGAGTTTTAAATAAAACCAGTACTCTATCTACTTCAAAGTTTCTGTAATTTACATTCGTGTATTTACACTTGCCACCTCCCATCGTACATAGCCAGGATTGGAGTGTGACAACTGGAGCCCGACGTTTCATTACCTTCACCGCGCACATACGTGTACTGCGAGGCGTGAGTGACTATATAGTGTTGTATATTTTAATTATTCGGTATAAGTGCCAGTTTTTGAGTTCGTTCACGAAGATATAGTGAAAGAACAATTTAGTGATGCCTAATACACGGGCCCAATCTGTGGTCGAGGACATGCCAGATGCAGATCATGTACCGCCTATTGACAGATTGGAAACTGTTCTGGCGGGTTTCGGAGCCTTGCTCGGCACTATCTCGGGCCGCCTCACCGCTCTCGAGGTGTCGATGCCTCGCGCGACGTCGTCGGGCGCCGAGACGCCTCCGTGTGCCAGTGGGCTGGAGCAGCGCCCGCTGTCTCACGCGTTCAGCCGACCGCCCATCGCGGTCCGCTTCCGAGACGACGACACGGTGCACCCCATGGAGTTCCTCAACGCCTTGGAGGTGTACTTTACACAATCACGGGTACCACCGTGTGAGTGGTTACAATTAACTATCGCGCAAATGGATGGTATGCCTGCTGACTGGGGGCACGCGTTTCAAGACACGTGGTCAAGTTGGGACGACTTCAAGTCAGCATTCATCGACGTTTTCTGGTCAGAGAACAAGCAGGAGAAGCTGATTCATGAGCTCCACACCAAAGTTTACAACCGTGCGACCCACAAATCAATGGCGGAGTTCTTTGTATCATGGATGCGAAAGATCAAGCATCTATCACCGCCCATTCCACCACGATCGTTCATCAGGCGGATGTCTCATTTGTTTCCGGCAAACGTGGAAAACGTTTTGGTGGCTGCAAGGGTGTCCACGTCCGCGGACATGCTCACTATTCTGCGGGATATGGACGACGCTGCTGCAAGACGGCAACAACGTGGAGGAGACGCTTACCAAGGGGTGTCTCGTACTCAACATGTCAGAGATGATGACAATCGCTACACGACACCGGGAGGACCGATGGGTCTGCCCAACCATCAATGGAGGGAGCCATCTGGACATGGCAACAACGACCAGTGGCGTGATCGGCCGCTAGCTCGCGAGAATCAACGCCCGCGCATCAACCAGATCGAGATGGTGCAAGATGGCGCGGGTGGCGCGTCGTCGCTCGAGGCGTTTGTGGAAGATGGGTCCAGACGACAATCAGGGAAACGAACAATAGCTGCACAAGCGCCTTCATTGTTGCCAGCTGTAGTGTCGTCATCGAAGGTAGCGCTAGATCTCGTCACGGCGAACATCCGATCTATTGGTGTAGCGAAGATGTGTCCGGTGAGTGACTTAGTGAATGACGACGACGGCCCCACCGGGGGTAGTGATATTAAAATTGCTAGAGCGCCGCGCGTGCGAGCGACGGTAGGTGGACGGGACAATGTACATGTGTTGCTCGACACCGGTAGTGATTTGACTTGTATGTCTGAATGTTTTTATAATGAACTGACAGCTGTCATCCCGAATATACCTCTGCTACCTGTGCAGGGCATGACTGTTGACGGGGCGTTTGGTGCAGTGAATAGTCAAAAGCTAAAGTATCAAACGTTTGTTTCACTTAAACTAGGTACATTCGTTAGTGACGTAGTGATGTTCATTGTTCCTAACTTATCATGTGAGGTAATACTTGGTGCGGACTGGTTTAACCAACAGCGTGCGGTTATTAATTTTAAGACTCATACGTTACATCTGGGGGATGTGGTTGTACCGTTGGTTAGTGATGTTGATGACACGGACACTGTACGTTCAACGTGTGTTTCCATTAAGATAGACAACTGGACAAACCGGACAAACTGTGACAAACGGACTGTCCGTTGCCTATGGAGGACGTAAACCAAATCAAAAAGTTTTTCTTAATCTACAAAGGTCCATAAGGGTGGACACTGTGGTCGGCCCTAACGCGTATAAATTAATGAATGATGTAATTCAAAAGAGTGTTGGCACTCATAACATTGTTAATTTGAAAAGATACCACCAGGCGGTATGAAAACTAGGTTACTTGAACATGTGTGTTTGATTGTTGGTATAGCTTATAGTTTCTTTATCTGTCTAGAGTACGTGACCGGTTGGGTATGAGTGAATAATGTTTTGACTTATTGTAACAGCACTCATGTGTGAAAATTATGATAAATAGACGCAAGGTCATTTATCTATCATTTTGGGGGGGCTATGTGCTGTCTCACAGGCCCTCTTGATGCATTGTTGTACTGTTCACATCAAGAGGGCAGTGCGTCTTTAGAAGATCTTTGGTTTGTGTGGGTTATACTATTGAGATCAAGAGGGCAGTGATGTAAAAAGATGTTTGGTTTGTGTTATTTTGAGAGGAGATTGGTTTCCATGGAAACGGGAGTTGATCTACGGATTCCAAGGGGATCAGATCTACGTGATTTGTGCCTTTTCATTCTTGTTGTGTATTAATGCTGAGTTTTAAATAAAACCAGTACTCTATCTACTACAAAGTTTCTGTAATTTACATTCGTGTATTTACACTTGCCACCTCCCATCGTACATAGCCAGGATTGGAGTGTGACATGATGAATGATAATGAGATGGATAAGGGAGGAGGGGAAGCCTGGTACAGACACGTAGCCTACTCCCTTCGAAAAGTACCAAGGGGACCATCGGCTTTACGTCTCATCCGAAAGGACGGTGTAACTTTGACCAGTCCTATCGGTTTCTCCACTAACCTGGACTGCCGAGTAGTTGACAAGAAGAACGAAGCTGTTACACAAGCGTTTGAACCTTCCAATCTGCTCTAACCAACGGTTACTATAGGCGAGTGGTCACCCATCCACCTCCTGACCTAACCCGATCGAGGTTGCTTAACTTCGGTGTTCGTATGGGAACCAGCTAAACGACCGCGGCTAAACCGTTGGCTTACTTCTGATATATTTGAGTTATCTGTTATTATTGGTACCTAACAATCGGGCATTGTTATTTTGAACAATGAAAACGACACGGCTAGGAATACATTTATTGGGGGTGGGGGGCATATTGGAGGCCACTTATAGTACTATTTCAAGTTTCATTTAGCTGTCAAAATAAAACGAATAATATTGTTTACGGAGAAATATGACAAATTGAACACGTATATCTCCCGATAAAGTGTACGAAAATGATTATCGTATGCTTTTGTAAACGATTAAAGTAATCGAGACAAATAGTTTGATTTGAGTAATAATATTGATTTTATTGATTTTAAGTAATAATAGCAAACCAAAGTTAGAGAACAGTTGAATTTGCATCAACGCCAGCTGAAACATAGTAACGATGAACTACCAATCACATGCCATTGTGGCCTCCAATGTGGCCACCTTGTGCAATGTGAATACTGAGAAAACTTCCACAATTCTTGTGTTGCCTTCCAGGCTATGACCTCCGAGCCAATAATGACCACCCCCTCCCCAATGGACCACCTTGAATCAGACGTCAACGAAGCCCTCGCCTCCTTCACCAGAAGATACGAACAAATGATGGAGTCGGCCCTCAAAGTCCTCAACAGCGAAATGATACCCAACGCCATAGAAAACATCTCCAGAATGGTGTCCGTAGCGAACCAATCAATTATCGGCCGCGGTGAAAAGATATACGACCTGATAAAACGGGTCAGGGATCTCGGAAAACGGGACCACTGCCTAGAGGGTATAAAAGACAAAGCCCAGAGGGCGGTGGACGATGGTAGTAGGAATATGGTAGGCTGTGATTTTCCCCTACGTTCCATCCACGCGACAATGAACGACTCCATGAGCGCGTGGATATCGGACAGTGATGCCGTTTTTATGCAGTCTCGCGAGGATATCCTCTCGTGTTTGCCCGCCGAGAGCGAACCCTCGGAAGAAGATGTCGACAGTGCGCTGCAACGTTGCCAGCTCGAAGCCAATAAGGCGATGCGCCTCTTCGTCACCTCGCAAGAGAAACTGATCGCCATTATGAACGCCACGAGGCAACTAGTGGATGACGGGGAATACCAGGCAGAGAAATGCGTCAAGTCTGCTCATCAGACGGCACTCGATCAGATGCGACCGCTTTTTTCGCGTCTTAGCGATTGTGTTTCCGAACCAACTTCGGCAGGTAGTTTCAAATTGTCAAAGACCGCCATTATTATTATTGTTGTTGTTGTTGTACTTATTGTACTTTTTATTTGTTACTTGAAGGTTAGGCGTAGGGGCTTGGGTGGGGTTGGGGGTGGGTGTGACTTCGATTGTGATAGTGATTAGATACGTAATAACAAGTTCCAGGTCCCCTTGACTTCTGACTAGTGGAGGCTCGTACGATCAAGTTGACCTTGCATAATAAGGTCCAACAATCTTCTAGCGGAGGTTTGTTAAACCTCAAAATCGACTTGATTTTGTGGTTTTGAAAGTGTTGATTTATATTAATCCACATTAAAATTGTATGTAGGATTGAAGAATAATTAAGGGTATTTTAGTTAGATATGTTTAGTGTTTTGATTAAGCCAATATGATGTCAACAATGCACAACAGTGAAAATGCACCTTAACCATGTCTTAGCACAACTATCAAGGACCCTTATGCTTAGTTCAGTACATGGACGTCGACGAGCGCCGAGCGCCGGAAGTGGAGGATCCGACCAATCAGGGCGAAGCGGCGCTTGCAAGCGCCGAAGTTGGTTGGTTCCAACTTCTTCGGATCATCTACTTCCGGCGCTCGGCGGTCGTCGACGACCATGTACTGAACTAAGCTTTAGATAGAGCTAATCACGTCCCTCTAGATCAGTTCTAAAAATCATCTATTATTACTAGAAACAGTGAAGTACAAAAACAAACAAAGTGTTTATACAAAAATAATAAAAATATGTTTGTAAATTGTTGACACAAAATTACATCAAACCAAAAAGTGTTATTCCTATCATCTTCGACTCACTGTGAAGAACACACGCATCATGTAATGTTCCTGTTAAGTTGTCTCTATTGTGATGCCAGAATCTTATCTTAGATTAAGCTATCTCAAGTCTCGAAGATAAATATCGTTACAATGAAGACAATATCCCAGTGTCATGTCACAGGCTGTTGTAAGGTGATGCAAGCTATAGTGAACCGAGTTGAGCGAAATGTGCAGAAACATCCTTGTGGTCATTTTGATATCAGCGATCGCCAACAAAGTAAGTGTGTATGTTTTTATGTTACGATTTCCCCTCCTTCGATATTTGATTTGACTTTACTAGGGTGTATTTGTTTTAAAATTCGTGTAAGTATTCATCTTAATTAGCCTCATTACAAAAATATCAAGTAAATCATTAAAATCCAAGAATTGATAAAGTTTTTTTGTCGTAATTATTGTCAAGTTGTTATATTTCACGTTTTAAAAGAAATAACCCTAAAATTATCCATAGTTACAAACGTATTTACAAAAAAGTCCTAGGGCCGTATGCACAGTCAAGTGTCAAGCGAAGTACAGGATTTGTTGCTATGTACATTTTACAGTAATTGTTTTATTACATGCTGTTTTCCGTAAGAAGACAAAACTGCTGTATTTGTATTGTATTTATTGATATTTACCCGCCCGAGAGCGGGAAGGCCAATGTAGGGCACAAATTTCCCTCTGTAGCCATGTACAAAAGTGAACTTATAATTTAGACTAAGGACTAACTAATAATAAAAAGTGGCAAACAGGGTGCAAAGTTGTTAAAACACACTAAAAGGTCAAACAAACAAATAGTGCATATTGTCAGAACACAATAAATAGGCATCGTAAAAACTTGCTGCAGCAATCATAAACAAATCACATATACTGAACTCGACTGTGCATAAAATAAATAAATAAATACATTCACATTTAGAGTCTACCCACTCAGTAATTAAACTGATTTGCAGTGGGGGACTTTAATTTAAAGTGACTAAACCAACCCTGTAGGCTTCGAACACCATCGACGAGTGAGCGATAACCAATCAAAGATCGATATTTCAAATATGAAACAGATGAATCAGTGATTGGACAGTGCGAACACCTGCGGACAGATGCCAGAATCAACAAGGCCGATTCAGAACAACTTTGAATTTATTGAGTGCTTCGTTGCTAGGACGCCCTTAGTCTTAGGATATTTAACTAAGACGTCTTAAGTCACTTAGTTTGTATTCTAGAAACATCTTAGTCGCTGTTCTCCAAAGAGTGCAATATTAGAACATGGCAGGAAGAGAGATGAACTCTAAATTTTGCATTGTCATGGTGTGTGATCTGTTTTCAATGCATTTAAATGTGTGTCAGTTAATTTGTTTTTAAAAGAATATAAAATAAATACAGAAATGTAATCTTTCTTCTAAAACACAGTATTGAAATTACCAGTTTAAGGCTGGTCCACACAGATTTTGAAGACATAATGCATAAGGTTTTAAGATGTTGTTTTAAAAACAACAATGAAAACAACGTCTTAAAACTAAAACTTTGTGTGAACGCCAGTACGTGTTTCCTATGATCCAACTTTACGACTACGCGTCAAACCTTAAATCGTATGTCTTAAAAATCTGTGTGGACCAGCCTTAACTACGGTAAAGAGTCGTTTTTATTTTCGAAAGTACCTTTTGGTGAAAACTAATCAAATATGGAGATGCAGATAAAACCTTTATCTACCCTTAACCTGTGCTTAAACTACTTTGGCAGCTAGATCGTTGGCCAATGGTCAGTGACCTTGAAATGCAGGACTAAGAACGTGTCCTGGTTATATTGTTCCCACACAAGAATATCTGTTTCAGAAGGAATCTACTTGTGATGTCCCTACATTACAAGGTTTAAAAATTTATAACACAATCCCACTTGACCTTAAGAACAAATGATTAGGTTTTATGACTCCCCGTTATTGTTAGATTAGAACTGAACACTAAATATCACCTGCCAATTAACATGTGACTTTAAATATTGTGAACGATTTCTTATCATCAGTTATGATTTCATTAGATGATCACATTTCATTAGATACGTTATCGCTGCTATTGACTATCTTATCTCAGATGCCGAAAACTTCACCTTGAAAACACATTAACAATGTAAAATTATCTTTGTTGCACCTGCATAAGTTTGAAACAAACTCATGAAAGTAATGATGATCTATTTCGGTGGCTTTCACGGCCGGAGTCAACTATACTATCGTGGTTTTCCGGGTACAACCGTGTCAAAAGATGGAACCAATCCAACGTTTCGCCCATATTGCAATGGGTTTCTATAGGGATCTTCGTGGAGTGTTGATACTGACACCAACAACTGTCACGAGGGGGAACTCTGGACAAACAGTCAACACTCCACGAAGGTCCCTATAGAAACCCATTGCAATATGGGCGAAACGTTGGATTGGTTCCATCTTTTGACACGGTTGTACCTGGAAAACCACGATGGTAAAGATGATGTTTTTCGAAACGATTGTGTATGAATAGCAAAAATAATAAAGATCCCTGTTCTTCTACGGGATTCAAGCCAACCATATAGGCTTAAATGGAACAAACATAATTAAGATTCTTTTTCTTATAGGTGATCCAAGCCAATAGTGTCGGCCTAAATGGATCCTATGCCAATGAGTACAACAAACTGCAAGACACGGTTAACAGAATCAACGAATCATTGATTCAACACTACAGAACCATCAAAGGCTACACAGACGAGGCTCTCACCAACCGGCTGATATTAGATGTGGACGATCAAGTCTACGCCATCGTCGCAGAAAAAAACACGGTATTCGTCGAGAAAGTGGCGAAGAAGCACGAAGAGGTTTCGGCTCTGGGGCCGAAGTATTCCGACTGTGTTCAGATCGTCGCCTGGAAGCTTATCCTGCAAGAAGTAGCCGTTGCCACGAAGGCTTGCACTGTTCCCGCTGAAGAGTTCTTGATGGAGTACAGCCTACAGACGGATGACTACATTAAAACATCTGTATCCGTAAGCCAGAACGCTCATGACAGAGTATTTGACTGTCTACCCGAAACTGATGAGCCTACCAATGATGAGGTTAACGACGCGTTGCGTTGCATGAAAACTGAACAAGTTGGTGCTCAAAATTCTTTAAATAAGTTGGAGCAATTGTTGGTGTCGAACCAGTACGACAACGAAATGCGTGTCGAAACACTCGTTTCTGAAGCTCGAAAGTGTGTTGATAAAGCAAACGAGCGTGCATTGATTCAATCTGGAGAAGTTATTAACAAAATTGACATGTGTATTGCGGAGAAGCTGAAAAGTAGTCTGGATCAGAAGGTCACGATGGAAGATCTTCAGAATGTGATTGACGAAGCAAACACGACGCTTACGGTCGAATACGAACTGACCAGTGATTATTTAAACGAATTGATGGATAGTGAATTTATCGAGGATGCCATTACCGAAACAAAGGAGATGATCCGTGGAGCTAACGCAACCATCGTTCAAATGAGTAATTCGACATTTCAGATTATTGATGATGTAGAAGCAGCCGGGATCTATGCTAACTGTTTGGTAGGAGTGAGAGAAAAGGCTCAAGATATAATGGACCAAGCAATCACTCACCTACCGCAATGCGTGTTTCCACTGGAGGATGTCGAACGAGAATTTCACGAGGATTTATTGTCAGTCTCTTCAATGCTGGAATCAGAAAAACAGACTGCTCAGAATAATGTACTTTCGTGTATACCATCTGGAGGGGATCCCTCAGAAGAGGATATCTCTTCAGCTATTCACTGCGTCGATACTGAATCGCTCAAGGCACAGAATTCGTTTCTCGCGTTGGCGCAACAGTTGACATCCCTCGACGAGGACACTGTGAACAAAGTGGACTTGATGACGTACGATGCAAGACGTTGCGTCGACACTTCTGCGCACGTCGCTGGCGATCAGACCGGATACCTTCGCTTCCTGTTGGATCAGTGTATGACCAACGTGGACGCCTCGAGTAGTACCGACAACCCCACTACCCGCAGCACCGTCGACGAGTGGCATTTCAAGGTCACCGAAGACGACCTTCAGAACTCTCTAGATCGAGCCAACGCGTCAATCGAACATCGCTACACGATCATTGAAGACGAGATCTACTATGCTTTCAATAACGAAGTATTATCACAGGCGGTTTTGGAAACCAAAGTCAAGATCATGAACTCTGGAGAACCTTTGATCGAGTTGAGTAAGCAACTCGGAGCAAAGATTTCCGAAACGGAAGCAAAGAATTTGACTGAATGCGTTGGGGATATTCGAGAAATTTCATTGACGATCCTGGAAGATGCCGTTGAAGCTATAAGAGCATGTGCTGCACCCATCGAGGAATTTGCCAACGGTTACGAAGAACAAGTTCTTGCTTCCGTAAAACAATACGGACACGTGAAGGAAACCCTAATCAAGAACGTGTTTGATTGTGTTCCGTCCGGTTCTGTTCCTTCGACTGGAGAAATTGACGATGCTTTGAAGTGTGTCGAGTTTGAAACCGTTAGGGGACTTCAATCAATCTCGCTCCAGGATCAAATACTGAGGGCTAATCAAGAACGGTCGGATGACCGAGCGATGACCTTCAGCGCCGATGCTGAGACTTGTGTAGACGAGAAGGTATCTGAAGCATCCGAAGATTTGAGAAAGCTCATTCAAGACATTGACGATTGTGTTCTTACACTCGTGTATCCTGGCTTCTGAGACAATGTCAAATCCTTACACAATGTGCTTTAAGTAAGTAAGTAATTTATTTATTCATCATCTAAGGTGGCGAAGAGAAGAGTTTGGAAGTGAACGATGGCGGGATCGTATAAAGCAGAATGTGGAGATGAGAGGTTTACAGTTGGGGCTGAATTGGAGACAAGGTTCTTCAGTCTTCTGGCGGAGGTTCGACAGCCCCCCCCCCGCCAATTTACGGACCTTGAATTGGAGAGATGGTGGGAGGACAAGGATAGATGGAGTTAATTAGTTGGAAGACAGGAGAGTGATGAGAATGAGTCTGAACAGGAGAGAAAAATTCATGTGCTAAGCTTGCCAGGTTGGCACAAATTTAATTGATGCCCTACATTAATAGATCTCCTTGATGGTTGTAACATCCCGTTACCTGAGAATTGTTTTAGAAAAGTGATCATTGATTTATATTATTTATTTATCGTTATTTCGTTAAGAATGCACGATGGATAGAACGGACGTGATAAAAAGTGGACATTAATGTGTGTATTAATGTTGGATTACGAACAATGGTAATGATGATTGGCAGTCAAGTAGATCGCTGTTGTCACATCATCACAAAAAATAGAAGGCAGATCGTGTTTGTATTAGAAACCTGCTGAAATATTGTAAGATTGTAAAGTATTATGTTTTACTACCCGGGGTAGAAGTTGACTCAGAGTGAGGGAGTCACTCACTCAGCCATTTGTGTTTCTTTTTGTCATTTGACTGTTTTATACCAAAACATTGTCTTATGTATTTTTAATAAAACATCCTAATACCAATTCTGACGCATAAGTTATTTGTAGTTCAATTGCATTCGTTAATATTTGTTTTAACTGATAAGTTGAGCTATCTTGCTTGGATCGGATGAGTCGTTGCTGAAACACATGCGTAGGTTTGGGGTATTCATTCATGTACTATCTCGGCATATCTTACTGATATCATTCAAGGTAGGTAAAGACGTTTCTGCAATCAAGTCAGGGTCCATAAGTTCTTTGGCGGACGTGCTTATCGACTTATCAGTTTTTTTTCTAACATAAAGAAATTAATGTGATTGGGCTTTCAGGGGCGCGTACGGTCTCACATGAGGAAGGACGATTTTATTTACTTGTTTTCGACACTTTTTGAAAATTTGCTATTACAATTTAGTATAATTTGGTATATGTTATTGTTGGTACAATTATGTATATATGGTATCGAAATAAGTAATTAAAACCGTAATTCCAGATGCAAGTTGACTAGTATCTGGTTGAGAACTATCCCCCAGTATTGAAATTACTTTTACATTCACAAACGTTTTTTTTTCACTTTTTCAATTAAGTAAACAGCAATTTTGAGGTAAGACCAACTTACAAAACGACATAAACATAATATACCGGTATCCAATGCTTTTATATTTTTTGTGAACACAAAATCATATTGTCTATATAA
Organism: Isoperla grammatica; assembly: GCA_945910005.1. Taxonomy (NCBI): domain Eukaryota; kingdom Metazoa; phylum Arthropoda; class Insecta; order Plecoptera; family Perlodidae; genus Isoperla; species Isoperla grammatica. The sequence goes on from OX246750.1 coordinate 9,713,747, forward strand.
AATAAGAATATCAACCTAGAGGTCGAGTATGTCGTTACATACTAAATAATAAATAAATATAAACACAGATTAAATGTGTACATTTAAGTATGATAATAGTGTTGTGGTTGACCGTGAGTCGAAATTATGCACAATAAAAGTAGTCTGCGAGCGAGATTTGTGTTTTAAGGTCTTCGCTCTCCGTCCACGAATGTTTCGGTGTATTCACGTTTCTCGGTGTTAATCGATACATCGATCTCGGTCACGACGATAGATCGAAGCTGAGATGAACGCGAGGTACACATGCAAGAGTTGGGGTCCGCATCCGTCTACAAGTGCATTCGTTGCGTTGCGTGTGGTGCTAGTGACACGGTTTTATTTTATTTTATTTCATTTCTCAATTATTTTTTCTTGTTCTTGATTTTTATTCTTTACAGTACAGTAGTTTGTTTTGTTTTTGTTTTTATTGTTATTTATGATTTCATTATTATTAATTGATTGCATAGCCTAGTTTTATTTAAGGTCCTCCTTTGTAAAGGCTGGTCCACACAGATTTTTAAAGACATAATGCATAAGGTTTTAAGACGTTGTTTTAAAAACAACAATGAAAACGTCTTAAAACTAAAACTTTGTGTGAACGCCATTACGTGTTTCCTATGATCCAACTTTACGACTACGCGTTAAACCTTAAATCGTATGTCTTAAAAATATGTGTGGACCAGCCCTTACGACTACGCGTTAAACCTTAAATCGTATGTCTTAAAAATATGTGTGGACCAGCCCTTACGACTACGCGTTAAACCTTAAATCGTATGTCTTAAAAATCTGTGTGGACCAGCCCTAAATCAGTTTTTATAACTGAATAGGATAGACATTAAATAAATAAATACATGGATAAATAAACGGTTATGTGATAGGAACAATTTAAGTTACAAATATTATTCCATGATGATTTAAAATTATGTTTTGATTAAAATTGTATCACTATAGAGGTGCTTAAAAATGGGTTTATTTTCTCCTAAATTTCTTTTTCAAAAATACAAAAAGTGGTGTAATAACTTTTAGTTTAATTTTTTTGCATTTTCGCATTGCAAAACAGTAAAATAATCAATAATATGCAATACTGTAATCTAAATCACTTCTTGATAGCTGTACTAGATCGAGAGCACCAAATTAAATTAACAGTAATTTAACTTCGTGAAGTTATAGATGTTTCGTTTAAATATTTACATTTTAATTTAAAAACGGGAATTTCAATTCGAATATCGTAAATGGGCTAAATTGGTTGATATTTCGTTATCTTGTTACTGTTGAACAAACTTCATCTTATTAAATTTCTGTTTAGGCCTACTGGGTTTGAATTTTATGTTCAGATCTAATTTTTGTGTTATTCGAAATGATTATATTCAATTTATTAAATGCTAGTTCGTTTTAAAAGTATGCACAGTATGTAGCATCTTGATGGATCTCCTAACTCGAGGTCATGTCACGATACATTCAAATTAATTCATCTCAAAAAAGAAGCCGCCATCAATCTTGATTCAGTTTGTGTATAAATAAAGGACAAGTGTGTTTTATTTATCAACAACTCGTTATTTTTCTACAATACAACCATAATATTAGAATAATGTCATGGGATAGTTGTATTTTTCACGAATTCCAATGTTGCAATTTTCAGAATCGTTGCCCCGTATCTGTAGAATGGCATCGTTGTTTGACACGACTCCCGTTTGCTGGGATGAGAGAAATATCACAACTCCTCTCCTCTGCATGTTTTAATTAGCTATCAAGCTATATTTACATACGTTGTCACACACACAACTACTCAAAAAATTGAAATACACATTCCAAAGTTTTGAATTCCCCAAATAAGAACAATTCATAAATTAAAACCACACACACAATTGTAAAACGTTACCAAGGTCGCTTACTTTTAAAACCGGTGAATTTTCCGAATATTATTAGTACATTATTAGTAGTAACATTATTAGTGAACATTATTCCGGGTCAATAAGTTTCTGCGTGTGACAATTCATAAATTATATATTATTGATTCATGTGTTTCATATTTGAAATATAGATGTTTGATTGGTTATCGCTCACTAGTCGATGGTGTTCGGAGCCTACAGGATTGGTTTTGTAGCTTTAAATTTGTCACCCACTGAAAATCAGTCTTGTTACTGAGTGGGTAGACTCTATAAATATGAATTTATTTTATTTTATAGAACTAGAAATATTATTACTACTTCGTGCCTATGTCAGAAGCTTAGTTTTGCATTTATTTGATAGCCACGGTCGATTCGGTGTTTCTAGTTAACCAGGGTACTTGGGTTCTAAGTTCAAATTCCGACTTGAGCATGGGTTATGATAGGGACGATTTTCAATCTTCATATTATATCCTCCACTCGTCGAATCGAACAGAATCTCAAAAAAGCGGCTCGCCGTTTCTAATAAAGTTTTAAAAATATATAAAATTGCATGGGAAAGAACTTAATTTTCATCAATTAATACTTTCGATTTAATTTATTTCTATTAGCAATTGGCTTTGTTAAAACAATGAGTACGCGTCTGGCTTAGATCGAAAAGTAAAAAAACAAAAAAACACTCCTCAGTTTCCCTTATGCATTGGTTTTTTACAAATCTTTGAAATTAATAAAAAAAAAAATGTGCATAATTCTTATTATTTTTATCACTATAAAAAATTTAAAAATCCGTTCAATTGTTTGTTCCTTAAAAAACAATCCAAAATACACCGTATTACGTGGAACGATGTACAACTCCGATTATGAGTCTGTATATAATATTCTGATTACCTATGCAAACAGAGTAGAGGCTATAGTTGATAACAGCAACAGGTGTGCTGTGGTTCCGCTGTACCGGGTTATGCATGAGCATTGCGCGTCTCCCCCCCTACTCCCCCCCCGCTTCCTGCATGCTCACGTTCGCGTCGACGAAAAAAAAACTAAATATTTATATGACATTCCGTTTCTAAGTGACAAACTTCTATGGTGAACCAACAGCAGTAGAGATTCAATGGTGGTCATAAATATATATAAATACATAAATAAATTGTTATTTATTTTCTATGCACACATAATTATAAAATAACTGATTTTCATTGGGGGACATTATACCCTTTTTATGTTTAATTCGTTTGTACCCTTAGCCTATAGTGCAAAACATAGTACAAATTTCTATTTTGTGCTGGAGTACGAAAATACAATATGTTACCTAACGAAATTAGACCAACCTTGGACTTTCAAACAGAGAGTTATAAAGTTTCTAAAAAGTAGTGATGATGCCAGAGTGTGAACTGAGAGCCTCCATTTTTGTGTTTTTGTGAGCTTACTTCTAATTATGACTTTCTAGGCCTATTAATTAATACGTGTTATATTAGTTTATTTAAGTTATATTAGTTTAGTTTAGTTATATTATATTAAAGATTTTTGATAATAATTGGACTCGATATTGAATATTGATTGAAATAAGTTATGGATGAAAATGGAATAGCCCATAGTCGCTAAAGAAAGATATTATTATTATTATCTTTTTAGAATTATTTTAAGAGTCTTCAAAACAGCTGATAAGATCTGTACGTGCAAATCTCACAAACAATCGAGAAGAGTGTCTTTGATTCTTTGGTTGACATTTACACATGTCTGCCAGTGTACGTATTCAATAATATCCGTATATATACGGAAAAACGGAGGATGGCTTTTGCAACAACCAATCCCGCTGCAGTAATACTGTACCATTTGATATCAGTCAATACGCTTCTTGCAAGCTTGCTTTACAACAATAAAACAAATGAAATGAATCGATGTACAAACAACAAGCTGTCAAACAATAAACTATTCTGATTTTGAAAACAAATCTTCAAAACAAATAAGAAACATACAAAAATTTCACAACTTGGTTGCCCATCATTAAACGTTTTTACTGGTGAACAGTTACTATCGCCATACCTCGTTTTCTTCATAATGTTGCAATTTTATTATTTTGACAGCTCGTTGTTTGTCCATCAGTTCGATTCATTTGTTACATTGTTGTAGTTCGGCTGTGACGTCAGTTGCAAGTTCCCTACAGCTTAGTTTGCTTGTCCTACACTTAACAAGTGTAAGCCGTATGCAGAGTCAAGTGTCAAGTTAAGTACAGGAATTGTTGCTATGAAATCGTTTTATTTCATGCTATTTCCCATAAGATGAACTCCATAGCAACCATAAACAAATCACATACTTCACTCGACTCTTCATACCGCCCTAGTGTCAGTACTTAATCGTTCTTGTGTACCCGTGTAAGTGCCTGAATTATAAAATATATATTAAGCTACTTCTTCTTCTTCTTTTATTCTGTAATCCAGGCTTTCCATTGGTTGTTGCCATGGTGAAAACAAGTTACCAGCCTACTAAACATTTTTCCAAAGTTCATAATACTGGACATAAATCATAAGTGTAAGTATTTTTATGTCGTTCGCTTGTAATTAAAACTTACACCAGTGTAGTCAGTGCAAGATATCTTTACACTGGCTATTTAGCTCGTGTAAGACCTGCAAACGAAACTTATGTGAAAAGTGCGTCCCATCTTCAAACACTACCTGAGTTCAAACTTCAGAATGAATTCGTCGTAAAGTTTTGGCGGTGAATAATCTTGTACACGCGTGTGTTTTAGCTTCTGGCGTAGGACGCGTAGGCTAGGCCCACTTCCTTTAATTATGTCCTCACCCCCCCCCCCCTTCCCCCCCCTCCCTTCTTCGTTCATCGTTTTAAATTTAATTCTAAAAACGAGATAAATATTCACCGTATTAGTGGTGGTTCCTATTCAGGATCCTCAGCCTAGTGTGACCGAATGAAGTCACTTCCGGTGAAGGCGGACTCCTTCTTCCGGTCACTCATTCAGTAACCCTGGTGTGTGTTTTTACCGCCAATCTTTCTACGTTTACATAAACTAAAGGCTTGTGTTGTTATACTCATTCAGTAGCCCTGATGTGTGTTTTTACCGCCCATCTTTCTACGTTTACATAAACTAAGGGCTTGTGTTTGTTATACTCATTCAGTAACCCTGATGTGTGTTTTTACCGCCAATCTTTCTACGTTCACATAAACTAGGGGCTTGTGATTGTTATACTCATTCAGTAACCCTGGTGTGTGTTTTTACTGCCAATCTTTCTACTATTACATAAACTAAGGGCTTATGTTTGTTATACTTATTCAGTAACCCTGGTGTGTGTTTTTACCGCCAATCTTTCTCCGTTTACATAAACTAAGGGCTTGTGATTGTTATACTCATTCAGTAACCCTGGTGTGTGTTTTTACCGCCAATCTTTCTACGTTTTAAACTAAGGGCTTGTGTTTGTTTAACACGCTTATGCTTAAACAATAGGGCGATATAGACACCGAGGCTTGGTACCTATGCGCTACGTGCGGTCAAATGTAGCAAATATTGACTGAAAGATGGGACAAACGGGTAAAAATGAGTAAGAATAATATTAATTGCGTCTTTTTATCCTCATAATCACCCACTCATCGTCTCGATTAGCCTCGTTGCAAAAATATGGGACGTGAAACCCCAAATATCATCATCATCATCATCATCATCATCATCATCATCATCATCATCATCATCATCATCATCATCATCATCATTAATTTCGGTATGTCTTGTTTATTTTAAACGAAATGTAAATTTTTTACAATAATGAACGCTAAGTGGTAGAAGTAACAAAACGGGGGCAAAAACAAAAGTCTGCCTTACAACATTAGAAGTAATTTTACCAACTGTGTCTGTTTAAACTTCTCGTATACTGTATGTTCACTGTGGATCTCACGAATTCTGTATGTTAATATTGCTTTCAAATGTGTTTAAACTGTTCTAAACGAAAATCAAAATATGTCATCCTGTAGAGAATAAAGTTTCCTTTCTTGTGCACTTTTTTTTATTCCAATCAAAATTTTCGTGTTTTAGATGTTCTTAATACCTTTTGTACTGTGATGTTGCTGAACATCTTTCACACCTAATTAAGAACATCTGCAAAACAGAAATATTTATTGGGATAAAAAACCATGCACAAGAAATTGCATTAAATTCTCTATAGGATTTTATTATTATTTTATTTTGGACAATTTAAACCCATTCAAAAGCATTTTTAAGGGACCGAAGTCGGGTGTTCCGTAAAGTAGGCAAACAAACAGCGGTAAGTTTGTTTATGGTTGCTATGAAGACTGTTATTCTTATGGAAAATATCATGTAAAAGCCGATCCACAATTAAAATAAGAGTTGCAATAAGAATCCGTGAAATAGTGAAATAAGAAGCTATTGGTTCACAACAGTCTCCTAGTACCTTATTTCAGTATTTACTTTCATTGACGACATCAACAACAACAACACATCTGGCACCACCGTTTTTATTTTGATCTCCGTATTAGGTCTTCTCTTCTGGCTCTTCTGCGTTCTGATTGGTTCGTTATAAGGAAGTTGAAATAAGAAATGGAATTGATTAATTTCTTATGACTATTTCAATCCACTGTGACAGTTGTGAACCACAGCATTGTTAATGCATGTTCCAATTCGCTTAAACCTTATTGCTATTTCACTATTTCAACTCATATTTCAATTGTGAATCGGCCTTAATAAAACAATTCAATAGCAAGAAATCCTGTACTTATCTTGATACCTGACTCTGCATACGGCCCCAAATCTTGTTCTGCTTTCAATAATGCGTTGTCTTTTGAGCATACTCTATCAGCAAATTTTGAAAATCGTGTTGTTTACAATTTACCAACATTCTAATTGAAATACGATAATTATTAAGGATATAAAATAAATTAGAAAAAAACATTTGTATTACTGCAATTTGCAATGTTGCAAATATGTAATTTGAATTTTTTTTAAATTGCAATATTGTTTTTGTTTGGAAAGCAACAGATGTGCAGAGAAGCTGTTAGATTGTGAAAAATTTCGTTCTACCCTTCATTTACGTTTGTTTCCAGGTATAGCTACTTGCTTACATCATACGGTCTCCCATACTCAGGCCTCAATGACATTGCGTCTTTTTTGTTTTAAAACTCGCATGGTAAAAATCAGTGCTGCTAAAAATAAGTGACCATGAAACTAACGACAATGAATCACGTTTACACCTGCCGTAAAACCCACTTCAATATAAATAATATAACAGCAACCTTGGAATATCTCTTTCAAACCCGGCTAGACAAATTACATTCAGCCCAATTAATTATTTTATCTGAAATAAGTAACTTGCTAGAAGATGAGTTAAACAGCCCTAATTTCGCTTCAATATGAGTCACTTTAAGTACTAGGGCCTACATGCTTGAACATATGAACGATATTTAGTGTTACATTATATTTTGCGTTGTTGGCAGCTTGTAGGTGGCTTCTGGTCGGGCCACCCTAGCCGGACAGGTCGAGGGGGAGAAGCCAGACGAAAGGCAGTCCACGTCCTCCCCTTTACGTCCTATTTAGCTCTCAAAACACCCCCCCCTCCCCCCCCCCCCGACGTCATATGATCATAGTTGTCGAGTACGTCGTTGAATAAAAAATCATCAAATAATTGATGATAAACAGTACGATATATGTTATTAATATGGCGGAGATTGTTTTTTTTATTTTATTTTTCATGATTCATTTTTATTACAATCTCACGAAGTTATCTTGTGGGTGACTTTTCCGTTTAGAGAATCTTACAGTGGTATCCATTACGTGTTATATTATAACTATAGAATATATATAGACTAAACATTTAAACAACTAAGTAAATTAAAAGTATATAAGTATAAAACTCCTGAAATTATAACTAATCTTAATTCGAGGAATCACATCAAATCTAAAATAAAACAATGGTAACTCGATATTAACTAGATTTCACACACAAGATTCTTGGTTGTGCAGATACAGCATGACCAACGGAATAAGCCATATTATATATAATTCTAATACTGCCTTAAAACTAAAATTTAAAAATCAAAGCGTCAGGTAGGTCCACCATTTTGGCACGGTAATTAAAATGGAGGTTACCATGCACAGTGTTGCCACGTATTGCGGGAGGTCGCGAGCCCGTAATGAGAGGCTGCAATTAGCCAAGCTAGAGTGAATCCATGGAGATGGCAGGAAGCAGATATAGCCAGATTGTGTCTCAAGACACGGTCGGCGCGTGCGCAGCACGAGCTGTCTACACTAGAGTCCACCAGACTAGTCCCTCGAGGCTACACTGCCAACCACGAGGAAACTGCCTCTCATTTGGTTGAAAAATGAATTTTTGATGAATTTTCGAAAGATTTTTTTTCTTGCCAAACAGATATTTCATGATGATGATTTTTGGGTTTTACGTCCAAAATTTGTTTTACTTGTCTAATCGAGACGATGAGTGGGTTAAATATGAAGATGAAGACGTTTGAAGGAAAGGGGTAAGTAGGAAGGCGAGGAAGAAAATTGAAAGGGGAGGAAACGGGGAGGATGTGCACTGGATTTTCTCTGATTTCTCCTCCTCGACCTGTCCGGCTATGGTAGCCCCCTACCAGAAGCATACGCTTCCGCCGGTGATCAACAAAGCACGCAAACCTGCCCACCACGATAAGGTAGCAGTCCCTGGGGTAGGTAAATGCCTACATACGCCCAACATTTTATATACAAATAGTCTTTTTAGTACTAAACTGTACATTTTATCACTTTTTCTAAGTCAACCATTACCTCCTCGAATACCGTATTCATACAATAATTACAATCACACAAGTTTTCTCCAGCCCTGTACCTACATCTTTGCTTCCAAGAATTGTCTTCACTACATAGAGCAACACCATAAGCGGCCATCACTTCCATAGAGAGCCTTACATGAATATAATTACCCCTCCAATGATCCACTATCTCTCTTAGCCCCCGCTATAGCTAATTACCAGCAGCCAATTAACAACGAGCGAGTAGCTAACCAACACTTTTTATACAATAGGAAATATGAAAGCGTAAAGTGCACGGTAATTTATATTAATTGTGTAATGTAAGTAAAGGAATAGCATCGTACAGTATAATGTGGGTGATAGAAACAAGATGGACGGTAATGAATGCAGAAGCAACACGAGTTCTTTCAGTACACGACACATTTAACAATACATGCATAATTACTTAGGAGAGAATTGTCAGATAATTATAATACTTCTCGATGGAATGTGAAACAATTGGACTACTTTCTTGTTTGATCGAGTTCATCCTGAGGTATTGACGAGCAAATATAACGGTAGAATATACAGTAATTATATCAATGATCATGTATAAGAGGCTTGATGTCATTTTTGTGATTTAGATTATATTTTGTGGGCGTACGAACATACTTCAAAATAACAATAATAATAAATAAAATAAATACTTTTATTTTATTTATTATTTTCATTAATTCTTTATGTTTATCTCATTGAGTTATAATAATGCTTGTATTTTTTTTAGGCAACGTGCCCAGGAGAATTTCATGATAATAGTCTTCGGGTGACAAACTAGGTTTTGTGGCATTTGGAATAGATAAGAAGGAATGTACACGGGTTGCTAGTTTCACTCAACACTAATGGTCTAGACGTTAAGGTATTGTTCTTTGTAAATTTGAATCATAACTGAATAGAAAAGACATAAAATTTCATAAACATTACACACTACGCCCACCATATTTGATTCTAACCTAAGGTCGGTGCCACACTTGCGGATCGTCCGCGCGGACCATCCGCGGCGGATCGACCGCTGACAACGTAAAGCATGTATTCTTATGGGCCCTGCCACACTTGGCGGTTCGTCCGCTTTCAACCGCGAGCGACCGCGACATGCAGCGTTCGGTCCGCGCGGATCGTCCGCCTCCGAGGAACTTGGAGCATTGTCTCTTATGAGGGGTGACACACTGGCGGTTCTTCCGCACAGGGTTTCTGTGAATTTTGTTCACTTCATTTCAAGACACAGGCTAATAGTAATAGCTTCGCTATTGCTACGGCATTTGACACAGGGTTCCAAGTGAATTTTGGTCACTTCACTTCATGAGAGCAAGGGGAGATGTTCGATACAGAGAAATTTATTTGCGAGGCGAAGGCTAGGGAGTGTTTATGGAAATTGTCTTCGAAAAGCTTTAGCGATTGGGACATGAAAATAACGGCATGGCAAGACATTTGTTGTGAGATGTACCCGGAATGGAAGAGTTACTCTTCAACTGATAAAAATAACATTAGTATAAGTAACACAAATAATTTCTTAATTATTGGCTTGAAGATTCAAATATGTTTTTCTCTAACTATATGACTGTTGTGTATTTCTCCCGTGGATATTGCCAAAGTAACATTCAATAGACGTCACGTGGCGGCCATTATGAGGTACTCATTGCTTGTTTCCATTCGTTCTGTCAACCCAGGATATATCACGCCGTATAAATTGACGCGTGCAGCTGTAAAAGTTAAAGAAAATGATAACACATGCAAATTATTGTCTTCAAACAGAGTTGACGCGTTCTTATTTTGTTTTCAGTCATAATACGGAACTTTTGTTTGAAAACAGTTGATATGCCAATCAAAGGACATCTGCAATATTGCAACAATGCAGTGTCGCAAGAACGTAAACAAATGTTTGCAGAGTACCTCAGTATGGCCACCGTACGATACCGGAAAAGACGTTATAGCATGCTTTCAGTTACCAATAAGAAGAGAAACAAAGAGCTGAGAGAGAGAGAGAGAGAGAGAGAGAGATTGATTGACTGATTGATTGTTGCTTTATTTCAACTGGCAAGAAGACCATGGGGTATTTTCTTACATGTAACCAGCGTTATACAGACTTGTAAGTCACCTTGCTACTACTGCGCGGTTGATCCGCAAGTGTGTCACCTCGAGACTGTCCGCGGATAGTCCGCGGCGGACGATCCGCGGCGGACCATCCGCAAGTGTGTCGCCGCCCTAAGAAGCACCCAGCCAATCACTACCCTCAAAGAGAGGCGATGGTATTGTGGAGATCATAAATGTCAATCATCCCCATTATTCATCAAAGCACTCACCTGCTCAGCCGGTTTACCGACAGCTGAAAGCGAAGGATGTCGCCTCGACTCGTCTACGGACGGGTATCGTTCCCTGTATATAGGGGAAGGTCCCCTTTTTGTAACTGCGTGTCCACCCGTTGACTGCCGCTTGAGATTTTAGACAAGATTGACATTTACAACTGTCAACAAAGTAGGTGACGTCTAAGTCTCCCTTTGTATGTATAGTGATTGGCATGCAGGGTTCTTCTTAGGTTGGCACGCAGAGTAGAGATTGGCAGGGTGCTTCTTAGGTTTGCACGTAAAATAACAGAAATTAGGCCACTAACTGCTGTTAGGAATGTAACTTAACAGCTAACAGAGCTTAATTTAACACTGTCTTCCTATAACATACGAATTTAACTTAACTTCTGTTAGGGCCAGTTTCACCAAACTTTAATCCGGCGATTTTCTGTTAGCCGGAGATCAAAAATGGCGCCCGGTAGAAGCCCCCATGCATTTTGTATGTAATGTTTGTTGAGACCATGGTAACCAATCCGAGATTAGTAAATCGGCCGATTAAAAAGTTTGGTGAATTCGGACCGCTGTAGTGGCTCTAGTGTGAACAAGGCATAAGACTAGTTTTTGATCCAAAGAATGCGTTTATGTAACTGAAACGTTGAAGGAACGCATTTAACGCAATGTGAATACTTCTGGCATTGACTTCTCTTCCCTATCTAATGATCATCAAGCATATAGATTCATGGGCCATGGTTACACCCCGACCTAGGGCAATAGCACAGAGCACATGGGTGCACATGAGTGGAGAGAGTGCTCACGACGCTTATCAAAGGTCGACCGATCCGGCCGTGAAAACATCGACACCCGCCCTCGATAGACTGGAGCCAGTCCGCCGCTGGGTTCATGCCAGTCCGCCGCTGTGTTTTGTTCAAACTAGTGCCCACTAGTGTCCACTAAACTACTACTAGTTGTACTACTAGTAGCTGGACTAGTGCCCACTAAACTACTTCTTGTTGTACTGTACTAGTTGAACTACTAGTAGCTGGACTAGTGCCCACTAGTGTCCACTAAACTACTTCTTGTTGTACTGTACTAGTTGAACTACTAGTAGCTGGACTAGTGCCCACTAGTGTCCACTAAACGACTTCTTGTTGTACTGTACTAGTTGAACTACTAGTAGCTGGACTAGTGCCCACTAGTGTCCACTAAACTACTACTAGTGTTACTGTACTAGTTGTACTAAGTAGCTGGACTAGTGTCCACTAAAAGTCGGTTTACACACTTATTTAAGATGTAAGTTCTAACAAAATCAAATCACGCCAAAAGCATTATGGCGTATTAGCCCAGCCAATGAGAGACGACGTTTTATAAATCCGGTCAATGGTAGCGACCCTAAGTAAAACAGTTAGGAAAATAAAACCTTAAATTTTAAATATTAAACAAGTGTGTCAACCGATTATGAACCGCGATACCATTTTTATTTTTTGTTTAAAAAACATTTACCATGTTAGAATGTGTAGAATAGTGATTTAAGAGATTTTTTACGCACAGATAATACAGCTTGTTATAGAGGTAAAGAGAGTAAAGCTGAGGTGCGTCATACAGCAGGGATTCCTATAAGAAATGATCTCAACGTATCACATGACGTCATATTCTCATCTTGCTTGCTAATAAGTAATTAAAGTTCTACTTTGGTTTTACGTAACGTGAATGTAAATTGGAAAACGGAGGATGTGTTGTTAAAAATTTCATTTTTTAAGTATCACATTCGAGTTAAAGGCTACTGGAATTCATAGTCGTGACCTATCTCTAGGGGCGCCCGTTGTGGCCATGAAGTAACAATTTAACCGTATAGAGACAAATCCTTAGCAACAACGGGTGCCCATAGTGGTAAGGGAACGACTATGAAATCCACCTTACACCTTGTTCACACCACGGCCGCTAACAGCAGCTAGGCTAACAGTAGTTAAGGGAAATCGTGAAAATAATAGGAAGGGAGTGTTAAATTGACCTTGTTAGCTGTTAACTATACTTCCACGTTACATTTCTAACAGAAGTTAGTAGGCTAACTTTATAGTGTGAAACAGATATATTATACTAAATTTTATGGTTCACACTTTAAGGTTCTGTCATATGGTTATTTTTGGAAACGTTAAAAGTAATGAGATAAGCCTTAACACATTCAAGACTGTTCTACAATGCCAAGTGACCTCCCATGTTGCCAGTTGGGCCTCTGATTTACGTAAAAACCTTGACTGCATTGTCTACCTCCAACTCCAATCAAGCTAGAGTATTTCACTAAAATCAACCTTATTGTAATATGAGTATATCTAATCGAGCAACTCGGCGCATGCGCAGATTGTGTGACGTCACGGTATCTTCCTGTCTAACGGTTAGGTAGATAGGATATGAACAGTTGGCGCTAGCTAATACCTCACAACTGAGTGGCCATGTAAACTACTACGCCCTACCAGCCAAGCATTCAATAACAAGTAAACACCGACACATCCCATTGCCTCCATACACCATTGACACCAGGTAGTGAAACACTGACCTAGACCTACACCCTTCTAGCAAACAAACACAAAAACAAACAATTAGGAAACATTGCTGCACTATCTAAGAAAATATGGACATACTCTTTTTTCCCTCCATACAACATGGATATCAGGGAGTGAAACACTGAACTAGACCTACACCCTCTTAGCAAACAAACACACAAACAAACAAATTAGCAAACATTGCTGCACTTTCTAAGAAAACATGGACATACTCTTTTTTCCCTCCATACAACATTGACACCAGGTAGTGAAACACTGACCTAGACCTACACCCTCCTAGCAAACAAACAAGCAAACATTGCTGCACTATCTAAGAAAACATGGGCATACTCTTTTTACCCTTCATACAACATTGACACCAGGTAGTGAAACACTGACCTAGACCTACACCCTCCTAGCAAACAAACAAACAAACAATTAGCAAACATTGCTGCACTATCGAAGAAAACATGGACATACTCTTTCTTCCCTCCATACAACATTGACACCAGGTAGTGAAACACTGACCTAGACCTACACCCTCCTAGCAAGCAAACAAACAATTATCAAACATTGCTGCTCTATCTAAGAAAACATGGACATACTCTTTCTTCCCTCCATACAACATGGACATCAGATAGTAAACCACTTACCTAGACCTAGAGCCTATAGACACCCTTATGGTTTAATTTTTGCTTACTTGTTGTTGACGTCGGGGAAGGGGGGTGTTTGGAGGAAAGGAACAAGAAGGACGTAAAAGGGAAAGGGGAGGACGGGGACTGCCTTTCGTGTGGCTTCTCTACCTCGACTAGGCTGGCCCTACCAGAAGCATACGCTTCCGCCGGCATAGCTCTCGGGATCAACAAAGCACGCAAACCTGTCCACCACGATAATGTAGCAGTCTCTGTGCAAACAAACCAACAAACAAACAAACAAACAAACAAACACAAAGAAAGTGCAAGTACATACATGTTTGTATCAGCACGCTCATTCACTCGCCTGAACTATTTCTGTCGCCCTGGGCACAACCACCTTGTGAACGCACGTGATCATAATATCAGCAGTCAATTCAGCCGCTTATTCGGGAACAAATGAAACTGCGCATGCGCGGCAGGTAGACAACCTGCTCGTGTCCCAACGCAGGCAATACAAGGCGCGTAGCCAAAGTTCCTGTTTAAAGTTATAACTATTCGATTTTATGTACATGTATCAAATTTTAAATTGTGTGCAATTGGAGGGGGAAGGGGGGGCCAACTTTCTCCTAAGAGGAGCGTTACTGGACAGTTCCCTCCGGGCATTGCAAAAAAAACTAAGCAGGCGTACCAAGGCTCGTTTATTTGACAGTAGAGTATCCTAGCAGTTTCCTAACATTGTGTACATTTTTGTGGTGGCAGAAATGGAGACCTATTTCTGTTACGCATTTAAATGTTGTATTTACAATGTGTCAAACACAATACACAATATATTAAAGTATACTTCGAAGTGTATGATAATATTTTTTGCAACCTTCAGTCTTTGCAAGGAGCTTATTCAAAGACAGACAGGTGCCAGTAAAATCAAAAATCACAATCAGTTTTAAGAAATCAATAGTGTGTGGTTAGAATTTTGTTATCTGGAACCAAAAATGTTTAAATGTGATCCAGGCAACTGTTTACTTAAAACAAGCTTTTCTCTCTCATGTTTAGGCATTCGCAGACGACGCTTTGGAAAATAGCTATGTAGACAAATACAAAAATTCTTATCTTATATGGGACTCGAACTCACGTCCATTGGTCCCTTACGGTTTAGTCCTAAACCAACAACCAACAAACCATAATAAGCTTCAATATCACAATCGACGATTGATAATTGTCTAATAAATTAGTAAAGCTTGAAAGTTTCGCTTAATTAAACCACATCAGGAACCACTAAATGAATAGGGTGTCGAACTCACGACCTTCTATCACGAAGCCAGGTAGGTAGGCTATCCACCGACCACGACGGAAACCCTGTGTGGTATATTTGTTTAGCTCTAGTTTAGCGTCATGCTATTTCAAGCACGTCAAGTGGTGCTATGTGGGTGCGTTGCATCGGATCGACACTGTATCGGCTGGCTGGGTACACACGTACATCATGTACACATGTACACATGTACACACACTCATCATGGTACACTGGTGATTCTACACAAACAAACATGCAAACTCAAAAAATGAAAATTCTTAGGTTTGCCATTCAGAATTGTGTAGTTTAATTTAACAAACATTTGTTGTGTGTGGTGTATTGTTGCACTTATTATTTCTATAGGGCACTAGCAACACCGAAAGACAACAATGGAACAATTGAATTGAGCTGATGGACAAACCATCAGCTGTCAAAATAATAACATTGCAACCATAGAAATAAAAACAAGTGTAGCAATAGTAACTGCTCGCCATTTATAACTTTTAATGATAGACAACGACTAAGTGGAAGTTTTGTATGTGTATTTGTTTATTTTTTGTTTTGTTTCCCAAAATCAGAAGAAATTATTTTTTTACAGCTTGTTGCTTGTCCATCGATTCAATTCGTTTGTTTCATTGTTGTCTTTTGGTGTTGCTAGTGCCCTATTCACATGCAATGCTATAGCATTGTTGTTTTTATTGTTGTTGTTATTATTGCTGTCGTTGTTGTGGGGGGGGGGGGAGGGTTAAAGTAAAGTTACATAATTTGAGAAAATAGTAAAGATAATTCACGAAATTCACGCTTTTTCTTGACTTGACTACATACTTCTGTTGCAGACTCAATAGTGACGTTTTCCTGATAAGAGTTTATAGCTGATACAAATGTTGCACTATAATCTGTAAGAGTTATTGTGTGTTATTGATTGTGATACCCATGCGTGATGTATTATGAAGATCACGTGTTTAGTTGACTGTTAATTCATTTCCTATAATTTTTATTATGCGTACAATGTAATAATCATTAATAATGCACAAATTGATTTAGTTATATATTTATTGTGATCAACAATGTTAGCTCATTGCATTTGTAACATCAATATTATAAATATATTCAATAGAAATGATACAGTTGTGTCGACGTTTCAACAAGAGATCAGGAAAAATGATGCTAATGAACAAACTGGAAATATAGAAGGACGCATAGAAACAAAACATGATTTATAAGGGAGAAGCACGTAACATAAACCACACAACAACAGATAAAAGACATAGATGATACGAATAAACCATTTTCGAAATTGATCTAGGACCCTTAGATAGAGTTAATAACAGTCCTCTAAATCTTCAATGACAACAATGCACAACAGTGACAAATGCACCTTGACATAACATTTGAAAATTAGTTTTTATTGTTGTGCATTGTTGGCATTGATCTATCAAAGGCCCATAGATAGAGTTAATTAAGGACTTCTAGATTAATTCTGGAAAGCGTCTATTGTTTTGACATTGGGCGTCTCAGGCGTGACTTTCTGCAGCTCACAGCGCTAGCAGTACTGAAAGGTCCAACTCGATCTTTGCACCTCGTTTTCTCGATTCAACTTTTCAGTCGTTTATATTTAAAAATTTATAAATATAAGTCATCCATTGTAGTAATATTTTACAAGGTTTGTGATTGTCGATAGTTTTTCCATTAGATACAAAACAAACACATTGCCATTTGACAGTAGACAGTTTACTTACAACAAGGTATACCGTGGAGTTAATTACAAAGTTGGACCTTTTAGGACAGATGCTGCTACCTACTTCAGCTTTGACCTGAGACGCCCAATCAGTAATTTAGTTTGGCTACTCTAACTGATTAGTCTAGTGCTTTAAGTCCACTGCTATGTTTACCTTTGACCCAAACCTCTAGGTTAACTCTACATCACACCGGATAATAAATAGGTCCCCACATTTTACAGAGGAAGTGACGACGTGACTCCGATGAATGCATTTTAGATCATCATTTTCTTGTATCCATATTTCCGCTCCTGTATTTTTATTGTTAGCACATCGCATCACACACGTATCATACAGGAAGCGCGAGTAGTTATGGTCTAGATTACTCCACCCTGGTTCGTTCGGCGTCGGCGGCCATTTTGTCGAGTGACGTCACTAGAATATGAAACTTGGCAACGCTTCACTCGCCAACCGAAACGGAGTGGCGTGATATAAAATAATATTATCAAGGAGGCCGATGTAAAAAAACTTACGTGTGGCGGTTGTGATTGTCGGAGTATGTTGTCTGTATCATGCATTTAAATGTCAGTTTTTTGTGACGAGTTTTTAAGTATTTTAATGATTACCTTTGGTGACCTAAATGACTTGTATACACGTGCAACAAACAACTAAGGGTGGTCAGTCAGTGGTCTCAACTTAAAAAGTTTTACTATTGGATAGATTGTTTTGTTATTATTATTATTATTATTATTATTATTATTATTACTATTATTATTATTATTATTATTATTATTATTATCATTATTATTATTATTATTATTATTATTATTATAATTATTATTATTATTATTATAATTATTATTATTATTATTATTATTATTATTATTATTATTATTATTATTATTATTATTATTATTTTTTTTATTATTATTTGTTTTTAACGACGTACTCGACGACTAAATAATATGACGTCGGTGGAGTAATTGGAGGAGTATAGGACGTAACGGGGAGCAAAAAGGGAAAGGGAAAACGTGGACTGTGTTTCGTCTGGCTTCTCCACCTCGACCTGTCCGGCTAGGGTGGCCCTACCAGAAGCATACGCTTCCGCCGGCATAGCTCTTGGGATCACCAAACTACGCAAACCTGCCCACCACAATAAGGTAGCAGTCCCTGTTCATATAGTGATATGGCTAACAAAATATTGTCAAAAATTTATTTAGTGATTTTTTTCACCAATATATGATTGACAAGTAAACGTTTTAAAAAGCGCAGGCTGATGTTCAGGACGAGTTTATTGAATTCAAGGTCGCTGTAAAGACCTTGGTCGATATGACAGTAATCATACACACATCATTCTAAGTCTAGACATTGTAGGAGAACTTAATATAACAGCCATCACATCACTCGTAACTCCCATAATGCAAACAAATACTTAAAATACTCTACAATCATTCTATCCAACTGATGGAAAATGAGACAGAGAATATGATTCTCAGTCAACATTGTTAAAATAAGCCACTTTACATCGGTGTTCGATCTAACAAAAACAAAATGAATTGAGGTTTGTCCTGAGTCCTGACACACAATAAACGTCATTCGACGTTTACACAAACTCAATCAGTCGTAACAAAAATAAATCTGTTTTATTTATGTACTTATATAATTATTATCTTACTTAGATTGAAAATAAAAACATATTTACACCAACAGAGGAAGAAAATCATAAAGCAGAACTATTTTTTTTATAGACTCGCGTACTGTAAAAATAATTAAAAATCGAAACTTTGAATAATAGCTAACGGTGAATTTTACCGTTATGTTTTTTTATGTTTTACATTACGCAAGTCAAAGCTGTAGACATGGATTATGATTATGTAAATCGGAGCCTGAGCCCGAAGATGAAACTCCAGCTGGACGTATAGTTTACGCATTGTGCGTGAAGTTGATTTATACTGCGTGCCAACCGAAGAAGCACCCTGCCAATCACTAACCTCAAAGGGAGGCGATGGTTTTGTGGAAATCATAAATGTCAATCATCCCCATTATTCAGCAAAGCACTCGCCTTGTCAGCCGGTAGCGACAGCTGAATGTGAAGAATGTCGCCTTGACTCGACTACGGACGGGTATCGCTCGCTCTGTATGTAGGGGAAGGTCCCCTTTTTGTAACTGTGTGTCCACCCCGTTGACTGCCGCTTGAGATTTTAGACAAGATTTACATTTACAACTGTCAACAAAGGAGGCAACGGCTAAGTCGCCCTTTGTGTGTAGTGATTGGCAGGGTGCTTCTTAAGGCGCGTCTCCACTGCGTCGGCAAAAGCCGCTCGGCCTGGCCGCGCGGCTTTTGCCGACGCAGTGGAGACGTGTCCGTCGGCCAGGCCGAGCGGCCTAAAAAGCCGATCGGCAGGCCGAATCGTTTCCCGACTAATGTCGGTAAATATCAAAGGAAATCGTGCCGAATGCCTCGTCGAGCTCAAGGAACCAATCAGGGTGGTATGGTGGAAGGGGTAGATTTGAACGCGGGCAACTTAAAATATAAACCCAACATTGCCTATCGTGGGTCCAACTGCCACCCCTAGTGCATGCATTGTCATTGACTGGCAATTGGACGCTGACTGAGTGATAAAGGGATTTCACATGCACACATGCAGTTATAGTACACCTGAAGTTGAAGTTTGTATCCTGTTTACCGATTTTGGGACCAATTGAATCCAATAAATATGGGGAATCACAGTTTGACGTTCTAAAAAAGTTTATAAAAATCCCATTGCACCTATATTCGAGGATTCACAGATCAATATCAGACATTTATTAGATCACTTGCACTGTATCTGTCCCTACTGCGCTAACTCGGATGACCCAAAAGCGTAGTTTACGGCGTTTTTTATTTGCTACAACAATTATAAATGCTACTGAGACTATGAGTAAGTCTCGTCGTTATTCATTTTCTCTAGTACTGCCGAACGCAGTGGAGACGGTCATGCCATTCGGCTTTAGCCGCGCGGCTTTTGCCACGCGGCACGGCCGATCGGCCAAGCCGACGCAGTGGAGACGCGCCTTTAGGTTGGCACGCAGAGTAGGTAGTTTCATGCGTAGGGTTCGTTTAGTACGAGCCGGTCATCCATGGATGAAGCCGATGTGCATTGTGGGTAAGCTTTGCAGCGTGTCACAATCCACAGCCTTCTCAATCAACCTGTTGCTATGCTCGGCGGATCACGGCCCTCTAGATCTTCAATGACAACGATACACAACAGTGCAAAGTGTACCTTAATATAACATTTGAAAACTAGTTATTACTGTTTAGCATTGTTGTCATAGATCTATCAATGACTCTTAGATAGAGCTAATCACGCCCCTCTAGATCTTCAATGGCAACAATGAACAACAGTGCAAAATGTACTTTAACATAACATTTGCAAACTTGTTGTTATTGTTGAGTATTGTTGTCATTGATTTATCAAGGACCTTTAGATTGAAGTAATCAGGTCCTCTCAATTATGAAAATCGTCTTTTGTTTCAATTCAATCTTCAGAAAAAACAAATAAGATACTTCTCTGAAGCATCGTGACACAATTTTGAGAATAATTGGTCTAGCTATAGGGTGTGTTTTAAAATAAGCACATCTCTTGCATGAGATTTAATTTAATGCACTCATATTTCACTATTTTTAAACCCGAGTACACATGAGACGAGTGCATAATATAGCACGACACTTTCTTTTTATGTGAAGCCATGCAAGCAGTCGCTATGAACGCATGCATGAGTTTCAATGCCAGTGACATGGCCGCTATCTATCTAGCTATCTCACTGTTATGTACTTCCGTAAATAATTCATCATTCATAGTATAAAAACATGAGAGTTCAGATCAAAATCTCTGTGATGCGAATTGTATTTTCTGATCTAATAACGAAAACAGTAGGTTATAGTTTATTTGGGTGTTTATTTTTCAATTTCAGATAGCTATTTGGTTTTTCCACAGGCACAATTTGTGGTGATTATTGTTTCTGTTGACTCCAGAAAGAGAGAAATTATGGTCAGTATTGGATATGGTTGAATAAAATGCTACATTGATAATTTTTAATAGCTTAAGTGATTAAAGTGCGGTTAAATAACTGTTTATAATGTTAATTGTATAGACAGCAGGAGCCCGATTCTCTAAATCTGTGGTAAATTTCTCACCGGTTTCTGACGTTACGGAAGGCAAATGGATGGCTGTGATTGGGTCACAGCCTTCTCATAACGACCAAAACCGGTGATCACCTTATCGTTGACCATAGAGAATCAAGGCCCTGGTCTTCACAGGTTTAGAACAGTTTATTTCAAATAACCAACTAAGAAATGTTAAATATAAAATATGTATAATAGATAACATGTAAGTATCGACAATAGTTTCAACACTAGAAACTAACAAAACAAATCTTGTGCAGCCAACATTTCGCCTGAAATCAATTAAACCGATTCCGATTTTGAACCAATTTTGACTCGTCAATAATTTAATAATATTATACCATTATCGGTATTGCTATTTCGATATCGGTTAAAATGTTTGAAACTCAAGAGAAAATTGTTACATACAGTAATAATAGGTTAACATGAGAATTATGTTTGAAAATGTACTTGTTTTAAAGTTCTAGCAATGAGGAACAGAAATTGTCCAATGATCTATTAAAATCTTGGAAAACTCTTCTGTAGGGATTGCTTTGGTGGACATCGAACCAAGAACGTAAGAGTTCAGAATCCGGTACATTCATAGCAAAATTTAATTCGATTCTATACATTCTTTGGCAATTCTTTGCTTGCTTCTTAAATCAATCCACAGTCCTTTCATATACCTGGAAGACTATTTTGTACTTCCAAAGCACTTTTTTTGTGCTTCACATTAAAGCAATGCCCTTAATTACATGTGCGTGTATGTACATCAAATCATAAGTGAGCATATGCGTTCTAATCAAGAGAGAGCGCTAACACACTAATCTCCAATCTACCTCACTCAGCCCTCCAAAATAAAAAAAACCCACTAACAACACAATGCGCAACAGTTTGGTCGGCCATTTTGTGAAACTTCTTGCACGGAAGTCTTCTGTAGAGCCAGCTATACACACAAAGTGAATGGCTCTTCACTGATGTTGAAATCTGCTGGCAATCAGTGCTGATGGGACGAGGGGGGAGAGGAGGGGGGCAGCAGGAAGTTGGAGGGGGAAGGGGGGAGGACTCATTTCATTGTTATATTGCGTCCTCATTGTAATGTCAGTCTAACTCTTCTCTCTTTGTCTATCCTGCCAGGGTAATAAAGAATTATCAATGGAGTCATCTGTATTTTATGATGATTCACATTTTGTGAACGAACGAACCTACGCTCATTATGGATGGAGTTCACCCCACTTGGCCTTGATTTGTTTGTTTGTTGAAGTGATTTAGTGTGAGGTTTATTCAACGCGGCGCGCTCGCGTCCACCTACGCAACGAGGCTTAGCGAGACGATGACTTGATGTCGTCACCAAGACACCCCTATAGCATAGGTGGAAATCTATTGCAAATTGAATTCTGTCATTGTTATTGCTTTCTTGCCATTTTAATTGAAATGTAGCAATGTGTTTCCATATTAAATAACCATGATACCAGAGCTTGAATTGACAATCTAGCATTTCAACACTTCTGGGTAATACCTTATAGCATCCACAGCTAAAACATTTCTTCGGATGTTGTGGGGAAGTGAATATCCTTCCAGACGAAATGGATAAGGGTAAGAAGGTATCATGATCTTCTTCCTCCCTGAACACAGCCTTTATAAGGCGTCTCCACCATCGGACAACGACCCAGCTGACCCAAATTCTCACATAATGCTTGTATGCAATGGTGTATTCGAGCCTAGGCGGGCCTAGGCACCGCCTAGGAAATTTATTTGGAGGCTAGGCTAGCCTAGGCGCTTTTTCACAGTGCTGTTGTTTAAACTTTAAGAACCCATGTAGTATTCACAATATCAATATTTGAGAAAAAATATGTTACCTCAACGTCTTCGTGTATTCAGGTTTAATTTTTGTAAAATATTTTTCCAGCCACTTAAAACAATCGCCAACGCACCCCCTCCGTGCACACGTAAGTTCAACTGCCTAGGCATTTCATATTCTAGGAATACTCCACTGCTTGTATGGTGGCAATATTATGTCCTAAAGTAACACCATCACTTTATTGTTGAAATGTACCGGATGGCGTTTGGTGGAAGTTCAACTCTTATTCAACATTGATTTGCTAACGCAACAAACGAAACTCTCAAGTCAAGTGGCTCGTTAATCCAGTGGTTAGCATCCCTGCTTCCAATGCAGAAGGTCCTAGGTTCAAATTCCCGGTTCAGGCAGAAGTTTTTTAACTTCTATTATGGATTCAGTTCCATTACTTCTTGTCTTAGGAATAAGTAAACGGTGACTTTAGAGCCGTTTTAGCAACGAAGCACTCAATTCAAAGTTGTTCTGAATCAACCTTGTTGATTCTAACATTTGTCCACAGGTGTTCGCACTGTCCAATCACTGATTCATATGTTTCGTATTTGAAATATCGATCTTCGATTGGTTACCGCTTACTCGTTGATGGTGTTCGTAGCCTACAGCGTTGGTTTAGTCGCTTTAAATTAAACTCCGCCACTGAAAATCAGTTTCGTTACTGAGTGGGTAGACTCTAAATGTGAATGTATTTATTTATTTATTTATTTATTTATTGTGTATGCGATTACCATTTCCAGTATTGGAAATTGGTGGCTATTTTAGCCCCTTATTGCTAAGGAACTAAATGCAAAGCCTGAAACCGTAACCAGAGTGCAACAATGGTGGCTACAGTCGACATTCAGGGGTATAGTTTGGTGATAGACGGATTTACCAGCAGATGCAGGCCTAGTAACGCAGTTACAAGTTAACGTTAAACACATATTTTCGTCTCAAGATGGCGGTTCTGACGTCACGCAAATGTTCCCCATGTCCAATGATTGAGTTGTATCAAGCAAACACGAGCACCGCCTTCAGCTGTTTACGTCTGCCAGAGCCTTCTAAATGCTTCTAACGACCACGCCGATCCTGCGGAAGTCGGTTGTCACTTGTCTTGGATACATCGATCGCGTTGTTGCAGATCCACATCCACGTGCTTAGACCGGAAGTTGAGAATTATGGGAGTTCCGACGTCATTTCCGCTTCTCCTTGATCTCCTCATGATGAGATGATATTGTTGTTCGTGTTTGTGTTATGTTTGAGTTGAGGTATAGGCTGTTCAGTATGAGGGGGTTTACCAGATGTATTTAGAGGCTCCAATCCAATCATGCAACAGAGCTGTTTACTTTGAGCCACCATTAGCGGGATGACTTCAAACATTTTGATAGACTTTGACTGTCTGTTGTATAAGACTGTTGTACCTCTAGTAGTGTAATATTGTTTATTTTCAACTATGTTTTGTGAACTTCCTCTGTTACGTCATAATACATAACATAGACTGTATTGTATTTGTAGAAGACCCCCTACCTGCGAGTATTATACTTACTGGGGGTCAGTGATGTTACATATTTGTAATCATTGTATTCATTACCAATAAAGAATCTAATCTAATCTAACAGTGACCAGCCTTTAGATAATACAGTATAAGTGGTCACTTATCTCGCTCTACGCTGGGAAAGCCCCGATTTTCTTCGTTAAAAAACAGCTTTTAAACAATTTAAAAATTCTGAAGACCTGTCCAACCAAGTGTTTTATATTTTTGAAAATTTTGAAATGAATGAATGAATGAATGAATGAATGAATGAATGAATGAATGAATGAATGAATGAAAATATTATATTTATATATAAGTAATTCTCTTATGTTTCTCTGCTCCAATAAAAATTTCTATTTTTCAAATTATCTATTTAAAAATCAAAGTAAACACGCTAATGGTTATAATATTTCATTCAGTCTGTAGGGCTTGCCAAAACACAGTGCGCTGTTGATTCAGATTTTCGATTTTGAGTAGCATTTTTGAAATAAAATTAAAAAATGAAAATTTTCTACGGTTTTTGGCGTCTGCGAATGTGTGTATGAGTAGGGAGGCGTTGTTTTCTATCAACTTCTACCCGCGGGAGTGACGCGCCTGTATCCATCAAGAATAGTGATCGCGAGATGACGCTAGGAAGCAGCACCGATTAGCCCCTTCCGGTCTGAGACCAATTACAACCGGGCCAGGTAAGCAACTGGATTTACCTACGTTGTGTTAGTTGCGTGGGGGGCGTAACGCAGTGCGTGTGGCTTGAGGGTAGTGTACGCGACTCTGCATCCGTCCGACTGGTTCGTGGGCGCATAAGTGGATCGTAGATTAGGATGAAAAACAAAGAATTTTTTTTTTATTTAACATGTTGAGTATTTTCTGAACACAAAATTATAGATATGTCTTCACAGATCTAGTTGTAGGGAAAACAAGATTGATATTTTGACAAGATAGACCTGGAAATATTAGAAATAATAAACGTTTCTTCCATATCGGTATCTTCACACTATTTATGTAATTTGTATTTATATTTAAATTATTCTTAAATAAATAAAAATAAATAAATTCACATTTAGAGTCTACCCACTCAGTAACAAAACTGATTTTCAGTGGGGGACTTTAATTTAAAGCGACTAAATCAACCCTGTAGGCTCCGAACACCATCGACGAGTGAGCAACTACCAATCAAAGATCTATATTTCATATAGAAATATATACAAGCAAGAGTTCAAAATTTAAGTTGTTGAGCATTTTCTGAACACAAAATTATAGACATGGTTTCACATATCTAGTTGTAGGGAAAACAAGATTGTTATTTGGACCTCGAAATAATAAAAATAATAATATTATCTCCCATATCAATATCTTTACAATATATATGTAATTTGTATTTATATTAAAATTATCTTTAATCATACCTTTGCTCATTTGTGATTGTCTTGCTAACTTTTTGAAATTTTTGTGTCTGATTGTTCTCATTATATTGATGACGGGCCTCTTTGCGACTTGGACGTCCCCCCCCCCCCCCCCCCCCCGAAGACAAATGCGATATTGATGATGATGATAATGGTGAGTAAATATTAATAATCTTATCACAGATGATAACAATATTCAAATTCCAAACATGGAAGTAACAATGACAGTAATAAACGGTAATCCACAAGCGTAGTAATCCACAGTAGTAAGTAATGATAGTAAATTAAATCACACACAGTCTCCCTAACATTCATTAACCGTCTTGTGAGAACTATTTTCTCTATGAAATCTTACTATTTCATTAATGAATGCGAGAGAGGACGGAAACGCTAGTTTACTCAGGTAAACTTACTGACCCATAATAGTAAGTCATTCATAATATCCGACATTAGGGCCATGCAGCAAGCAAACATGAATCAGACATGGGAATAGACATTAGGATAATTTAGGGCTTCCGTCCAACTTATTCACCGAGGGGGAATCTTATACGTTTTCATTCATGCCTCGAACGTCTTCTGTCAATGTTCTGAGCAACGCAGAAGGTTGTTTTGTTAGATACGCACTAGAAAATTATAAGTTTTTGTTACTTTTTTACTGTACAATAATGTTGTCACATTTTCAAATAGGTACACAGTTTAAAGCAAACTTAATGATATAGAAATATATACAAGAAAGAGCTCAAAATTGCTTGTTCATAATAAAAGTAATGATATAAAGAAATATATTCAAGCAAGGTTTCAAAGTTCGCTAGTTTATAATAAAAGTTATGACATATAGAAATATATACAATAAGGGGTTTAAAGTTCGCTTGTTCATAATACAAGTAATTACATATAGAAATATATTCAATCAATAAATGGTTTAAAGTCTGCTTGTTCATAATCAAAGTCATGATATAGAAATAGTTGATATAGAAATAGGTTATATACAAGAAACGGTTCAAAGTTCGCTTGTTTATAATAAAAGTAATAGTATTTAGAAATATATACAAGTAAGGGTTCAAAGTTCACTAGTTCATAATAGAAGTCATGATATAATATTTATAAAATTAGTCGATATAGAAATAAGTTAAATACAAGAAAGGGTTCAAAGTTCGCTTGTTCATAATAAAAGTAATAGTATTTAGAAATATATACAAGAAAGGGTTCAAAGTTCACTTATAAACAGACACATGCTATATATAAAATTAATTATGTATTAAGCGTTTTAAAAGAAGAAAAAAGAAATTGGCCATATGTCAATAGCCAAAACGCATACATTTTAGATCAATGTTACATTCTCTGCATGCGAAGTAAAAAAAAAAAAAACACGATTTAATATTGCAAAACAACAGTGTGTTTTTCTTTTACAACGGCACACCGCATATTATATCTATGTATGTATGTATATGTTAAATTATTGACACTTGAACGTTTTATTCCTATTTCCGAACGAGCATTACATACACACATTCTATCTAAAGCAACTCTGCCGCGCGCTCACCAAACAACAATCTCTAAAAGTAAAACACTAACAAAATTTATGGCATCAAACTACACAAAAAATAAAAAAAACTTTCTTGAAGAAGAAGACCCGCGTGCATGCATTCAGAAACCGTTCTTTCGTTCAGCGGTCTCACCAACAAACAACG
The DNA here is from genome assembly GCA_945910005.1 of Isoperla grammatica. Classification (NCBI taxonomy): domain Eukaryota; kingdom Metazoa; phylum Arthropoda; class Insecta; order Plecoptera; family Perlodidae; genus Isoperla; species Isoperla grammatica. The sequence goes on from OX246750.1 coordinate 9,741,506, forward strand.
AAGCCGTTCTTTATAAACGAACGGGGCCACACCAGCAGAATCACGCGCATTGAAATCACCAAATAAATCTTACGCAAATACCGACCTTTGCTCGCTGTGTTAGTTGGATGGCGCAATTGAACGAACGCGCGGTCTAACCGGACGAGACAATGGGACATACAGATGACGTTCTCGATACGATTGACAAGAAATGGTCAACTTGGTGGGTGGTGGACTCTTACATAGATATATTAATGAAATGTGCGCGGGGTGATGGATACGTTCAGTGTGGGATTGACCTCGGGGTCATTGTCGTGGTGTCCGGCCTAATGGTCGGCGATCAGTTACATCACGCGCAATACTATACCGGTACGGTGTGTGTGTTGCTTGCGAGGTTTCGATTATTGTAAATGTTTATACGATTTGTTTAAGGTGAACGGGTGTTAAAACCGCCGAAAATGAGTGTTTTTTATTATTTAGTTATTTATTTTTATTTTCCTCTTTTGGTACATTACACATTTGTAATTTTTTCTTGATCATGCGGAAATTACCTGAACCAATAAACGTTTGTTGCGTGGTTTCAATTATTGTAAATGTTTATACAGTTTGTTTAAGGTGTTTTATTATTTATTTATTTTTATTTTCCTCTTTTTAAATAAATAAATAAAAAAAATCACATTTAGAGTCTACCCACTCAGTTTCTAAACTGATTTTCAGTGGGGTACTTTAATTTAAAGCGACTAAACCAACCCTGTAGGCTCCGAACACCATCGACGAGTGAGCGATAACCAATCAAAGATCGATATTTCAAATACGAAACATATGAATCAGTGATTGGTCAGTGCGAACACCTGCGGACAGATGCCAGAATCAACAAGGCCGATTCAGAACAACTTTGAATTTATTGAGTGCTTCATTGCTAGGACGGCTCCAAAGTCACCGTTTTCTTATTCCTAACACAAGAAGTAATGGAACTGAATCCTTACCAGAAGTTAAAAAAACCTTTGCCTGAACCGGGATTTGAGCCCAGTACCTTCTGGATTGCATAAAAGCAGCATTGCATAAAAGCATGGATGCTTACCACTGGACCTACGAGCCATTTATTTATTTTTATTGACCTCTTTTTCTAGATTACGTACATTTGGATTTTTTTCTTGATCATGCGGAAATTACCTGAACCAATAAACATAGGTTTGTGGTGGTTCAGGTTTACATATAATATCCTATTTTTTTATAACAGTGTACATCGACTAAGATTATTTTTGAATGTAGAATTGAATGCCTTAAAGTAAGTAAACTAAACTAAGCTAAATATTATACTTGTTTGTTTTTTATCTAAAATAAACATGCAATTTTTCATATTTTAGCTATGCTCTTTGGTATCATGAGAATTTTTTATATTTTGTCTATGCCCTTTGGTATCATGAGAACGCTTCGAATATTGAAAAAGTGATTCTGATCCTGTGTTTTGCTTTTGTATCAGCTACACAACGCTATACTATGCTATGCTAAAAATTAAAAGCTAGAAACTGTTTGTAAATTTTGATATTACTCATTTTACTAAACGTATCTTAAAACAAGCAAGCGACAGAAAATGAAAATCAACGTATCAAAACGTTAAAAAAGTTATTTGGGTTTAAAAAATAGACTTTTCTTGGGAATTTAGAGTTTGGGGAAAGAAATAGTAATAAGGTTGTAAGCATTTGAGATGTGGATTGACATTATTATTATTAATATAATGTTGAAGATTTATTAGTGACAAATGAGGAGAGGAAAAACCTGAAAGATGAAAAAAGAAAGTGTATGGAAGTGAAGGGATCGCTTAAAGACTGGTCTACGTAGATGTTTAAGAACTAAGAATTTGTGATAAACAATTTGTGATTTGGGTTGGCGGTACACACAAAACTTTAGAATTAAAGACTTCGGACGAAGATGAGACACTTTACGCAAAATTAGTATCTTTTACTTTGAAGCTCTTTGACGAATCCGCAGCCATTTTTATTTGCAGGTTATGAATTTGTTTAGTAGTACTTCTCTTGACCCTGGTGGTCTACAGAACCTGTACTGAACTAAAGAACCTCATTTGACTCCGTTTTTTTACTTGTGAATTAAGGATTTGTAACTTGAGTTGAAAGTTGGTCAACTCTGTTGGTCACAAGTAACAAGTGACAAGTATTTAATTCTTATGTGACGCATTCATGTGTTTTGTATATTGCAAGTTGTAAGTTTTTTAAAATCTACGTAGACCAGGCGTTATGCTGGACATATTTGGACACACGAAGCAATGTATCAGAATATTAATAACGACAACAACAACAACAACAACAACAGCCTCATCTGTCATCATAGAGACATTACTCGTATGCACAGTTGACAGTTTCACTCAGCAAGTAAACCTCACTAGCTGTGATTGCGAGCGAGAGAGAGAGGGAGTAACTTGAAACAACACAACAATGATTCTTGGAAACGTCCAAGTAATAATTATTTCTTTATGAATAGCTCACGCGCACGCGGCCAAGTCATTAGCTGTTAATGAGCGGTTCCGGTACGGTACCCGACAGAACCCGACAGGTGGTGCACTGTGCACAATCTGCGAGTATCTTGGGTACATCCAGCACACGCTAAGACCTCCTACGAGATTGATATTCGAGCTTAACGTCTCATATTTACGCAACTAAGCTAATCGAGACGATGAGTGGGTGAAATATGAAAATTAAATAGGGGGCATTTTGGAGGAAAGGGGTAAGTAGGAGGGAGGGGAGGAAAGGGGAAGGGGGAGGAAAAGGGAGTGGGGAGGGTGTGGACTGCATTTCGTCTGACTTCTCCTCCTCGACCTGTCCGGCTAGGGTGGCCCTACCAGAAGCATACGCTTCCGCCGGCATAGCTCTCGGGATCAACAAAGCACGCAAAACTGCCCACCACGATAAGACAGCAGTCCCCAGGCAGGCTTAGACCTCCTACAGTAGATTCAGTAAGAATTTGCTGTTTTACAACGTACTCGACCGCTATAGGTGGTTACACCTAAAAAGCACCCTGCCAATCACTAACCTCAATGGAGGCGATGGTTTTGTGGAGATCATAAATGTCAATCATCCCCATTATTCAGCGAAGCACTCACCATCTCAGCCGGTACCGACAGCTGAATGTGAATCACCTCGACTCGACTCCGGACAAGTATCGCTTCGCGTATATAGGGGAAGGTCCCTTTTTGTAACTGTGTCCACCCCGTTGACTGCCGCTTGAGATTTTAGACAAGATTGATATTTACAACTGTCAATAAAGGAGGCGATGGCAAAGTCACCCTTTGTGTGTAGTGATTGGCCGGGTGCTTCTTAGATTGGCACGCAGAGTAGTAAGAATTTGATGTTTAACGACCACTATAGGTGGTTACACCTAGGAAACACCCTGCCAATCACTAACCTCAAAAGAGGCGATGTTATTGTGTAGATAATCGATGTCAATCATCCCCATTATTCAACAATGCACTGACCTTCTCGGCCGGTAGCGACAGCTACAAACCAACGGACAAATAACTTGACCATTACGAATACAGCTAACCCTTATAAGGGAAGGTCCCGGCTTTTTGTAACTGTGTCACCGAATCGACTGTGCTGGAGATTTTAGACATGACTGACGTGTACAACTTTTCACAAAGAAGGCGACGGCTAAGTAGCCCTTGTAGGTTAATGATTACCAGGATGTTAGTTAGGTGGAACCAAGTTATAGAATAAGATCTATACTGGAGCTGTGACCATCAAAACTCTGTATCATATCAAGTTCCAAACTTGTTTACGGGCTTACCCCTCCCGAGTTATGCATTGTTCTTATGGTCGATCAGGGTTAGAAGATGATGTGGTACGCACTTCAGGGTCAATGCACAGTTGTTCCTCACGTGCTCCTCAACTCAGGTCCGAATGCATAGTCCAGACTGAAGTCTTCCACAACTCAGCCTCTCTTCAGCCTCGCCTAGCCACCAATCACAGAACAGCATTGCCATGCGGACGGCTCTGTGATTGGTAGCTAGGTGAGGCAGAGGAGAGGCTGAGTTGAGGAGGGCTTGAGTGTGAACTGTGCATTCCAGCCTAAGTCTTTACTCAGGTTCGCTCAACCATCAATCACAGAGCAGTCCACATGGCAATGCCGTTCTATGATTGATGGTTAGGCTGAGTTGAGGAGCACTTGTGGAACGACTGTGCATTTGACCCTCACTCACTAGTCTCTGATTCTTAGACCGAGCGTGGTGTATTAATGATGGAACCGGAAGTCAAGATGTGCCTCGTGCCATTGTTGAAGAGACGCACGCCTTTACGCTTAGGAACAATTGCCCACCCGAGCGAGATGAGTTGCCCCCCCTTAGACCACAAGGTAAGATACTCATCTGCACACTAAGTGCGTGCGTGCGTGCGTGCGTGCGTGCTTGCGTACGTGTGCCTGTATTTCTAAGCAGTGTGGAAAATAGGGAACTTGCAACTGACGTCACAGCCGAACTACAACAATGTATCAACTGAATCGAACTGATGGACAAACAACGAGCTGTCAAAATAATAAAATTGCAACATTATGAAGAAAACGAGGTATGGCGATAGTAACTGCTCACCAGTTAAAACGTTTTATGATGGGCAACCAAGTTGTGAAAGTTTTGTATGTTTCTTGTTTGTTTTGAAGATTTGTTTTCAAAATGAGAATATTTTATTGTTTGACAGATTGTTGTTTGTCCATCGATTCATTTAATTTGTTTCATTGTTGTAAAGCAAGCTTGCAAGAAGCCTATACACTACAATAATAGACGATTTTCAGAATTGATCTAGCAAGCCGTGATACGCTCTATCTAAGGGTCCTTGATAGTTATGTTGAGGAGCATTTTTCATTGTTGTACATTGTTGTCATTGAAGATCTGGAGGGCCGTGATTAGCTCTATCTAATGGTACGTTTACAGCTACGCGTTGCGAGCGAAGCGAGGGCGCGAGCTCCAATCAGCGGCCGAGTTTCACGCAAAGAATGTAACAGTTTCACGCAAACTCGGCCACTGATTGGAGCTCGCGCCATCGCTTCGCTCGCAACGCGTAGCTGTAAACGTACCATAAGGGTCCTAGATGAATTCTGAAATTGTTCAAGAAAGAGCACCAGTCCACTAGATCTGTTTTGAGCCAACTAGAATAACTACCTGTCGGCATCTTTAAGGTTGTATCAAATCACCAACTTCATTAAGCTTCGGTTTGGTAACCACGGTTTTGACAACATATCAAATCAAAATTCTCCATCATATGCGTGTAAAATATGTGTAAAAATAAGCTGAGAAGCTAGTAAATACAATTCTTATTATTCAACGAAGGTCCGTGGCAATTACTTGAAATAATTCATTCGTGGTGAGAATACTTAGTCTGCCAAGGAGAAGAGCTCGTTTTAGAGACTTAGACAGGCCGGCTGTACAGTTGGAATTGTTAGAACCATACATTGAACCGCCACTACAACATAACTCATTTGCAACTGTGGGGTTGAGCGGTGGTTGCTCGACCTTGTCTAGGGCATGAAACTTTTATTGACTCAGTTTGCCATGCTCAGCGTTTCTTCCTTATCTTCCTCTCCTGCATTTCCACTATTTTTTTTCACTCTTTCCTGTCCTCCCACTGCTTTTCTCTCCCCACATGTGGTCATAAGATTCGTTTCTCTCTTCAACGTCTCTTTCTCTTAGCTTCACCACTTCTCCCTTGGTCTTCCTACCCTTCGCACAAACCCTTCATCTGCTTCATACTGTAGTATTTGGATCATCCTATTCCACTTCTCTTCACATGACCAAACAACTTAGACGTTCTCTTCCAAGCTTGTGATCTCTCCAGACCTAATTCCTTTTTAATCGCTTTGCTTTTTTTCTTTTCAATCTTCGTAATTCCCTTTACACATCTTAAAAACTTCAGTTGTGCCCCTCCCGAACTTAAAAAGTGTTATCTCTCCAGACCTAATTCCTTTCTAACCGCTTTGCTTCTTATCTTCTCAATTTTCGTAATCCCCTTTACACTTCTTAAAAACTTCTTTTCTGCTGCGTGCAAATTTAGTTTTAAAAAACATAATTACATGAGCAATTAAAGGAAATAACAGTGTTGCGGGTCTTACCGCATGCAGGTGGCAGACTGATGGTTATGCGATGCACGGTTCGGTGCATTGGGAAGTGTGGGTCGATGGGTTCGGGGGGGGGGGGGGCGTACCACGTCAACACGGTCAAGCACCGGAACGAGGGGGGGGGGGGGGCAAGGAGTTGACGTAGTGGACCACCGTCTTGCTCCTGGATGGATGGGGGTGAGACGGTCTCTGGTTAACCCGATGTTGTTGCTAAAAATGAGGGAAGTCTCTTTAAAATCTACCTTTAAATGTTTATAGCAAATATCGAAATTCGCGAAGGTATATTAGGATCATTGATGGAAAGGGTGAAATTTTACCTCGTTTGTTTTCGATTAAATTCCATGGAGATCCAGCTGGTTTTGATAAATTTCGTTGCATAGTAATAGTAAAGCACGTAATTACAAGGTAAATATTAATAATGATGAATTATTATGTTTAAACATGTATCTAGACTTTTATTTATTAGTTTGATATGTTTGTTAACTTGTTTTATTTAATGGAATAATAATAATAATAATTACGGTACCATGAAACTGTAACACACACGTATAAATGTTGATTAGCAACAAAATTGTTCAAGTACTACATTTAAACACTTGGCTAAGGTTTCAATTCATCAAACTTTGTTAATGCCAGCTCGGATTGGTTGCCATGGTTTCAGCAAACATTACATACAAAACGCATTTGTCTTCTAGCAGGTGCAGTGTTTTTTATTGCGAAATCTCGGATTAATGGGTCATCTAGGGGATTAACCCTTGGTGAAACCAGGTCTACGTAAGAAAATGTTCACTTTTGTGCAAACTTTCAAAATAACTTACTTCTTCCGGCCCCTTTGTACGAGTAGCTTCTATGTATTGATGGTTACCTACCTATACATACACTTTAATACACCAAAACGCCTAAATTATTCGGAAGCTTGCAATAATTACATTACATAACATTTTAACTAACTGTGTAATAGTTTAGGTACAAGTATCTAAAACAATTAATATCTAATTTCATTTTTCCGGTTACTAAATAGGTTGTGAAATGTTAAATGATAAAACGGTTACTTTCCCACTGCCCCGCTAATGCTATCATCTTCTTGCATAAATTATTGTGCCCGCTTTCGTTTAGAGATTTCGATAACTTTGATTATTTTGCAATGTTTACAGTTGAATAGCTAAACCACCGTATTTCACAAGGTGACAACCTCAACAAAGCTACGCAGATAGAACAGTAATTATAAGAGTTAAATTTAGCAATAAAACATAACACAATAAGGCGGATGATCGAATAGAGGTAGATTATTGAACATTCAGTAATAAATAACTATTGTACATTTGTATTTGTACTGCTTGCAATTAGAAAATGTGAAACGAGTGTAGTAAATAAAATTTTACTCAAGTATAAAATTAGTGAAGGTACAATCAAGTAACTCGAAATATATTTTAATATTGTACCACTTATAACGATTCTATATTATACTTTAACGTTTTATTTGGGTTTGTCTGCTTGTGCATTGCAGGATAAATCCGTTTACAACTATGTTCAATAAGTGTATTGATCAAAATGAATGCAGAATATTTAAAACTTTCGTTATTACTGTGTGTTCACGTTGTACACATAGTACAACTTAAGACAATCAGAGATTCCTTGTCAAAAACGAATTTCTCAACCACTAACAATGTTTTCTATAACCAAATCTGTTGCTCCATCTAAGTTTTCAACACAATTCAAAGTTAGATGGAACCTATCCAACTGTCGGAAACCGATTTTAATATTTTAATCTCCAATGTGTTGTGAAGTAGGATGTGTTTTAAGTTATACTCAGGAATACGTTATTGTAACCAACGGTTTTGTGGAATTATTGTGTTCTGTTATTGGATGTTATAGACATAAATACAAATCAATAAAATAAATTGAATCAAACACTTGCATTGCTCTTATTTCTCTCGCATAATGATAATGCTAACCTTCTTATGTCATTTGTGAGACACTTGGGACAAGTTACACGTTAACCGTAAATGTTATCAAATCGTAATATGTAATCTGAAAGTATCTGGAAAGATTTTCTTCACTCAGTAAAACAAATACAAGGTTTACTCATAGTATCTGGGACTTTGCCCCAGACTAATTTTCTTTATAAAGAGTTTGAACCCCCCACAAGTGACCAATGATCCTCCAATCTCAATCTAAGTATACATACCCATCTATCAGCCAAAGAAAGAGATACCAACTCACTTAGCATAGGAGGGCAACAACACCATACTTATTCAAATTCTGTGATATTATAACACGCGCGCAAATCAGATGCAAACTACGAACCATAACCACAAATTTCATGTCTACGGTTCGTTAATTATAATATATTTTAATATTATTGTAATATCTCTTCAACGTCCAAGCTACTTGCATAAGTTCGCGTGTGCTACGTACATGAATCAGAATACATATTATGTAAGATAACATTATTGTGTGGCTCGTTGGTCCAGTCCTTTTCCCCTTCCACCGTAAATGTCAGTAAATTGTAATTCCCTTAAAGTATCTATACCTAAAATGCACCCTGCCAATCACTACCCTCAAAGGGAGGCGATGGTATTGTGGAGATCATAAATGTCAATCATCCCCAGTACCGACAGCCGAATGTGAAAAATGTCGCCTCGACTCGACTACGGACGGGTATCGCTCCCTCTATATAGAGGAAGGTTCCCTTTTTGTTACTGTGTCCACCCCGTTGACTGACGCTTGAGATTTTATACAAGATTGATATTTACAACTGTCAACAAAGGAGGCGATGGTTAAGTCGCCATTGTTTGTTGTGATTGGCAGGGTGCTTCTTAGGCTGGCACGCAGAGTAGTAAGTTGTTTTTTACTCAGTCATACTGAACATACTGAAGAATATAACTGCAGAAGGTCCGTTTATGTTGGGATATTTAATTCTTAGATCTTACTTTTGGTTTTATGTAATATGATACTTATGGGTAATAAGGAGAGTAAATGGCTAAAACAATGTAATTTTATTGCTATTTTGATAACGTTTCAAGATAATGAAAAAGTAATATCAAGTGCCGACTTGGTTTAGTACCAGGTAAACTATGGGTTTAAACATTTCAAATATTGTTAGTCCAAAACTTTGGCATCGTATGGTAGCCGTCATTTTCGTAGAGCGCTAGCGGTTCCTTTCAGTTCTTCTTGAATAGAGCTCGCTGTCATGTACTCGTCACAGCTACAATAAGGCAGACGATTGCTTTGACACCGGTCAAGAATTTGTTTTGTAAATTTGTGTTTTTGCCCCTTTTGGTTACAAAAGCATTTTTGACAGTGCGCCCGCCCGCGGAGAAGCTCATAGTGCTAAGTTAAACGGGCATGTAACCCTTCGTGAATAGAGCTCGAGAAGGCGCTCCACAGAAATGACGGCTACTATATGTGTTTTAACAAATTGTGATAGCACTTTTAGCCAGTCAATTACTACAAAGCCAATTTGAAATGATTTAATTAAAAATAAATATACACAAACACGTGATTCGATTTCCTTCGGCAGAGCTCGTAGGTCTTCGGGCAACATCGCGTAGCGACGGGAAGTGGACGTCTATCAAAGTGGGATGCAACCTTGAAGGAGTGAATGAATTGTGGATCTTATTCCCACGGAGTGGGAGCAATTTTCCCAGATTGTTTGAATTAATGTTCTAAAGATGAATGGAAGAGTTTTGTCAGGAAGCGCGCAATTTTTTGAAGATCCCGCCCTTTATGACGGTCCGCTGACCAATGAGATCTCCTAAGAGGATCTAGGCGGCAGTGGTACATGTTCACAACAAGCAAGAAGAGAATTTAGGCTTTGTCAGAAGGAATAGGGCACTAGCAACACCAAAAGACAACAATGAAACAAATGAATTGAATCGATGGACAAACAACAAGCTGTCAAAAAATAAATTCGTCTGATTTTGGAAAACAAAACAAAAAACAAACAAATACACATACAAAACTTTCACTTAGTCGTTGTCCATCATTAAAAGTTTTAAATGGCGAGCAGTTACTATTGCTACACTTGTTTTTATTTCTATGGTTGCAATTTTATTATTTTGACAGCTGATGGTTTGTCCATCAGTTCAATTCATTTGTTCCATTGTTGTCTTTCGGTGTTGCTAGTGCCCTATAACAAATAGTTTTCAAATAATGTTATATCAAGGTGCATTTTTCACTGTTGTGCATTGTTGTCATTAAAGATCTAGAGGACCGTGATTACTTTTCTTTAAGGGTCCTTGATAAATCAATGACAACAATGCTCAACAATAACAAATAGTTTTCAAAAAACGTTATGTTAAGTTGCATTTTTCACTGTTGTGCATTGTTGTAATTGAAGATCTAGAGGGCTGTGATTAATTTTATCTACGGATCCCAAATCAATTCTGAAAAAAGTCAATGGTGTTCTATACAATCTCTCTTCGTCATTTGTTAATACTCATTAAATCAATTCGTTAACCAAACCATCCATCAATCCATCAATCCATCAATCGCACACACACATTAATCAGTGTATTAGCCAAGTGTCTACAGTAATTAATTAAACCATCAACAATCAATTATTCTCTATTTATTATTAAGCAGCCTTGAAGCCGCTCAGAATATGTCGGAAATCACTTCATACCATAAACAAGTTTGACTAAAACAGCAATACAATTTTAAAAGGTAATAGATTATTTTCTTCTGGGTTGTTCCGTCGTACCGGAAAACACTTCATACCATAAACAAGTTTGACTAAAACAGCAATACAATTTTAAAAGGGAACAGATTATTTTCTTCTGGGTTGTTTCGTCGTGTCGGTACAGAGTTTTCACTCGTCGTTTCGCCACCCATGTTGGTGACTTTTTCAAGACTTGTTTCAACAATTTTAAAAGATTTACGAATGATGAACTTGTCTATGAACTTGTCAAAATCTCATGTTAATAACAATACAAGACATAAGTTGACAGATTGTGCCATAAGAAATGATAAGGTACATCTTCAAAACGGAAATATTTATTGAAATCAAAAATAACTCATAAGAAAGAACATTAAATTCTCTATAGAATGACATATTTTGAATTAATTTCGGGACAATTCAAAACCATTTTACAACGATTTTAACCGACTAAAATTGGGTGTTCTGCAAGTTGATGAAGTAGATGAACAAACAGAGAAGTCTTTGTGGACGCGAGCGATAAGTAAAAGTGATCATTAACGAACCCACCGGTCATAATTAATTAATAACGCCCAGAACCAACACACTAATCAATCAATCTGGCTATACATAAAGGCGTTGTACATTTTAGTATTTAAACAATGGGGCTGTGTCTGTAACATTTCGTAATTAATAAAAATCAACTCTCACAGAATACTAGAGAAACATTTCAATGTTATTTTCGTAGATTTACTTTTACAATGGATTCATGTTTCATTTATTTATTTATTTATGAATTGGCCTCATACAGCATTTTTATGCCATTTAACAGTGACCAGTATAACAACGATGCATGATGATGAAGAAGGGAGGAGGGGAAACCCGGTACCGGCACGTAGCCTACTCCTGTCGAAAAGTACCAAGGGGACCATCGGCTTTACGTCCCATCCAAAAGGACGGTGTTACTTTGATCAGTCATATAGGTTCCTCCACCAACCCGGACTGCCGAGCAGTTGACGAGAAGAACGAAGCTGTTACACTAGCTTTCGAACCCTTCAATCTGCTCTCACCAACGGTAACTAGTGTTTCAGAGGTGAGTGGTCACCCATCTACCTCCTGACCTAGCCCGAGGTTGCTTGACCGTTGCCGAGGTTGCATATATTATATGAGAGATTCTGTTAATCACCCCTAATAATCTCGGATAGCATGATGATTATCCAACAGCTATTACCGATAGAGTTGGGTCGACTCTAAGACTCTAATTCGGAAGGTCGCCGGTTCAATACCGGCCACCGGCAGTGCTGACTAAAGGTTCCCTATAGTTAGTCACCTAAAGAGGGACATGAATTGTCCCTGGGCAGGTTTCCTGCAAAACGGTTTAGCCGTGGTCACTTGGCTAGTGTCCGCTCTCCTTCTAAACACTAGTTAGTATAGTTATTAGTTACTGTTGTTTAGAACAGATTGAAGCTTCGAAAGCTTTGTGTAACAACTTCGTTCTTCTCGTCAACTGCTCGGCAGTCCAGGTTAGTGGAGGAACCTAAATGACTGGTCAAAGTTACACCGTCCTTTCGGATGGGACGTAAAGCCGATTGCGCCCTTTGTACATTTCGATAGCAGTAGGCTACGTGCCGGTACCAGGCTTCCTTTCCGTATAAATATTCATTCCTCAATCATCATAATATACAGTATGTTAAATATCTGCTAGTGGGACCTCGGTCCTGTTGCAGATATGCACTACGTTTATCAAACGGACTGGGTTCGGACTGACTTCTGTACACACTGAGTTCGGAACCCGTTTAGCAAGCATACTTCAATCCGGACTCGTCCTATTAAACTCCATCCCTAGCTAGATCGGCTTCTTAACAGAACTGAAATAAGCTCATGCTGAGGTGTTTATCAGTCGAACTCGGTGCGCATTACACTCGGCTCGCACCGCCAAGTGCGGGCCCAGTCCGCTTGATAAACGTAGTTATAGACTGAATAATAAAAAAATGTATTAATGTAAGTGAATGTAACAAGGGCAAAAGTGCCATTTTATAATCTGTGCTGTGTAAATCTGATTGGTCCTCAAAGGTAAGAGGGTCCGTGGGAATGGTGATCCTATTGGTCTTAGTTGAGAAAGATTGTGGGAAATATTCCCACAGGTCTAGCCCTATTGTGCTTCAAGATGTGATAGGTTTAGTCATTAGGCCTGATATACTCTGCACCAACCAAGTCTACGCACGGACCACATGTAAATGTGAAGGCGTTGTTCTCACAAAACTCTAAAACAGGTGTCTTCAAGATTAGTAGTATATCTTAAAAACGCTACACAATATTGAAAAAGTTACAAACGCCCGAATTGTAGTTTTGTATAATAACGAAAGTAGACGAAAAAATGATAAACAGTTTAATCATTATGTTTATAATTGGTAATGTAATTTTTAGTATTAAACTATGATACAAATATTCAAAAACGTTTCAATCCAATTTTTTAGTTTCAACGAAACCACATTAGACAATTTTCAAAATTTATCTAGGAACCTTAGACAGAAGTAATCACGGCCATCTAAATCTTCAATGACAACAATGCACAACAATAAAAACTAGTTTTTAAATGTTATGTCAAAGTGCATATTTCATTGTTGTGCATTGTTGAAGTTATTGAAGATTAAGAGGACCGCGATTATCTCGTAGATCAATTTTGAAAATGGTCTATTCGGGCATTATTCATGTTTTCAATAGAGCTATTTCAGAATTGATCTAGGACCCTTAGATAGAGCTAATTACGGCCTTCTCTAGATCTTCAATGACAACAATGCACAACAGTGAACAATGCACCTTAATATAACTATCAAAGATCCTTAGAAAGAGCTTATCACGGCCCTCTAGACAAATTTTGAAATCATCTATATTGTATATCGTTCTCATTTTACTTCCAAAAAGCATTAATTTCCGGCAGTGTTTAAAGTGAGACCATCTTTCGCTTTAAACACCGACTCCTTTTACTGGTCCTGGTTTACGCTCGATGCCCATTCAGTTTAAACAGAACCACAACGTTTCTTTCATTGTGGTTCTAAATAACTACTCTAGACGAATTTACAACTATTTTATATTGTTTTTAATTGGCCATGCATAATAATGGTATAAATTTAAAGTCCAAGCTACGCACAATAAAGCACATTGACCCTGAACTTAACTGTAAAATTCAGATCTTGGTCCATCCCACTAACATACCCACCCTAACACATAAGGTTAGAGAGTTTGGGTTGGTTACTGTTTCCAAATCAGAAGGTACAGGGTTCGATTCCTGGTTCAGGCTGAGTGTTGCAACTTGGAATTGACTTAGATCCATCTCAATAAATTAAATATGTTTTTATGAATTGTCTTCCCGCTCAGTTACAAGAACTGATTTTCAATTAATAATATCTATCTATTGGCATCTATGTAAGAGGTGACTTAATTTGTAACCTTTGGCATAATATCCTACACTAAAAATCAGTTCTTGTAGCTTAGTGGGTGGAAGTGCACGACAAAAACAAACAAATTCAATTAATAAGACCCAGTTATTTTCACACATCAGAATAACAATACCTCGATGAATTCTACATTGTCCATGAAGGAAAGAAGACAGGATCACTTATGTATCAACTTCAATGTATTAGGTGGCGTTACTATTACTTATATATGCACAAATCAATGATTTTTTGGGGGGGAGGGGTGACTTTAAATGGAGTAACACATATAGATACACGTTGAACAGTGAATCGCGAATGTGTCCACTGCTTTAATTGTATTTAAACATTTTCTGTGAATAATTAGATACAATTATTCAAATCGCGGTTATACTTCAAAATCGCGGATATTCACTGTAAAAAATGTCATTTCCAGCATCAAAAGTGTCTAAAACATCCACATTTGTCTTTCAGAAACGTTTTCGAAGAAAGTCGCGTCTGGTGCTAGACACAATGAAATCTTCCATGTACGCGACAGTTGCCTACGTCACATACAAAGGCAGGCGTGCGACATCATTGCGCCCAGTGCAGTGTGACCCATGCAGCATGGTCTAGTGCATCGTGACGTCACTAGAGCAGAGACGCGTGTGCAACAAACCAGAGGTCATGTGTTCACTCGCTGGCTGACATATATACATCCAAGGTCCGTAAATGCCCTGGCGGGGGCTCGTCGAACGCAGGTTTACCGAGCCTCCGCCAGGGGATCGACGGACCTTTATATACATCGAGAAACCTTAAGTAGTGTGAATTTAGCAATGACGAATTTCAATGTCTGATGTTTTATGGTTGTCGTATTGCCTATTTAAACTTTGAAATACTTACAGTGGAATCAGTCTTAGAAAACATAGTAGATTAACGGAGCCTCAATCTGTATTCTGTTGTTCCCTCAGGACCATGAACTTTCCACCCCACTCAAACGGCATCTAGAAAACATTCACCCTCACCATTGTAACATTTCAGTTGCTTCCGTTGGCTTCCGAAGGCGAATGTTTACTTTTTATGGTCGCTTCTAGCGTGTACAATAGGGTCCGACTTCATTCATCTACTGTGGTTCCCAAGACTGATTTCACTTTATAGTTAGTAATGTCCTAATAACTACTTATACGTCGAATAGCTTGTTTTCTCTATGGCAAACACCAATCAGAACCTTTGAAATCCTCAAAATCGCTTATTTGCTACAAATCACTTTCCTATTTATTGTTTGAAATACCGGCCTTTAGTCTTAGGTAGAAACCAAAGGATGATTAAAATAAGCTTGACATATATTATTGGCTTCGGTAAAAGCACTCTAACTTAAGCGCAGGCTTAATTCAAGTCTAGAGCTTACAAGACCATGTTTTTAGGTTTTAGTTTGCGAATTGTATGCACAGAAAAAAGGCGCATCCGCCGCATACATTGTTTGATAGATTGTTTGACTAATATTGTAGCTTCCGTCAATGTGTCGGAGTATTAAATAAACTCACATTCACATTTCGAGTCTACCCACTCAGTAACGAAACTGATTTGCAGTGGGGGACTTTAATAACGAAGTTATTAAATGGCCCCCGTTTACATGGAGCATTCAAATAGCGATTGAGTTACATTTTGGATCCAATCCTGGTTCATTTATCATATACACACTTGGCATCCGTCCCAAACACTTTGGGGAGTATAACGAAGCGACCACTATATTATCCTTACATTTCTTACATTTCTCTTGTTACTTTAAGTTATAACACTAGTCTAGTGTGACTTGTTGCATTGTATTGTATTGTAAGCTGTTTATTATATTGTATTGCACTAGTGGGTCGCTGACCCGTTGTAAATAAAGATCCAATCAATCAATCAACCCTGGGACGTGTTTTGTCAGCACTGGAAATGTTTGCGTCTGAAAGTCTGAAAAAAAAAGCGTCTGAAAGTCACCCCCCCCCCCCCCCCCCCCCACCCCCCCTCATAAGGAATCACTGACTGGCTTCGCTCGCGCACCGTAACCCGGTCCTAATTAGTTAAGTTTAACGACAGCCGTACAACCGGAAATGCTCTATTACTTGTAGAGTTGTTACAACGAGAGAGTGCTTGCTCTATTGTTAGTCGCGTGCCGGCCTAGCCTAGCTTAGCCTAGCTTCGCCCCGCTTAGGCCGACCTAGCGATGAAGATTGGGCCTCACCCCTTGACCGGTAGGCCAAGCGGTTATTAACGACAAGTCGCTTCAACCGTATCACGGTAATAGAAAGACAAATTACATGTCTTCGTATGACGTAATTATCGGTTGTGTTTTGTTTAGGACCTACTATGAATGTTTCGGTCGGATTATTTTTGGAAATATTTTCATATGAAAATTGGTTCGTAACTTATATTACTATAATTGACTAAGTTTTTTTTTTATTTCAATTATTACGACAGTCAGCTCGTGCGTGTGTTATATAACAACGCCGACAACTTCATGACAATGGCCCCGTTTACATGGGGCATTCAAATAGGGATTTAGTTGCATTTTGGATCCAATCCCATGCAGTACATTTTATCATATAAACACTTGCCATCCGTCCCAAACACGCTAGAGTCTGGGGTGAAAGCCCCAGTCAGCCGCCGGAACTGTTTTCGACGAAGACGAAATTTTCTCCCGGTCATAGACAATGTATACTAGAACACCATTACTTCACGTAGTCTACATTTCATATTTATGTGGTGCCACCGCAAATAATATAGGCTAAATATGGTAGTTTCCTCCATCCTCCATTCCTTCGTCTCTTTCTCTCTCACTTTAGTTTATTTAGTAAGGCATATCAGGAGGGGGGGGGGGGGAGGGAGGTTGAACCCAATGATCTCCTCTACCCCTTCGATACGTCACTGCTATATCAGCGTACTTTGATAATCTGCTCTGTCAAGATTCCCTGTTTTGTATTCAATCCGTACATCTCAATTTTTCTAGAATATTGATTTTGATTCCAAACGGGGATTTTCTACGCGGCTAATTTCCAATCAACGCATTTAATCGCTCCAATTTCGTCATCGTTTTTGTCGCGTCACCACCCTCGTACGAGAGGGGTGACCTGAACACCGGATGTTGTAAGCCTCGGCTTGTGACGTGCGTGGTTGAGATCTGGCCCACTGATTGGTCAGTATTATCGCAGTACTGGACTATCACGTCTTAACATAATCTCTAGGCTGGGATTAGGTTTAAAACACGGTGACTGGTGGGTATTGAATGTGCGTAACAGTTTCCCATCAGAATAACCGCGGAGCTTCTCCCTCAAGGAATAACTTCGACACGGAACAACCCCCACATGGAACAACTTCCACATTTTACAGTCCCGAGCAATAATGCGTAGCCAAATGTTAGATATTGATTCTGAAAGTCTGATGGGAGTTCATCAGATGGAAGAACAAAATTAATTGGAAGGAAAACTCAGAATGCACAAGTAACGACAACATTAAAAATAGTAACAATGTCAATATTTTGAAAATTTTAAAATTCATTATGTAGATAATTGAAACCCAAATCTATGATAAGAATCAGTTGTTTAATATCTTGAAGCGTTCTCAAGATATCAATTAAATAAAGTTGTTTCACATTGCGAGGTACCCCTTGCCGTTTGTTAAACCAACAACTTAGTTACGGTTAAATTTTTTGAACATCATTTATCGACGGCCATTCATACAATCAATCGCGTCACCGCCCACTTTCATCCATTATCGCGAAAAACTTTGCGACTATCGGCGCCTTTATAAGAAAAGCTGCAGCCATTTACGATTGGGTGTTCGTAGACGCGATAAAAAACAAACTGCAGTCGATCATGCGCGGCATAGATAGACGGCCATCTTTGTTTTCACTACTGCCTACCGGAAACGGTAGGCAACATGCTTTACTGAAAAACTGTCAACTGAAAAAATGTGTCTGGGTTTAAATTTCCGATGGGATGTATACGAGAAATGTCGAGATTTCCCACGGTACCAAATTGGGTGTTTCTTCTTTTCGACGGAGGTGAATATTGTGGTGTGTTCTTTATGTTAAGCTATCTTACATCCTACTTATATTTATTTACCTTCTGTCTATAAATCACTACACCTACATTTGAAGATTAGAACATTCTTATTTTTTTTCATTCCTAGGTAATCGATTAAATTATCTTAATCCTAAACACGAACGTAACTGATACCAAATTTTTGAATTACAACTCTCAAATACAATTCCTGTCACTTGCATTTCCTGTAACAATGTACCATATCTATGCACTCCATTTTTTCTGATAGATAACTAGGTAAGAGACTTATGTCCCCACTGAAAGTCATTAGATGATTTTAGGAATTGATCTAGGACCCTTAGATAGAGCTAATCACGGTCTTCTAGATCTTCAATGCCAACAATGCACAACAGTGAATAATACACCTAAACATCACATTTGAAAACCATGTGTTATTGTTGTGCATTGTTGTCATTAATCTAACCCTTAGATAAAAGTAATCACGGCCCTGTAGGTCAATTCTGAAAATCGTCTATTCTTGTAACTGAGTATAGATAGACTATAAATACAAATTTATTCATTTATTCTATTTATTTAACGTTCTCCAGCTGATGAAGCTCTGGTTGAAGACACCGACTCGACCCGAAAGATAGACAAACCTGTTGAACCGTGCGACGGACGCTGCGGCCTTGGAGGGGGGGAGGGGGAGTGGGGCACGTGAGACGACCTGTTGACAGGTGCGCGTGAGATATGGGCAGGTGGAACGTATAGACCCCACGTGCGAGCGACACAATCAACCCCTATACTAATCACGACGGTAAAAACAAGCGGTCAGAAAAACATAAGTTGTTTTAGGAATAAATCACAGAAGAAGGTTTTTTGTTGTTATGTTTGGTTAAAGACAGTAAAAAATTAAAGTGGAATTAAATGGGAATTCTGTGAGATATCGAAATTTTGTTGTACAAGGCGTAAATCCTTAGAGCAACTGATTGAAAATTCAAATGAAAAATAAAAAGAATTTTAACATGAAAAAGTTAGTAATGTGCGGGCGACGCAACAAGTGCGTGTTTCTGTCCCAGTGCGCATGCTCACAGACAGACAGACAGACAGACAGACAGACAGACAGACAGACAGACAGACAGACAGACAGACAGACAGACAGACAGACAGACAGACAGACAGACAGACAGACAGACAGACAGGTGTGGTGGGGCGCGTGCGCGTGCGCGAGGTAATATACCTACCAGGATCATCACCTCTACAATAGTCGCTGTCACGGATCACAGGTTAGACCATCAACATTGTTCTTGGTCAGACGCGTCAGTGCAGATTCTTCTAAGTAGCTCGATCAGCTGTTCAGAACCTGACCTGACCTGACCTGACCTGACCACGTCCTAAACTCTAAACGATTACTAGGTCGCATCCAAGGACGATGCCTAAGAGGCAAATGCATAGTCGTTCCTCACGTGCTCCTCAACTCAGCTCTTCCTCAGACTCAACTGCTCTGTAATAAATGGTTCCGTGAGTCTGAGGAAAGGTCAAGTTGAGGAGCACGTGAGAAACGACGTTGCATTTGGCTCGGTATTACGATCTCGGTATAACTATTATCCTTGGGATAACTTGTTTTCACACAAAATTAATCAGAAGCTTTGAAATTTAGCTTATCCCGGGGATAATTTTATCTAGAATCTTATCCCGAGATCGTAATACTGGATCTAAGCGACCATCTGCTCATCCCTTGAGGGTTCTCAATGGCAATTCTATTCTATTCGTCTTCCCCGGAGTGCCGAGATCCGTTCCAGTCTTTAGTATAGTTGAGAAACTGTAAAAATGACGGCCCCTTCCTTATCCCTACCAGTGCTACCCGACCCCCCTCAACTCCGTGACAACCTAACAAAATGAAATGTGTAATTGAAAATCAGTTTGTTTCAGTTGTTCAGTTTGTTGTTTCATGGAGTTAAGGGGGGATCGGGTAGCTGTGGTGGAGATAAGGAGGGGGCCGTCATTCTTACAGTTTCTCAACTATAGTGGGCACTGGATGGTTCAGCCCTAGTCTGAGACGCCCCCCTCGCTCCCACTGAGCACTCATTCAGATTCTATCCCTCGTTTATCACATTTGTCATCGGACATCCACTGTAGCAGGTTCTACCCCATTCATCCTCACACACAGTTTTACTATTATTACCCCAGCCCTCGGGCTTACGCGATTTTAATCCTGTATTCTAAAGGGTCCAGCCCCGGAGAGCGTTTCAGAAAATTGAAAGCGAATTATTGTAATCAGGAAGCGTTCCAGAATCTCAGATTATTAAATAAAAACCTAAGTAATTATGCAACTCTATGAAGAAAAAAAGTCCTCGTAACGAAACGAACCCCACGGGTGGGCCTATACTTATTAATAAGACAAAGCATCTAATAAAAATATTTGTAAAACTCAAAAAAAGTAAATGACCGTTATTATCATCATTTGTTAGATTTACAGTTGGTTTAGTTTTGAATTATCACTTTATATGCTATGCTGTTTGTATGATGACAATACTATTATCCTTATCCTACCTATCCTTATTATTATTATTATTATCCTAGTTATTAGTATCAAGAATAGAAGGGCATCAATTGCTTTATACTTGTTTTTATGAATATAAAATGTATTTAGCTATGCTTTACTGTAACCCTTAATTAATAAAAAAAAAAGCAAACAGTCGTGTGCTTCAGCCACAATACCAATATAAGTCATGTAGACCATCATCGGAAGGAAGAAATGCAATCAACTTGTTACCTGATGTTCAACCAAACCCTTAGCGGCGTCCGAAAGCTGTTCCCTAACGGTACCTACTATAAGAGTGTAAGCCTACTACTTCCTCGTGTTACATTGGTTGATTAACTACTTCACTTGTAAGTTGGCGTTCCAGTTTAAATCACAACAGGCCCTCATTATATTTCCGTGAACTCTACCCCCTAGAAGCATCCATACTATAATGAATGTACTTGTTAGTGTCAATATTAGTCCCACTGAACATTGTGCCAAAACATCTTCGCGTACCTACCTACCTTGTTGTGTTATATATAATATTGAATGATGCTTTTAAATCGCCGATATTATTTAATGTGCCCCGTATGTGGTCTGTGCTCGGACGTATGGTGAAGAGCGAGAGAGAGAGAGAAGACGGTCCCTCGTGTGCGTCAGAGAGAGAGGGTACGATGGGTGGGGCACCTTGCATACTTCGCAAAGCCACGGACTCGTCGTGACTTGTTTATCGTGCGCGATAGTTGGTGTTTACTCCGCTAGGGTAAGACTCGTGCTTGTGGAACTATTCGCATTGCAGCTGGTTAACCTGTAAAGTAGTCAGGCTCAATATACGGATTTAATTTTTTTTCGTTTTGTTTTGTTTTGTTTTGTTGGTTGCGCAAAAAAAAAGACGCAGAGGTAAAGTTTGTATACCTGATGTAGAGAGGAAGATTCCGCAATGTACAGTCTTTGAAGTAATTATTTGGATTAGAGAAAACGGTGGATCTTTGTGAATAGCGTCATTCTGTTACTTTACATACTTTATTAGTGTAGGGCACAATGCCCTCTTTAGCCTGATGAGTGATGATTGATGAATCATAATGAGGAAAGGAGGTGGGGAAGCTTAGTACCGGCACGTAGCCTACTCCTGTCGAAAAGTACCAATGGGACCATCGGCTTTACGTCCCATACGAAAGGACGGTGTAACTTTGACCAGTCATATAGGTTTCTCCACTAACCGGGGACTGCCAAGCAGTTGACGAGAAGAACGGAGCTGTTACACAAGCTTTCGAACCCTCCAATCTGGTCTAACCAACGGTAACTAGTGTTTCAGAGGAGAGTGGTCACCCATCCGACTCCTGACGAAGCCCGGGGTTGCTTAACTTCGGTGTTGGTATGGGAACCGGTTAAGCGACCGCGGCTAAACCGTTGGTTGTCAATCTGTTGTACTTATACTTCCCATCACCTTTATGACCTTCGCAGCGAGGGTGTTTGGAGTTTACACTTTTTAGTTCAGTTGACAGTTGGCACTCCAGTTTCGACTCTGTAGTCTGTCTTACCACATAATAGAATACATAATTCCTCAAATAAATAAAATAAAAGTAAATCCACATTTAAAGTCTACCCACTCAGTAACGAAACTGATTTTCAGTGGGGGACTTTAATTTAAAGCAACTAAACCAACCCTGTAGGCTCCAAACACCATTGACGAGTGAGCGATAACCAATAATAACGAGATGTTTCATGTGCAAAACGTTTTAGGAGGAACTGTTGTAAATTGGTAAAGGAAAGAAGGTTGATTCCTCTGTCTTATGAAAATCAGGGTTTCTGAGATTAGCAAATTAAAATCCCTGTGTATCTCGTGTGATTATAACTATGTTTCTTGTGAGTAGGGGACTTGTGTTTGAAGCGGAAGTGTTTTTTAATTTGTTGTTAATTTGTTTTGTGTCTTGTAAAATGTATGCCAATAGCAATCGTTGTTAATTTGTTATGTGTATTGTAAATTGTATGCCAAAAGCAATCCTTGTTAATAAATAGCTATACAAATATAGCTATCTATAGTTTTAAATATTCTTAAATTGTATACTGTTTGTAAACAATATTATTATATCTTAATTATTAGTATCTAGAATAGAAGGGCATCAAGCCCTATACTTGTTCTACTGAATATAAAGTGTATTTTGCTATGCTTTAATGTAACCCTTGAGTAATACAAAAATAAAATAATTAATAATATATCCAAGCTGGCCTCACGTCTCCGACAACAATACAATTACAATACACCTCATATGTATATTTTTCAATGAACTTTCCATGGCACCCCAAGGCAAGAAGATGTAAGATGTAAGATGTTCGATGGAGTCTTAGAACGAAACAATAACAACAATAGGAGCCATTGTGAGGCTCGTATACTCCACATGAATATGAATATGAATGAAATGGGAGGAGACGTAACGCCTAAAAATATGAAATTGATCGCTCCCAATACACATGTTACTCTGCAAATTGAAAAAAAATAATAACATCCCAGCTCCCTATCTCTCGGGGTGCGTCCAAGAGTTGATTTTATGCTTACTTGCTTTCTTGCTTATTGGCTTACTTGCTCAATTAATAGCTTACTTGTTACCCTGCAGATTTTGACGCTTCCTTTTATGTTAATTTCATTGCATGACCTAATATAATGATAAATCTAACCTCAAAATCATAACAAGCATCTAGTGAAATAAAACTTAAATTTCTACATGACTGTGTAGATTCGCTTTACATTTATTGTAATGTTGTTAATCGCGGAAGCTTCCTCTTGCCACTTCATTTCGAGGTTTTGTTCGGCATCCATTGCTAGCAAGCATTTCAAGCAAATGAGTGATGCAAACTTTTATTTCCTCAACATCTTCTTTTTCTTCTAGTCCAAGTAAGCAGACTATAATTCGCGAGATTGGGACTCTATAACTTCTGACGTCATGACTTGGAATAAGTCTGCAACGAAACAAGTAAACGAGCAAGTAAGCAGCATAATTTTTAGATTTTGGACAAACCCATACACTTTCATTTCCTAAAAATCTTCTTTTGCTTCTTTGCCAAGCAAGCAAACTAGAATTTGCGAGATATTCACTCGAACTTCTGACGTCTGGAATAAGTAATCGAATCAAGGAAACGAGCAAGTTATTAAGTAAGTAGGTAAGTAAGTAAGTAAGTAAGTAAGTAAGTAAGTAAGTAAGTAAGTAAGTAAGTAAGTAAGTAAGTAAGTAAGTAAGTAAGTAAGTAAGTAAGTAAGTAAGTAAGTAAGTAAGTAAGTAAGTATGTAAGTAAGTAAGTAAGTAAGTAAGTAAGTATATAAGCAAGTCAGCAAGTAAGTAAGTAAGTAAGCAAGTAAGCAAGCAAGTCAGCAAGTAAGCAAGTAAGCAAGTAAGCAAGTAAGCAAGTAAGCAAGTAAGCAAGCAAGCAAGTAAGCAAGTAAGTAAGTAAGTAAGTAAGTAAGTAAGTAAGTAAGTAAGTAAGTAAGTAAGTAAGTAAGTAATCAAATAAGTAAGCGTGCAAGTAAGTAAGCAAGTAAGCAAGTAAGTATGTAAGTAATCAAATAAGTAAGCGTGCAAGTAAGTAAGTAAGCAAGTAAGCAAGTAAGTAAGCAAGTAAGTAAGTAAGTAAGCAAGTAAGTAACCAAGTAAGTAAGTAAGTAAGTAAGTAAGCAACTAAGTAAGTAAGTAAGCAAGTAAGCAAGTAAGCAAGTAAGCAAGTAAGCAAGTAAGTAGTTTTCGGACACACCCTCAGTGTTGCTTGGCTCTGATAGATTGAGATAGCACTCTGGAGTCATGTTACCATCAGAGCCGGCGGCCAAAGAGCAATCTACTCCTCATGTGGGTGAAGAACTTCAAGTGTGGTTTATGAGCCACGCGCGGAATTCATATGCGCATAACCTGGTATTGTCTACGGGTTATTATGCGGCGGGGATAGGGATGGGCAAACACGTTTAATAGTCTAAACGTTTAACCTCTTTAACAGAATTCGCGCTTAAACGTTTTAGTCTCCTTTTTTAGACTTGAGACAAGATAAGTTAACGATATGCAGTAACTGACCGAAAATTTCCGAAACTTAAAATTGATAGTGTGATAAATACGCAATAAAAGTGCAAATCTTCTAGCCGGAACGATGTTCCCCCACTGTTTTTAAAGTAACATTAGCCAATCTATACAGCACTACAAGTTTACGACCACCCCTTCCTATTCTAGTACATATTTATGAGACAACTAGGCCTATAATGGATGATGCAGTGCAGCTTTTATCATTTTCTACTTAATTGTGTACACACTTTTACATTTTCAACTTATTTCCATTGTATTCGGGATTATAATTGGTAAAAATGCTGCCTTTTATATATATATATATACATATGTTATTCTGTAACCAGTGTCTAGAGAGCAAGTTACGTGAACAGCAACCCGAGAACCTAGTACTACATATATTTATATATATATATATTAAAACACTAAAACTTTCGTGGCCAGGATTCATGGCCCAGAATTTTATTGACATATATATAGTTTTATACTGTTTTTCATTCAGTTCTTTTACTCACGCTGAGTGATCAAGACCACTAGTTGGCCGAAACGTCTCAGTTTATTTGTCTTCTCATCTATATGTTTCTCTAAGCGATCTATCTTCTTTCTCAGCTAAGCTGTCGTCCTTCTGTACCTTTTCCCTCACTAGAACATGTTTTTCTTGTTCTGAGTTCCAGTTACATATACGTGTACTCAAAAATCGTTCGTTTTACATTGTGCGTTCCGGCACTTATTTATTTAGCAATACACCACTGTCTTTTCGTACCTGTGAATAAGATGATAATTCTACGAAATCGAGAATCTAATCTGAGGTCGTTTGCTGAGGGAATAAGCTCACTTCACTTCCTGTCATCATAACCCAATGCGGTGTGGGAGGACAGTGTGAAGCTCCGCTCCAAATCGTTGACCTGTCGATACCGATACCGCAAGCCAATCAATTCGATATTGTTCAGTGTATCCACTAATGCGTCCGCTTCTTCTTCTTTTGCTTCTTGGTAGCGGTGACAATCTAAGTGTAGGTGTGTTTGAAAGCGAGGAACAGTCACACTAAGTTAGCCGTCCTTTGCAGTAGGATATTCAGGCAAGAAAGTAAAATAATCATATTATGTATTCCCATCTATGAGAAATAATGATACATAACAGGGAAGGATACCTCTACGGTCAAAAACCGAACAAAATTTTCTTTTTTAAATTATATCTCAAGAATGGACTTCGAATTATAACCGAAATAAAATATAACTTGAGAACATTATTTAACTCAATTTACATATTAATTAAGTTAAAGAACTCACGTTCATAACAGTGACCCAATCATTTGTATCTGCATCAATTTTGTCTTGTTGCCCTAGGGTGAAAATCATGAACATGCTAATTCCCATAAGAAAAATCATAGTTAGGGCAGCTAGCCCAAACTACAAGACTTTAAGGCTCCACTTCTACGTATTTCCTTAACTTTTTTACCGTATACGCAATTTTCTACGGTTAATTAAACCCAACCATTTGCTCCGAAAATGTGTCACTCGCTTTATAAAGAGAATGGCTGACTAATTTTACTAACTGAATACGAATCTAAGACCGTCTCTTCGCGACATTTCTCGAGCAAAGTTCCTAGTGACGTCACAAATATAGGAATACCGATAAAGTGGAAACAGTTTATGTTTAAATGTATGTTATCACCTCCTCATTCCATTGGTAGAAGTGATTATAATGTTGAAGTAAACCATCATTATTATTTTTATTATTATTATTTATTTTCTGTTAAAACATTACAACACATGTGTGTGTGTTACTGTTATTACAGAGAGGGGACAAGAAAAGAGCCACATCGGCCCATACAGTTGTTGTCCTGTCCCCTTGCCTTATTCTAGTTTCTTATGAGAGATGAATATGAATATTTATATTGATGCATCACCATAAATATTACATCACTTAAGACATAAGTATATCCACGACTACCTCGGATTTATTCCAGTATCAGTAAATGATCTACGAATGTAAATTAACATTCGTAGTTCATGTCTACCCCCCCGAAATATATTCCTGCGTACACTACTGACACTATAGCCAGTGCATAAGATTTTTACACTGGCTATTTAGCTCGTGTAAGACACTTTAGCTTTGCTACACTGGCCAATAATAATAATAATTTTTCGTAGGAATACTCGTTATAGGGTGCACACCAGCTTTACCTGATGTGCCACTCTTCAGGTGACTAACCAGGTTATTAGGGTATTTGGATAGCTGGGAAGGAATGTCCGAGGCCTGATAGTATTACTCAATCCCAGCATTCGCCTTTACGACTGAGGAAAACCTCGGAAAAAACCTTCAGTCAGGACTGCCGGTGGCCGGAATCGAACCGGCGACCTCCCGAATTAGAGTCTCGCGTCTTACCGCTGAGCCACCTCTATCGGTACAGACATAAGTATATCCACGACTAACTCGGATTTACTCCAGTATCAGTAAATGATCTACGAATGTAAATTTACATTCGTAGATAATATCTACCGCCCCGAAATATATTCCTGCGTACACTACTAACACTATAGCCAGTGCATAAGATTTTTACACTGGCTATCTAGCTCGTGTAAGACGCTTTGGCTTTGCTACACTGGCCAGTATAAGACAGACGAACGAAGCTGTTGTGGGACGCGTCGAATGGAGCTTCTCGCTCACCCAGTTCACTCGCGACCACAACGCAATCCAATCATCCGTGAAGGCGTGAGGTGAGTCTGTGAGAGGGTAACTTGTTATACTCTGTGATCTATACCGACCCGGCGTCAAATTACCATCACGCCACTGGGCTTGGGTCGGTCGAGACGCGTTGAATGGAGCTTCTCGCTCGCCCAACAGCCAATCACCCGTGAAGGCGTGAGGGTAACTTGTTACTCTATGATCTATACCGACCCGGCGTCAAATTACCATGACGCCACTGGGCTTGGTCGGTCGGGCGCCACTAACCTCAGAACTGCAGGTGCGCTATTCCTCTACTTTAGACAGTAGCCAATCAGAAGACAGCAATGATTATAAAAAACAAATTCAGTAGTATTTCAGTAACATAAAAATAAAAACATTTTTATTATTATGATTGTAAACATTGATAATAAAAGGGCTTCTCCCTTCCTTAATCAATGGTTCTAATAATTACTTTATTTAATGAGAAATTTATGTCAAATGTTTTGTAACTGAGTGAAAGAGCTCCAAACTAAACTAATAAAGAATACAATACAATACAATTATTGAGATATAAACTTGTGCGAATCGAATGTTGACGATATTTGGGTTGTACGTCCTATATTTTTGCAACTTGGCTAATCGAGACGATGAGTGGGTGAAATATGTGACCACCTGTACGAATCAGATCCATTACACATTGCGCGGGGGTTGTGGTAAGGGGAGTCCAGCAAGGGAGGGAGGGCAGGGCCAAGTGGGAGGACAAATCTTCAGTGGAGAAAAGGGACAGTTTCTTCTTTCGTCGCCTCTTACGACTAGCAGAGTCACTCTGGGGCTATTCTTCCCCGGGCTGAGTATCAATCGAAGGAAGACATTGTTGGGGAAGAAAATAATTACTTGACTTGCACAAACACTTCACCAAACATACGTTTATGTACCTAAAATGTATTTATCTAAAGTTCATACCAATGCCCATATCAACTTCCAACCCTAAAATTATGCCTTATCCTTATAGAGATAAGGATAAGGCATAACTTGGGGAGGGGGTTCACACCAAACAGCAAAAAAAGCAAAAAGCAAAACATCAAATTCTAAAAATGACCATTCGTAATTCACTTTCCAGGATGTTTATGTACCTAAAATACACTAATCTATTGTTCATAACAATATCCACCAACTTCCAACTCGAAATCGAAAATCTGAATCAACAGCGCACTGTGTTTTGGTAAGCCCTACATACTGAATTAAATATTATAACCATTAGCGTAGATATTTTGATTTCGATAATTAATAATAAAATTAATTAAAAATAAAAACCATACTGATTACAATGTGAGACACAACTTAGAGCATTCAGTATGTAGGGTTTACCAAACCACAGTGCGCTGTTGATTCAGATTTTCGATTTCGAACGTAGCATTCTTAAGATATAATACAAAAATGAAAATTTTGTGCGGTTTTTGACGTAGAGGTATCCTTCCCTGTTAATGTGTTACAGTACAGAGTTTTAGAACCAAACATAAGAAACCACCAAACCACAGCCCAGCCAGCGCTGTGTTTAGTTGAACGAGGATACTTATACATATCCACCCACAATGCAACACGGAGGATGTATTGTCCGACGGAGCCGGCGTGACCGCACGAGCGGATGTCTGTGTGTTTGTACCGACTCAGAAGGTTATTAGATCTTATTAGATCATGGCTCATCGACGGGATTGATTCATAGAAGTTACATCTTTTGCTCGTTCACGCGTTAAGAAACTTAACACTCCTACTTTCCGCGAGTAACTGTGCTTTCTGATTCACATTGGATAGACCTTTTTCAGAATTGATCTAGGACCTTAGATAAAGCTAATATCGGTCCTCTAGATCTTCAATGACAACAATATTAAAACCCGCGAAATTAACGTATTTTCGTCATATCTCAATAACGCCACACAATATCGAAATTCGAAACAGTGACACCTATGCATATTTTGGATTCGTGAGAGCTCAATACCGTAAGAAAAAGATTCCGTAGATTGAAGTAATTATAGTTGTAATTTGTAATTAACTAGTGAATTAATTAAATTCAAAACAATAATTATAATTACTGCAAACTAATAAATCTTTTTCATACGGTATTGAGCTCTCACGAATCCAAAATATTCGTAGGTATCACTGTTTCGATATTGTGTGGCGTTATTGAGATATGACGAATATACGTTAATTTCGCGGGTTTTAATATTGGCTAGTAGTCCTTCCTCTTAACATAACTATAGTTGAGAAACTGTAAGAATGACGGCCCCCTCCTTATCCACACCACTGCTACCCGACTCCCCTCAACTCCGTGACAACCTAACAAAATGAAATGCGTAACTGAAAATCAGTTTGTTTCAGTTGTTCAGTTTGCTGTTTCACGGAGTTGAGGGGGGTCGGGTAGCAGTGGTGGGGATAAGGTGGGGCCGTCATTCTTACAGTTTCTCAACTATAGTTTTGTTAAGAGGAAGGACTACTAGCCAATATTAAAACCCGCGAAATTAACGTATACTCGTCATATCTCAATAACGCCACACAATATCGAAACAGTGACACCTACGAATATTTTGGATTCGTGAGAGCTCAATACCGTATGAAAAAGATTTATTAGTTTGCAGTAATTATAATTATTGTTTTGAATTTAATTAATTCACTAGTTAATTACAAATTACAACTATAATTACTTCATTCATTCTTACAGTTTCTCAACTATATCAAGGACCTTTAGATAGAGCAAATCACGGCTTACTTTAGATTCTAAAAATCATCTATTGGAACAAGGTCCGTTAACCCCTGGCGAGGGCTCGTCGAACTCCCTGAGATTTACCGAAACTCCACCAGGGGATTGACGGACCTTGGGCACGATTGGGCTGCACAACTTGCGGAGGTTTGTCGACTCTTAACGAACCTCCACTCTTGTAGTGTTGGTCTTCGGTTCTTTATAGTTGTTTTTATTGACCTTTTAAATTTTGTGTTGATCCTTGAGATTGAAAGAAACAGTCCTTTGAAAAGTAGGGTATTTAAACAAATTATTGTTTTAAATATAACGTGGTATTTGATTGACAGTAAACATTAATATGTATATTTGCTCAAAACAGTTGCTGAGGTAAAGCTTGTATTACACGGTCAAACTTTTTCATCCAACTCCTTGAATTCAAGGACAAAAGCGCATCAAAAACAGTCATTATGTAGTCAAATACAGTAAAAGAAATTATTTGTTGATGCGCTTTTGTCCTTGAATTCAAGAAGTCGGATGAAACAGTTTGACCGTTTAATACAGGCTTAAGAAAAGTTCCATCACACCGTTGATGACTGCTGGACAAAGTATTCTCTCAGTCTCGTCATCATTTGTTTACTGGTCACAGTAGAAGTACAAGAGCTGTGATTTAGTGACGTATTTCCGGTATGAATGTTCCACATAATGAAAGGTAAACCCAGACAATCCACTCTCCCGCCCACTCACTGTATCACCTCCATTGTGTTCTAAAGCAAAACATATTTTTTACCACGAAACTAAATTATCTCCTGAAAATTCAATCTAAAAGATCACCTAATGTGTTATAATGAAAGGGTTAGTACAAAGCTCAGGCAGGTAGCTAGCTGAGGTAAGCGTGGAGAAAAACGTTTTCGGCGAGTAAAAAAACGCGTTGCTCAGTAGCCGTTTGTGTTGCGGTCAATCTGTGTTGAGTTGTCGGACGAAGGATGTGGAGACGGATAGATCGGAGAGTAAGGAGCGTTCACATATACTGCACCGGTCGAGGTGGGTTCCTCAGACATGACCGGTGCCCGCAATAGATCGGAGACCAAGAGTGTTCACATATACTGCACCGGTCGAGGTGGGTTCCTCAGCGTTGACCGGTGCCCGCAATAGATCGGAGAGTAAGGAGCGTTCACATATACCGCACCGGTCGAGGTGGGTTCCTCAGCGTTGACCGGTGCCCGCAATAGATCGGAGAGTAAGGAGCGTTCACATATACTGCACCGGTCGAGGTGGGTTCCTCAGCGTTGACCGGTGCTCGCAATAGATCGGAGAGTAAGAGCGTTCACATATACTGCACCGGTCGAGGTGGGTTCCTCAGCGTTGACCGGTGCTCGCAATAGATCGGAGAGTAAGGAGCGTTCACATATACTGCACCGGTCGATGTGGGTGAACAACTCCCGATTTTGGCCTTTTGAAATTGCTTTAAAATAATTTTAAACTGTCCCAAAAGAAAATCAAAATATTCGAGAATGTAATGCTCTTTCATATGAATGCATTTTGATTCCAATAAATATTTTGCAGGTGTTCTTCATTAAATGTGAAAGGTGTCCAGCAGCATCACATAACAGAAGGTAATTAAAAACATCTGAAAACGGAAGTATTGATTGGAACAAAAAATCATTCGTAAGAAAGAGCACTAAATTCTCTAAAGAATGACATATTTTGCAACTTTTATCTACAGTATAATATTTCATTCATCGGTAATACCAGTGAGTAATAAAATTGTGTAAGGTGAGGTTTCACAGGTAGAGGACCGATTGATTGTCAGGGTATTGTTTGATTCGTAGAAAAACAATCAACAACACAACTTTAAATATCAATCACGTTTGAATTATGTCGGTTTTATGTAGTAAAATTGATTTGCAATGAAGCTAGAGAAGTTTGGTCACACCTGTGAGTACAACACCTTGATCATTTAGTCGCTGTTTAGTTATTAATATATCGTTGGTTGATTCAGTTGTTCAAGAAGGGGCCTAAACACACACAGAACGATTATAAGTGTATCAAGAAACTGAAAAAAACTCAAGACTTGCAAATTAATTGAACTATTTTTCTTTTGGTATACGCAGGGCTTTTTTTCGGCCGGTACGAGCCGGTACGCGTACCGGCTAACACAAGAGGCGTACCGGTAAAAGGCAATAAAGTCACACTATAGCCGGTACGCTACGATTAGCCTTGAAGCGCGTGAATAACTTTGAATTGTGCAGTGTGACAGGCTGGTGACTGCAAAATATGTTTCATTTTGTAATAATAAGGATGTTGCCACCCGCTGGTGACATGGGTGTGACATGTAGTAAATCACTTCTTTTTAGACTCTTGGCGGCCACTCACTACAGTAATCTTTTCTATCATTTGGGTCATCAGTTCTAAGGAAAGATAATTAGGGTTGTTTTGACTAAAATGTCAACTGTCAAGAGTAGCTTCTGGGAACCGCAAAAGAGAATTTACCTATTCTTACTTTTCTGTTTTCCTGGAAAGCGCCTTTTAAATTTACAGACAACAATTGGGTTGTGTTGTGGGAGGAAACGGGGGGGGGGGGATCGGTGGTCAAGGGATTGTAAGTTGTGTGTGGCCGGGTTAGTTTCCTCTCTGGTGACGAGTGGAGATGTCGTCGTGATTAGCGAGTGTGTGTGTGTTTAGTGAGAGTGTAAAAAATAAAAATGAACCGAAAAATAACTTCTTGGGTCGTCACCTCGCCACCTATACCCGAAACAGAGCAAAAGACCGACGTGTTGCTGACGAGAACATGACTACGAGCCATGTTTGGAAATTTCTTTGAATTCGATATCATCGATTTTGGTGAGTTATAAATTATTTTAAAACAAATAGTAACTGTTAAGTTTGTAGTGAGTAAATGCACGTCTCGTGTTTGGGTCACGTTAAACAGGGGCGGATTCAACATGAGGCGGGGGGGTGTGGGGGTCTGAAAAAATAATTTTAGTTTCCGTCTTATTACAATGAAACCATCACTATTGGCACGTTTAAAAAAAGATATTTTATGTTTTCTGCGGACGCCAGTTCACGCGCACGCGCTGCTCGATCGTGTGGACACAGAATCTAATCCCAGTCATGAGCTGTGCAACATAAGCTTCATATTTCGTCGATATCTACGGTACAAATCCGCCTTAAAAATGCGTTTTTGGCCATCAAACTTAATGCAGTACCCCAAAAATTTTTCGCCTGCGGCGAATTTGCCTCCGGCGGCTGGGGCTTCGCCCCAGACCCCAGCTATACCACGCCAGTCACATGAAACATTATACCGAACGTACCGGTTAACTTTATTTTAGAAAAAAAGCACTGGGTATACGCAATAAAAGCATGTAACTTACTTAATACACAATTTAAACAGAGGTGTTTCCTTTGATGTTGATGATGTTTAATGTATGATGAACATTACAATACACCATAAATAATAAGTATAATTTTATTTAACCCATGTATTAAAAAAAATATCATCTCCATAGTAAAAGGGTGATTGTTTACATTGATGGCTAAATTGAATTGTTCACGAACCCGCTTATTAAGCAGAAAAAAACTAACACATTTTCTATTTAAACAATTCTAAATTTTAATTTTATTTCTTACACCTTGATTTTAATTTAGTTAGAAAAACGCGAATACATTCTGTAAGACTGAATACCTGTCTGTAATAATCTTGTGTAGCACGTATTAGTATCGGCTAAGTCACTTCACTGTATAAGTCGCCACAATTTACGACCATACTCCGCACTCGTTGAAAAACTACCGCCGTAGCAGTTACCACAGTAAAGTGAGCTGCAAACCAACGCTCAGTATAACTGTCAGAAGCAATAACATTAAATACCACACCTAGGTAGCGAAACGCGATGCTTGAAGTATTTATTATACTTACTAAATAGAAAATAATGAATTACTTAGTACCGACCGAGAAAAGCCCACCCAAGACTTTGTTTACAAACTGTAATCAGGGTTCTAGCGCAGTAAGGCGTGGTTATTTATTTGAATTGTTGAATTAATGAATGCCAGCACATGTTTTCTAGTACTTACATTATATATAGGCCTACTGCCGTGCACGGGGATGGTCGAATTGTAAGTATGCTAATAAAATCATGTCTTACAAGGAATGCGAAGCGACTTCCAAGTATGTTCTATATTTATAGTACTAGTTTATTAAAATACCAGTGTGTTTTTACTTTCCTTGAAGGTGAATTTAAAGTTTATATGGAATTTTCTCAAACAGAGATACTGTTCCTGATATGTTTTAAAGACATTGAAAACAGTACAATAATTCAACTATATGTTTATTACGTTAAACAAATTGTAACTTAGTTAAATTTGATGTGATTGCCAATATAACCATGCACATGCAATTGTAATTGCAATCTTGAACTAAGAGAAATATAAAAAGGAATTAAAATTTTGTAAATGCATTATGTAAAATGTAATGTAATGATAATAAAATAATAAAATAATAATAATAAATAATATGCTTTAAATATTGTGTAACATCAAATTATTTTGAGTGTGTGCTAGCAAGCATTCTTTTGCTGGGTCTGTTTATCTGGTAGACTTGTATAAGTAGCTTAAAATTTATTGGGGATATTTGGGCGCTTAACGTATCATGTTTTGGTAACGATGCTAATAGAGACAATGAGAGAATGATACATGATTGAAGAAGAAACACCTCCACAAGAGGAGTTCTTAACTTGATTAGTAAGGTAACTTAAGTTTAATAATTTTATCAAGTTATGTTTTAATTCGGTTATTACTGCAACCTGGCGATCAAGTAAGTATGAAAATTCCCCATAAGAAAAATAATTGTTGAACAACTAGCCAGAATTATGTGATTTTGTTAATTTTTTACCGTCTTTCTCTAATTGGGGTAAGAAACTTTTTTTGCACTTATGTATCACTATTTCTCATAAATGGGAATGCATATATGTTTTTTTTTTAGTTTCTTGCTTGAATACCCCTTTAAACTCAAAATACGATCTTAATTGTCATCATATCTCATTGCCCCTCCTTCACTTTCACATCTCATCACCAGCTAAGTAGCCCATCAGATATCCGATGAGGTGAGGTCACTAGTTCGATCCCGTTCTCCTGTCTTTGTTCACTGTCGTGTGATTGACACAGATGATGCGCGCCCAGGTTAACTCATAACTTAACTCATAACAAGGACGAATCGTCTACAATGTTGTCTAATTGGATTGATTGATTGTTATAGGTTTAACGGCGCGTCAACATCTTGGTTATTTGCGCGTCTGTTTGATTGGAATTGGTTTGTATTGCCAACCCGTGATTATATGTATATGTATGTTTATTTGTTGGCTCATTAACCATTTTTACATTCCGATACAATTATGACATTGATACAACACCCTCCCAATTACAATATCACAATTGCAATATATGTTGTTTAAGATTAAATAGACTCCATTTGGAAATTGGAACTCACACAACTTACTTTTTCCATTGCTTCCATCACACTACAGTATGGCATAGGCCTAGTATTACATAGAAGAATAAACAAATCAAAACCACTGTATAAACCTAGGATACTTAAATTACATCCATCACATCATTAATCCAGTTAGTACATTTTGATTTAAATAAGCCCAGACTCTTTATATTCTTTATAACACTTGGTAATTTATGGGTGATGTTCTGCCTAGAGTTGCAGCAAGAGACTTTTGGGATTCATAGTATCTCCCCATGGTCGGTGCCCGTTGTTGCTAGGTAAAAATTTCATACAGAAATCAAAGTCCTTAGTAAAAACGGGCGCCCCTAGGGGCCTAGGGCCCTTGTGGCAAGTACAAAAGTGATTGTGTGAAATATACATGTCAAGAAGTCCCTTATAGTCTGTTGCACTCGCTACAAGGGGTGGGTGGGGGTAGACAGTGGCAGAGAAAATCAACTACCTACTGCAATCTCTACATGGTATACACTATCAAAACGCCAATATAAAAACATGAGTATTTTCAAGATTGCAACGAAATGTTAGCGCAGTGCATGTAGGTATTGCGTGCATTCAATAACCATTACATGCTATGAATCACATAGTTGAGTGCATACCCCGCTACGAACACGTGTTCTTTATAGAGTCGTATTAATTATGTGGCTATAAGATCCATCCATGTGTTTGCTACTTTATGTTAGCATAGCGTCTAGTTTATAGTTCCAACATTCTACGGAAGTAGCGCTGCGACGCAATCAGTATGATGACACGTGTGTGAATGATGACACTTCTGTCATGATGATGACGCACTGCAGCTATGTAGGATCAGATTACATGCGCATGCTCTGTAATAACCAGTGCGCTGTTTTATACTGAGGACATTATAGATGCCAGACTTGTCTTGTTGAAAATAAGATTTCGAATATTATTGGTCAGTTGTATGGATAGGTTTTCAAGGTACTGACAAAAAATGATACAAATTAAATATCCTCATTTAGGGGCGTACCGGCCGTTTAATATTCGCATTCCCACCCTAAAGTTACAAAGAAAACAATTAATCGGATGATTCTAAATTTTTTATCAGACTTTAATCAAAGTATCGTGACTTTTTGTTAATTATTTTACAGTTATGATTTTTTTAATGTGCCGACGCGCTGGACCAGATTTTGAAGTGTTTTTGAAGTACTGATGTGCTTAGTATAAGACAGAAAATACTCATTTTAAATGTGTTAGCATAATAGTAAAGCAATCTTCTGTATAACTCCGTTTACCAATTTCGATTTGAGTATATAGGTTGTGAGATGAACTTGAAGTAGTAAGCCGTTGCAAATGGGCAAGAGTAGTTACTGGTGTCGCTCTGTGTTTCTTTGTTTAACCGTTTCAACTGTTCATAGTTTTTGCGTTTTTTTCTGTTTTGGGTTAGGGGCTGACGGCAGCGCAGCTAGTGAGAAAACTTGTCCCACACAGATTTTGAAGACAAAATGCATAAGGTTTTAAGACGTTGTTTTAAAAACAAC
This sequence comes from Isoperla grammatica, assembly GCA_945910005.1. Taxonomy (NCBI): domain Eukaryota; kingdom Metazoa; phylum Arthropoda; class Insecta; order Plecoptera; family Perlodidae; genus Isoperla; species Isoperla grammatica. The sequence continues at coordinate 9,778,643 of OX246750.1, forward strand.
AATGAAAACAACGTCTTAAAACTAAAACTTTGTGTGAACGCCAGTACGTGTTTCCTATGATCCAACTTTACGACTACGCGTTAAACCTTAAATCGCGTCTTAAAAATCTGTGTGGACCAGCCTTAAAACATCAAATTATTAAAAATTAACATAATTCGCGCCAAAACAATAATTGTTGCCGTCAGCACTCTCTATGAGTCTGATTTAGATGTATCTGTAGTGACGATATAGGGTAGTAAGACGAAATAGTCTGTCTTTTGATTTTGAAGCGTTGCGACCCTGTATAATAAAGCGGACTGAAATACTGAGTTAGTTAACCTGAAGTATAAAACGTCTGACTTACTGATTCTTATAAAGTGACTGAAACGTTGCTCCTTGTTTTTCTCTTATTTGATATGTAACAGCTGCGCAAAATCGTCAACAATTTGCAATATAAACTTACACATGCAAATTCTAATAAATACTGAAATGGTGCTTCTTGTATTTCTCTTATTTGATATGTAACAGCAGCGCAAAATCGTCAATAATTTGAAATATAAACTTACAAATGCACATTTATTTTGCTGATCTACATTACATTTGCGAAACAAGATCGTTTAATAAAATGAAGAACAAATTAAAATCGTAACGAGCAAAAGATGGTGTAGATAACTTTTACGAATGTGCACGTGTACGTCAAAATTGGCTAATTAGACGAAATAGATAAAATCTAAAGCTCTATTAATTTTTTGGTATTTAAATAGTTCCACAAATAAACTATATACAGAACTGCATCCAATCAGCCAGGATTTGACATTTAGTTACGAAATGCGTTGAATAGCATAGTCATTTGATACTGATGTCCTTATGGACTGTAAAGCATGCTTTAATCGTGTAGCAGTGGATGGATCATTAAACACTAAGCTAAGCCTAGCCCTGTTATTAGTTAAGTTATGTGTTTTACGCGCAACTTGAAGCTACCGAAGAGATTGTTGTTGTTAATAATGAGAGCTTATCTCTCTCCGATGACGTAAGCAGCTCATTCTGCTGTAGTGATGCTATAGAAAGAAAAAAAAAAATACATTCACATTTAGAGTCTACCCACTCAGTAACTAAACTGATTTGCAGTGGGGGACTTTAATTTTAAATTGACTAAACAAACCCTGTAGGCTTCGAACACCATCGACGAGTGAGCGATAACCAATCAAAATCAAAATTTCAAATATGAAACATATGAATCAGTAATTGGACAGTGCGAACACCTGCGGACAAATGTCAGAATCAACAAGGCCGATTCAGAACAACTTTGAATTTATGAGTGCTTCGTTGCTAGGACGGCTCCAAAGCCACCGTTTACTTATTCCTAAGCCAAGAAGTAATGGAACTGAATCGAAGTAATGGAATTGAATCCAATAAACAATTTATTGTCAGCTGTCTGATGTACATCAGGTGACCACAAGGATCAAGCATACTATAATTAGATAAATTAGAAACAAAAAATATACATTATATAAATACAAACGGGTTTTTAACAATTTCTACCAGTTATTATAAATGATTTTGTGACAAATTGGCAGAAGCCTTCAGAATTTATAAAATAATGTCATCAAGCATCATAGATAACCTTAAATGTGTATCAGCTTGAATAGAAGGTTCTCCGGCGATAGGTTGTATATTCAGGACGGTTTACACACTTAAGATTAAGGGTTTAACAAAGTTGAATCAAGCCAAGAACATTATGGCGTTAACACAACTTCTTAAAATTTAAGATTCAAGGAAACCATTATAGCAACGTTAGCTCTTATACCTAAAATTCTTAGCCCAGCCAATGAGAGGCGACGTTTTATAAATCCGGCCAATGATAGCGATCCTAAGTAAACCAGTTACGAAGACACGTGCTAGGAACAAAATATTAAATCTAAAATCTTAGGAAAGTAACTTTAGGAAAAAATAAATCTATTTTCAGATACCTTTACCGATAGGTTGTATTGTATATGTTACAGTATTTGATAAAAAAATATAGGACTATACACTGTTCCTTGTCAATTAAAATACTAATAAAATGACGCAATATTATTTCGAGAGCTAATCAGCTCTCTTCAACAGGCAACCGTCCACTAAGTTGGAGGTCGGTTGCCTGTTGAAGAGAGCTGATTAGCTCCCGAAATATTGCGTCGTTTTACAAGTATTTCAATTGACAAGGAACAGTGTATAGTCCTATATTTTTAATTACACATATGTACCTGTTCTACTAAGTTTCCGTTTTTTATAGTATTTGATCGTATAGTGCTGCTGCCGTGCTCAACCGCCGAACTAACCTCGACTAAGTTCTTCAACCTCGTTCCATAAGACATCACCGACTAAATCACACTAACAGTTATTTCATCAGAGTAATACCAGCCTTCGGTACACGTAAAGTACAACCGCCGTGCAATATCGTTACTATTATTGTAATCACGCATACCACCACCACATTTAAACAACCAAATAAATTACTAATGATAAGGTCTTCTGCAGGAAATGAGACATGTCATTTTTTTTTGTTTTTGTTTGTAAAAACATTGATTTGCAAGTTGTTGTATAGTCAACTTAAAGAGCTATTCAGGCAAGAAATTAAAAAAATAATATGTATGAGAAATAATGATACAAGTGCAAAAGAGTTCATACCCAAAAGAGAAAAAGGGAGAAAATTGACGAAATCACATAATTCTGGCTAGTTGCTCCACAATTATTTTACTTATGGCGAATTTAACATGTACATGATCGCCGGGTTGCAGTAATAACCGAATGAAAACATAACTTGAGAAAATTATTCAACTCAAGTTACATATTAATCAAGTTGAAGAACGCCTGCGTTCATATCAAATACCCAACCATTTGTTTCTGCTTTACTTTGTCTTGTTGCTCTGGGGTGAAAATCACGTACATGCTAATTCCAATAAGAAAAATTATTGCTAGGCAACTAGTCCAAATTGTGCGATGTCTTTATTTTTTCTTCTTTCTCATTGGGGTAGGTGATACTGTGGCATCACACAGTCATTTTGCAGACAATCAATATTTTCCTAGGCAACCCTATTGTTGTATGTTCATTTGATTGGTGCATATCAAATAATAATAATAATAATAATAATAATAATAATAATAATAATAATAATAATAATAATAATAATAATAATAATAATAATAATAATAATTATAATAATAATAATTTTTCGTATGAATACCCGTTATAGGGTGCACACCAGCACCTGATGTGCCCCTCTTCAGGTGACTAACAAAACTACGTTCGGATAGCTGGGAAGGAATGTCCAAGGGCTAGTAGGAAGACTCAATCCCAGTTTTGCCTTTACGACTAACGAAAACCTCGGAAAACCTTCAGTCACGACTGCCGATAGCCGGAATCGAACCGGCGACCTCCCGAATTAGAGTCTCGCGTCTTACTGCTGAGCCACCTCTATCGGTGCATATTCAATGTTCATCTAGGGTCAAATGGTAAATAGTAGATTTCAGGTTGCAGAAATGTTAGGACTACAAGTACCACTGTAGAACCTTTTCCACATAAGATGAACACACACATCACACTCACGCAAGTGAATGAATATCCAAGCCGGGATAAATGAATGAATGAAGGAAGGAACGCCAACACACTCTCCGTCTCAGACAGTTGACTCCTCTGCCGCGGCTGCTTCCTCTTTCGACCCTTGACCTCTAGTTCAGGTAATTACCACCAGGCAGCGTCAGTCACGCGCACGCGCACACGCTCAATTGTTTCTAACGCGCAGACGGTAATGAGTAAGTGGCCGTTACCCGCAAAATGAACGCTTAGGTTTATAATCATGGAAAATACGCGTTATGAGGTGCCTAGAACCTCCCCTTGAAGAATAAAGCAAGTTCCCAGTAAGGACTAATACGTTATGAGGTGCCTAGAACATCCCCTTGAAGAATAAAGCGAGCTTACAGTCAGGACTAATTTGTTATGATAAAAAAAAAATAGCGATGATCGTAAAGGGGACTGAAAATTCAAATTATCTTATTGAATTGTGCTATCATTGAGTTAGCAACAAACTCAATTGTGCTAAGTATGTGTTCTTGCAAAACAAGTTTCACAATTAAACAAGTTAATTTGAAAAAAAAACTATTTATTGCAACATGGATATATTGGTAAGAAAGAGAATGCAATCCTCTAGGGAAAGTTATGTTTCGTTTTACTTTTTGAAAATTTAAAAGCATTTTAAAGCCATATTGGATAACGATAACTGTTAAGAGTAAGAGGAAGCTTTCTGGTACCCATTGATTTACCCGTACGTACACTTGGAAGTTGGGATCAAATTCCTAGTCGTTACTCACGTGCTCCTCAACTCAGCCTTTCCTCAGACTCACCCCAACCACCAACCACAGAGCAGTCCACATGGCAATGCTGCTCTGTGATTGGTGGTTGGCCGAGTCTAAGGAAAAGCTGAGTTGAGGAGCGACTATGCACTTGACCCTTAATGTCAATGTACCCTACGTATTTCGTTCTTTTGAAAACACAGATCGAAACAGAACATTGAATAACATAAACACCTCCTTCATAATTATAATTACACCTTTATAGTTTCCATAATTAGCTTATATTTATGCTTTTAATTAGTTTATAATAATAAATTAATTCTGACTCCGCCCCCAACGAACAAACGACCTCATAATTTGCCAAGTCTTTAATTGGATTTCCTTAGTCTTAAACCTATCAAGTAAACAAGTAATAACATAAGTATTCCAACTAATATTTACTGGTACAGCGCAATGATTCAATGTTAATTATCCAGTGAGGTATGCGCAAGTGGGAGGCAAGTAAAGCAGTAGATATTTCACGCCTACTGACAGAACGCAACGTACGGCTTTCCTCTGAGTAAGATATTGTCATCTGACGACTTTCTCTGAATGTGACCTCTGACCTCGGCAAGTGGACTTGAGCCAAACGTGTGCGTATCACGATGCCATTGTTGTCACACTCGTTGGTCAGTGAGGAATTACGGCAACATGGCGAAGGAGTAATTGTGTACAATTTTGTATCGTTTTTAAAGACACACTGACTTGTTTTTTGTTTTTGTTGTAAATTGATGAGGGAGTATTAAAGACACGTCCTTTTTGTTTTGGGGTGATTATGGAGATTTTGAAAGGAGTTGTAGCACCTCAAAGTTTCAGATAGTTACGTCACACACACCAATGTGTACTGGACGGTGGACAAACTTGCCTGTTAACTCTGCGTTTATGTTTGAATCGAGTTACACACTATCAATTGTTGACTTGAAAGATGTATATATTTTTGTAATAGTAAATAATGGCAGAAATGTCTGAAAAATTATCTGAAAAATTACCTTAGCCTCACTGTGTCCTACAATAGCCTCAGAAACATTATCTGATACACAACAAGATATAGATAAGAGTGCGTCCTGATTTATTCCCTAGTGTGTCCTGCTTTAGCCCATTGGCAGGCCTTAAAAAGTAAACCATGGTAAAACGTAAACCTAAAGTAGAAGATTATGGTTACATTATTATGAAAGTCTGATCCACAACAAGATAGATAAAAGTGCTGTCCTGATTATCCCCTAGTGTGTCCCGTTGTAGCGGGCATAAACAAGTAAGTCCATGGTATAACTAAAGTAGAAGATTATATAAATTATTATGAGAGTAGAAATTTGAATAATTGTTTATAAATTAAGCGATTACTGTCCACACAGTTAATTCCTAAACTAGACACACAGTTAAGACAACCTGTGGTTTTATATCTAACGTCTAATGATTGATTAGGCTTATGTTATCCGTATGATGGGCGAAGCAGAACCGCTTGCTCATTTGTACTCTATGTTATTTCCGCGGTACCTAGTTCGTATCCCGCGCGTATAACAATAACGTATGTTGTCACATATGGTCTGGTATATAAATTTAAATAATGTAGGCTTGCGTATACATCCATGCAGAGAACGTATGCTATTATATGGAGTAAAGATATACCGGACAGCAAATAACTCACACCTTTATCGCCGGCTAGTTTTACAACAAGATCTCCTGAGATTAATCTTGCATCATTTTCATCGCTGATACTGAATGCCACTGTGATGTAACAAAATATTACCGTTCTTGTTTCTACTAGATTGGAATTATATGTGGGTGATGTTAGGTAAGTATTGTCAGAATGGCGAATTCTCGGAATTGTTTTGCAGATCTGATTGATTGATTGATATTTGGGGTTAACGTCTCTCATATTCCTGCAACTTGGTTAATCGAGACGATGAGTGGGTGAAATATGAAGATGCAATTAAATGTGGGTGATGTTAGGTAGGGATAGTCAGAATGGCGAATGCCCGGAATTGTTTTGCAAAAGTGACGTGAATATATCATCTTTAGAGGTTATTTTTGAATTCAATATGTTTATTTTTTAAATTTGTTGTTTTGTTTTTCCTGTTCTTTTATTGTGAAAATTCTGTATGAAAAGTCGATTGCTGGAGGAATTGAACTATACACGAAACTATGATTTTATTATGGTAAAATAACATTTACAATGTTGTACAGTTTGGTGTATTTGTAACACATTCTTTGGTAACATAACTTTACAGCTAACAAAATTAAACTTATTGGTGTATACATATTATACAAACAGATTCATTTTCGGAAGTAATTCTAAATCTGGACACAAAACATGAAGTTAAACGTCAATTATTTGATTTAATTACCATTTATATAAACATTACATTATTCGACTTATTAACTAATTCTTCAATCAAAATAATAATTCGATTTTTATCGTTTTATACAACAGTAGCAAAGCAACTTTCTAAAGAATTGTACCGACGGCCGTCGGGATTAAAACGCGTCAAGCGATCCATAAACAATGCACTACCATAAAAACAACACCTCCGCACTCGTCAAAACCGAACAAAAAATCTCCCAAACGAATGAAATAATTCGATTCCAACACTAATAGAAACAAAAAGAAACGAAACATCTGCCCATGTAGATTAGTTCAAGCATTGGTTGGTTGCGTCCAGCATTGAACATCAGTGGTCCATGGAGCTGGCAAACCACACACAAGTATCACCTGTCTCGGTGGTAATAGACACAAGAAAACCGGCTACCCTTTCTCTTCTCTGGCTGGACAATTATTGGAGGCGAAACGATGCGTTTTTTGTGCGTACATTATTGATACGTTTTAGTTTAGATCAGTTCTTCGAATTGTCGGTTTTGTTTGGTTGTGTTTGATTGAACGTGGATAATATCGAAATGGAATATAATCGATTCGAGTCGTTTACGATTTGATGTTGCCGACTCCTGCAGTGGCCTGAATTGGGGGGGGGGGGGGTGTTAGTTAGCCCCTCTACCCCCCCCCCCGCGCCCGAAATCATATGTTGTCTTTATGTACAGTGAATGTACATTTATATAAAGTGTTGTGTATTATGTGTGTACGTGTTTATTTATAAGCATAGACCTATGGTATAAATCTTTATTATATCTAATGTATTTGGGACTTATATCCTGTATTAGATGAATAGTAAATAATAATAATAATAATAATAATAATAATAATAATAAAAAGGTTAATCATTTGACATGAAATATAGAAGTGCAGTCAGTAATTGTTATATTTAGAGATTGTGCTTGTTTATAGTTATGTTTATAGCTAAATAAAACTAATTACCAATTATATTCTTTAAAACAACTGTTAAAATTACCCAATTCATCAAATAGATACTTGAGCCACAACACAAATTTAAACATCAATTGCTCTGCGGCGTTGTTAAGGTGCATTCTGTTTAGTAATATCTTACGAAAACTACATACTTTAGAAACAAATGAATGGAAAAGGAATCAATAGAATTAAGAACATCTGGAAGACGAAAATATTGATTAAGATAAAGATACATTCATAAGAAAGAGCACTAAATTCTCTTTAGGACGACATATTTTGATTTTCTTTTGGGACAATTTGAAACCATTAAAAGCAATTTTAACAGACCGAAATAGAGAGTTCCGCAGGCTAAATGGACATACAGCCTTAATGAAACAAAACGCTAGAAACAGAGACTAAGAACTTTAATTTAGTGTGCGTTATGTCTTCTATGAAGGCCTCCTTCACATGATAGACGCACATATCATTACATAACCAGTCAATTTCCTTCAAATTCAAACGTATACTTTCGTAGTCCGGCATGATAATAATGAATGAAGACCATCTAATGAATGACTATACATCATAATGAATGGGACAAGAAAAGGTAATGTCTTGCAATTTGGGACTATTTTTCTTCCTCTAAAAGGGTCAGCGAACCACTTCCGGTTAGTTTTATCGTCACACGTGAAGAAATAGTTCCGGTCAACAGTTCCGTACGTCTTCTAGCACGCGCTTTTAAATCTAGGCGTACATCCATGCACACATTTATAGCGAGTCAGTGTTTCGTTATCTCTCTATTTATCACAAACGTTACACGCTAATGCTATGAAATTCTCTAGATTCAACAACGAAGATCTATTCTATAACACAAAAAAATTTTACATCTCTAACTTGATTCTAACTTGTTTAAAAAAATGACGAAAGTACCACATTTCACGTCAGTGACTGTACTTTATATCATTGCGGGAGTGAGTATCATAAACAAGTTTTTTATAACAAAATGATGAGCAAAAGATAAATGAAGTTTGTTATTAAATAGTTACGTCTCGTTGCTTCCGTAGAAAATCCAAAGCTAGTACGTAGTAGATTAAACTGGCATTCTAATGTGACATGTAATTTCTGTTTTATAATTATATGCACTGGTAAACCAAAGGGTAAAATCAGATTGTAAGGTTTGGAAAAAAAAATCCTATAGAAGCGCGTTTAATTTCAAATTTGCAAACGATGAGATTTAAACAAAGAATCGTTGATGAAGTCTATTGTGACATTTATTGTAATTTATTTGAATTGTAATTAATATATTTCACACAATAATTTGGTTTTAAAATCATGTTTATTCTCCGAGAAATAATAAAACCATGTTTTATTTATGTATCTGGAAAGATAGCGCGTGCGCTGACCTCTGTTCATTAATAATTATGCAATAGAATTATTAACAAGAATAAATAGAGCATTTGGATGGCATTTTGTTTTAATTCTTGATTATTTTGTAATGATAACCATCATTCTGTATTTCCATTGTGGTTTTTGCATAATTAGTTTTACTTAAAGCAATATTTCTTTGAGATAATACTAATAATAATCTCTTTCGTAGAAAGATTACCACACCTAATCTGCCACGCGGTCCCTCATTTAAGATATCTTTTTGGCGGTTGTAGCCGTATTTTAATTTTTTAATTTTCCTTTTTTTTCAATAATTACAGTTCATTAGTAAATTGGATAACAGATTAAGGTCCTAGACACAATATAACACCTCATCGTGAAAATGATGACATTTTAACACAACCCACAAAACAAAACTATATTTATTAAAACCCAAAAATGTGTTTGTCAAATTGTTCAATAACCCTTCTTTTTCAGATTAATTCTAGTAGCATTATATGTGAATTCTTTGACTGTATTTTCTGGCGCTGTCGACCAATTAGAAGAAACACCATCTAATTCTGTTATGAGCCACGTACAATGTCAAAAACTAATATAAGCAAACACATCAACAATGATTACAACCAAAGTTAATACAATGAAATAATCCCGACAAACATTGTTCGGGAAATGAGTATTTGAAAATAATTGTTGCGTGTTTGAGGTTTTTGTTTACTCAGACTTCTGTTTCAATCTTCGCTCTTACGTTTACAACGGATTAACTTCCACTTAACACAAAATAGCATCACGAACTTAATTTAACAACACCCGTAGAGTTTTTCTTGTAGTAAAAGAATTTTCATTCATAAACGTGACCGTCGCACCAAGGTAGTGTTTTCCTAAAGCGTAGAAGCTTAATAAGACAACTTATTATTGATCTCACGGTTGACACATTAGTGTTGTGTTGTTTTTACGAAAAACGGGTTGGAACACGTTTTGATTTAGTAAGCTAATCCTGGCCTTAATCTTTTCGAAATACATTTTATGATCAGATTTCATTAATGGTTCCCACGTTAGTTTGCCTCATCTTTTAGGGGGGGGGGGGGGGGTCAACCGGAACACATGACCACAAGATGCAAATATAACATTTTCAAGTAGATACAAGAAAGACTGTTTAAAATAAATTAGAAAGTAACTGAAAACATCCCCGAGTATTTTAGTGACATGAAATTAATGCAAAAATGAAGGTATACAATTATGTGTTTTGTACCGGTCGATGGAATACTCCTCACTACAAAAACTATAACATTGATTTTTTCCTGACTTCCTATTATAAACAAAGGTGAGTATAAACTATATAAAAAACATTCAGCTGCCACACTTTGGTTTTGACTCTAGAAGATGTTACAACACAATTTCACACACAAAAATGTTAAAATTTGTTTTGAACTTTTGATAAGACCTTATTCCAGTTCCATTCTCTATAATTGTATTTGTATGGATAATAATAATAATCTTGAACTCAGTTCCAACTGTGTCGAGTAGAGTGGTGGATTTTCACTGTTATCTTGGACATGAAACTTGTAGATACTGAGCATGCCAGACTCTGTGTTTCTTCCTCATCCTCCTCCTCCCGTTTCTCCACCAATTTAATCCACTTTTTTCTACCTTTCCACAGTTGCACTCTTACCACATCCTCCCACATTTTATCCCGTATTTCATCTTCTCCTTCCCCATTTCTCTTAAGGTCCGTTTACACACTTATTTAAGATTTAAGGTTTAACAAAATCCAATCAAGCCAAAAGCATTATGGCGTATACACACTTTCCTAGGATTTAAGATTTAAGGAAACCATAGCAACGTTAGCTCTTACACCAAAAGTTCTTAGCCCAGCCAATGAAAGGCGACGTTTTATAAATCCGGCCAATGGTAGCGATCCTAAGTAAAACAGTTAGGAAAATAAAACCTTACATCTTAAATGTGTGTAAACCAAACTTTATGGATATTAAAGAAAATTAAATTTGCTTTGGTTGGTACTATTATTATATTTTAGATACGTCTTTTTAGCAAAAATTTTCTCTAGATTAAGCATACATTATTTTATATTTAGCATTTTGTAGCATATTTTTGTTTCCGTCAAAACCTTGTACATTTGGGGGTTTCTTGCACTTCTAATGAAAATTCATGTGCAGGTACTAGTTAAAATCAATTCAGTTGTAACTTTTAACTTATTAAGGGGTACAAATGCAATTCTTTACTAAATCTCAATAGAAATGGGAACACATCATTTTTTATAAATTAGCATTTTGTAGCGTTTTCAAAAATAGAGCCAATAAAAAATGACCAATTTGGCATTTCAAACCTAAAACGCTAAAATAACGTATCTCTAACCATCCCTACAGAGCTCCACAAGGTAATGTTTTGTTTAGTGACATTATTTACGGTCAGTGTGTCTCGTTACTCATTGCCATACGGTGCTGTACAAGCGTTAACAACGGGTGGTTGTGTCAACCGCCTACCCAGGCAAGCGCACTTTTATACCCGCTACCCGCCTACCCGATACCATTCAGGTAATTTAAGAAGGTGTTGATTTCACACACGGAGATCTTGAATAATTTGTTTGCGTTCGACGAGGGAGCGAGTACAGTACAAGCTATGGCAAAGTTGTCTTTAGTTGTTTGTACTGGACAAGATGTGACTAAAGTGTGACGTAGCTTGCGCGGGTATCCGCAACCGCTGGTTTCAAGATCAATCCGCAACCACATCCGCAAGAGAACAAATCCGAAACCCGAAACATTTTCGTTTTATCCGTAAATAAATTAATAAATAAATAAAATTAATAAAATAAATTCACATTTAGAGTCTACCCACTCAGTAACTAAACTGATTTCCAGTGGGGGACTTTAATTTAAAGTGACTAAACCAACCCTGTAGGCTTCGAACACCATCGACGAGTGAACGATAACCAATCAAAGATCTATATTTCAAATACAAAACATATGAATCAGTGATTGGACAGTGCGAACACCAGCGGACAAATGCCAGAATCAACAAGGCCGATTCAGAACCACTTTGAATTTATTGAGTGCTTCGTTGCTAGGACGGCTCCAAAGTCACCGTTTACGTAGTTCAAGTCAACGAAATTTCATAATGAAATTTTAGCAGCAGGAACATTGTTTTAAATAAATAGAATAAATATATAACGAAATCGTATAATTTGGTGGCTAGTTGTTGCCCAATAATAATTTGTCATGGGAATTAGCATGTACGTGATTTTCACCCTAGGGCAACAAGACAAATTACTTTGTAGCAGGTACAAATGATTTTGTCTTTGATATGAACGCAGGAGGTCTCTAGCTAGATTAATATGTAACTTGAGTTGACTGAACTCAGCGATCACGTGTACATGTTACATTTTGGGGTACAAACTTTATTACACTTATGTATAATTAATTTCCATGAATGGGAATACATATGATTTCTTTAGTTTCTTGCCTAAATACCCCTGTAACAATGCATGATCAAACGCAGTCGATCATTATCATTACACCATACGACACGCATGCACGCACTTGTCAATACTTTCCTCAGTGAGTGTACTCACGCTCACACTGCCACTGTGGTCCGACGAGTTGAACAACCAATACAAGATTGAGACATAAAGTAGGCTGTGGGTAAATCAGTATTCCTCTCATGTCTTCACGTTCACTCCTTAAACGCGACGACCACCTCAACATTTATTTACATTACCCAGAAACCACTGCTCTAATCATCTTCATACTTTCCCATTATCTTATCAATTGCTCGATGCAAGTGTCGGAAAAATTTCATTAATTTTCATACATTTGATTACATACTGGAGTCGTTTCTCTGAATGTGTTGGTTGCATTTTCGCTGGCGTATAGCGGGTTTTAAGTTGTAGACACAACAGAGGACAAAAAACAGCCGTGGTAATAATTAGCATGTCTATTTTTTGTCTCTGTTACAAATGGTTTATTCATGTGTTGCCTCTACTCGCACAGAACAAGGTTGGATGAATGAATGAATGTGAGAGATGTGACTTACATGGTTTTGTGTAAATTCAGTGGTGGATTCATTTGAATGATAGAATAAACAAGTTGATAGGCTACTAGCAACACCAAAAGACAACAATGAAACAAATGAATTGAGTCGATGGACAAACAACAAGCTATCAAAAAATAATTTCTTCTGATTTTGGAAAACATAACAAAAAGCAAACAAAAACACATACAAAACTTTCACTTAGTCGTTGTCCATCATCAAAAGTTTTAAATGGCGAGCAGTTACTATTGCTACACTTGTTTTTATTTTTATGGTTGCAATTTTATTATTTTGACAGCTGATTGTTTGTCCATCAGTTCAATTCATTTGTTCCATTGTTGTAGTCCGGTTGTGACGTCAGTTGCGGGTTCCCTATAGAAAGAGTTGTTACACGATTTAAAAGTTGACTGCGCGTAGATGATACGGAAACTTATGGATCCTGTTTTTTAGCTATCTTTAGAAACACCCGATTTCGGATTGATAAACATGCTTTTAAATGTGTTTAAATTTTCCGCCAAAAATTTCAAAATATGTCATCCTATAGAGAATTTAATGCTCTTTCTTATGAATAGCTTTTTATTCCAATAAATATTTCCGTTTTGCAGATGTCTTTATTTAGGTGTAAAAGGTGTCCAGCAATATCACATTACAAAAGGTAATTAATAACATTTTAAAAACGGAAAAATTGATTTGAACAAAAAAACATTCATAGTAAAGAGTATCAAATTTTCTACAGAATGACATATTTGGAAGAATTTAAACACATTTTAATTTAACCGACAAAAACCGGGTGTTCCTCAATGTAGGTGAACAAACAGCCATACCCTATCCAATGAGATTATATAATGAATGTTTACAGAATACCAATGAATCAGCTTTATCTACATTGACATCGAATAACAAATTGTGGCTTCTACAAAAGCTTCCACATAAAAAACGTCACAAATCCATTTTAAGTTACAGCTTTCTTGAGTCACAGTATCATTGAGAGCTGCCACATGCTGTGATTTATTTTATCGCCTAGAATCCCACATAAACTGCACCAATATCCAGTACGTACACCACACAGTACCTACAATTCTTATCTATTTGACGAAACAATCAATTCGCGAGGAAGTTAGTAAATCTGTCTTGTAAAGAATTTGTAATTTAAAGCCGCTGTCTTTCGAAAAGAAAAGTTGACATCACGAATTTGTTGCCGCCCTTTATCCCGTGCAAGAAACAAAGAAAAGTGGTGCGCTTGGCGGTAAATCAAACCCACGGCTGGTACGAACGATGCGGACGGGAGTAAACAAACGTGAGCACGGCTTCTAAGAACGGGCTTGCGGTACGATTAAGGTGGTCAGAAATGTTCCAGAGCAGTTTCGTATGAATAGTGAAAATTTGACCAACACTCACTGAAAATTGTTTTAACTGATAAGAAGTAAAGTAATAAAATTGACAATATTATTATTATTGTTATTATTAACATTTATATTATTTCTATCATTATTATTATAATTATTATTATAATAATGATTACTATTATTATTATTTTTATTATTATTATTATTATTATTATTATTATTATTATTATTATTATTATTATTATTATTATTATTATTATTATTATTATTATTATTATTATTATTATTATTTTTATTATTTATTTATTTAGCTCTTGAAGTGCCCTAGAATCCTGGTGGCTATAGCTACCCCCTCCCCTAACTTAAGTTGGAAACAGGAGCCAGAGATACATATATTATTATTATTGTTATTACAATTATTATTATTATATAATTATTTAATTTTATTTATTTAATCATCCATTAACAATGTGGGTGTACAATGTACATATCCCATTACCGTATGAATCGATAGTATAGTTATCATTATAAAAATTACATTATTATATTCGTAACTATCGTGATCGCAACTAACTAAAGACCATGTGTACCATCCTCGCTATCCCCTCTAACCAACAACCACGTGTGTACCATCCTCGCATGCAACGCAAATAAAATCCGCGTTCGCGATCTCACTTTAACAAAAAAAAAAAAGAAAAAATCGCCTTGTTCTAAAAGTCTCGCTAATGCTCGCGCACAGTACAGAGTTTTCCCGCCCACAACATCGAGCGCTGATAATTGTAGGAGGAGATTTGCATATTGTGCAGTGGTGTCGGTCGTACTGTCGGCGCGATTACGGTCGCTGCTTAACACGATCTCGGGTAATTAAACTGTTGTCTTGGCAACATTGGACGCCGTCCAAACACAACTTATTGTGACTCGTTTGTGAATCAATGTTAATGTAGAGCAGTTTTTTTTTTTTTTTTTTTTGCGACGAGTGGAGAAAGTGGCGCCCGTTTGACACGACAAATGATAGATATATTAATTTAGAATAATTGTTATGGTTATTTACTGTGCGTAAATGCACTTTCTTAATTGTGTAATAATGGGAGTTTATTTGTATTTATTGTGTAGTCGTTGATACTTAGCTACTTTGTTCATGGGGACTTTCACTCTAGTAGTAATAACTTTTCACAACATAACCCTTTGAATTGTTGTGTGAAATTCTTGCAAAGTGTTTTGTGTCATTCAAAATACTAAGCTAGAAATTTATTTATTTATTTTTATTTTACTTAACACTCCTTTTGTTCCAACTTTAACATCTGATACATCATGCACACAAATGCAGATCATACAAATAGAAAAATACAATTTATGCATGCATAATACCAAATTATTATACCATAATATGCAATACCAAATTATTAGTTATAAATAATCTATGTAGCTCCAACTTTATCAGTTCAAATGAATAAATTATACCACATTAATAATAATATTTGTTTTTAGAGGCATTTTTTTTATAGCAACAAGCTATGCATATTAAATCATTATACTTCCATAATATTATTTTTTCCATCTCTTGACCTATGTCAACATTGCATTGTACTGGTTGATTGATTTTCATGACATGTACCAAGTTAAGAGATCTGATCTTTGTTTCAATGGCCTTCTCGCTACATATGAATACACAAACTATTGAGCATTGGGTAACAAGTCCGTGCATGCTACACGATTTAGCGTGGCAGATCTCAGTTATTCTCAATCGTGTGTTTACTTAGATAGAGGTGGTTTTATTTATATAACCCTCGGTAAACAAAACTTTCATCAACAAGAACTGCCTTACCAAATTTACTAATATATGGTGAATGTGAATGCTCTTCCGATTGAGCCTTGGATGATAAGACTCTTTAAAGACGTGCCAAAAGTGGCTGTCACATTTAAAACAAATCTTATGATGCTTAATTTACCGTTTTTTTTTTTTTAGTTTTTTAAAGTATATTTTTACATTTTAACTTTTTAACTCTGTTCTCTGTTTTCTATTTCGTATATTTCATTATTCTTAGGTCTTTATATTATTATAGGTTTTAATTATTTTATCCAGATTTTATCAGACTTCCAAAGAGCTTTGTTTTCGTTGCCATAGTTACTTTGCTTTGTTTGTACCTCCAATACTTATCGGATTGATGGTAGATAACTAACAAACAACCTACACAAGTCACAAACAAACAAACAAACAAACAAACAAACAAACAACAGAACGAGTGGCATAAAAGTAGAATAATACTCAAAACGAGAATCAATTACACTCGACTTTCTTCATTGGAGGTAAGAATACCGCCTGAGGACCGACGAACCACACAGTAACTACTATACAGCTTGAGCCGTGTACAAGGATACATACAAGCAGCCAGTACTGATCTATGCTAATGACCTAAGCTATTCACGCCTAGGTTATCTCTCCTGTCATGTTCTTAGTAACTAGTTGCGTCCGCTTCCAAGACTGTGCGCCAGCCGTTGTCGCTCGGAGCACGAGCCGTGTGAGCCAGCCGTTGTCGCTCGGAGCGAGACACGCTTTCCTGCATTATAGTTTTTACTTGTGTGTTTGTGTGAATCGTTGTGTCAATACGAAGACAGGCGTCACTTTAAAGCAATTCAGTAATTCATCATGTCACGTGTATAGTGTAGTGAACATTGTGAACATTGTGAACATTGTGAACATTGTTCTTCAAATAAAAATAAATACATAAATTTACATTAATTAGAGTCTACCCACTCAGTAACGAAACTGATTTGCAGTGGGGGACTTTAATTTAAAGCGACTAAATCAACCCTGTAGGCTCCAAACACCATCGACGAGTGAGCGATAACCAATCAAAGATCGATATTTCAAATACGAAACATATGAATCAGTGTTTGGACAGTGCGAACACCTGCGGACAAATGTCAGAATCAACAAAGCCAATCCAGAACAACTTTGAATTAATTGAGTGCCTCGTTGCTAGGACGGCTCCAAAGTCATCGTTTACTTACTCCTAGACAAGTAGTAATGGAACTGAATCCATATTAGAAGTTAAAAAACTTCTGCTTGGAGCGGGTACGGTTCACCATGAACACCGTTCGTGGGTCTTAATTACTAGAAGAGGTGCTCAGAATACATGTACAGCTTGTGCTAACTCTACAGCAGGGATTCCTACGGAATATAATATTTCCCCAACTTCTGACACACTCCTGTCTACCCTAAAACCTTTATTCCTCCACTGTCTACGACAAATTACTTCGCTCAACAATCCCTACCACTCTTAAGTCGTGGTCCAGCCTCACTTTCATAATGAACTTTCAAAGAACTTCAATTGAAACATTATGGTCGATTGCTGACAACCTTCTCTGGAACCACAATTCCTCCACAACCTACTCTCTACCACATCACCCAGTAAGCACCCCCCCCCCCCCCCCCTCTTTTGTGAAATTTCTGCCTCACTTTCATAAGGAATAATTCAACAATATAGTCGAACGCTAACAAATTGTTAACAGCCTCGTAGACATGGATGTTAACTAAAGCATTATTCACAGATCGTTCGTGACGCATAAATTAGAAAGAGAGTCTTGTTTGTTGCTTAATGTTGCTCCGGTTTGTGTTGTGACTCTTCTAGCAATTGTAACGTGCTCGGGATTGTGAGTGATGAACCGTATTGAGGCAGTGAGAGGAACAACAGTACTCCATGCGGTAACCATTATAATGGTCGGATCTACTCCTACATTAAAATTAATGTTGAAGAATAAAACTCAAATAATTTCAATGGTGTCTGGGACAGCTGTAAAATCGTGAGAGTTTATAATGTTTTAATGATGATGATATTTGGGTTTTATGTCGCATATGTTTGCAGGTTGGCTAATCGAGACGATGCGTGGGTGAAATGTGAAGATGATGGTAGGTCTTTGGAGGAAAGGGGTAAGTAGGAGGGCAGGGAGGAGGAGGGAAAGGGGAGGAAAAGGGGGGACTGCATTTCGTCTGACTTCTCCCCCTCGACCTGTCCGGCTAGGATGCCCCTACCAGAAGCATAAGCTTCCGCCGGCATAGCTCTAGGGATCAGCAAAGCACACAGACCTGCCCACTACGATAAGGAATAGCAGTCCCTGGGAAGGTTAAGGAATTGGGATTCAATATAAGAAATTCTGGAATGATTTGCAGCTAACTTAGAGATATTCTTAAAAAAGGATTAAAAAGTATTACATTTGGATCAAGTAACACACTTTGAGGTGTACTTTTACATACATTTTAAAAAATCAGCAACCGCAAATCCCACCGCACCTTTACCGGTAGAGGCTCTGGGTTCAATGTACAATAATATAAGTAAATAATTTCATGCTTTCAGTATAAGTTACCATTTTATATGCGCTGAAAGAATTGGATTAGATAGATGCATTTTACAACCTGAAAAGTATACTATTTCACAATAAATAGAAGAATGTACGAAGAACTAAATAAAAAATTAACAAAACCAAAATTTACTAGCTTCTACAAAATTACACTTCAAAATTAAGAAAATAAAATGTAAATTTTATTACAAATTTGTTACGAATAAACATATTTCTTTGCAACAATGTGTTAGTTTTAAGACTATATATAAATGTATTTATTTTTTCCCCATTTTCCTTTATAGTTCCATTTAAATTTTCTTTGCAAATCCTAAAGTGTAATTATCTAAATCCTAACCTCATCATAACCAGTGCACAAATTAAAACCAAACAACCCTCTCTCAAAAGTACAACACCGTACACGGCACGAGAATGAGAGAACCGCTCCCTCCGTCCATAAAAAAACACAACACAACGACCGGTCGAGAGCGGTGATCTCTGGTGGGAGTAGATCACTATTACAGAACACGACGAGCCCATACATCATCAATTAGTATACGATCGTACGCTATCAACCAATGAGACCGATTATTGTCATCAACTACATTAATCAAGACGGGAAAGGAAAGTTATGTCATGTTAGCTATTAATCAGAACACACGTCTTTCTAGATCGAGTTATATTCGAGCACCTTATTAAACGTAAGTGATCGAGATTTATAACCAAGACATGTGTTTTTACAATGTTGCCAGATTGTGATTAATAGTATCGAGTAAATGTATTGTTAGCGTGATACAGATTAAAATAGAGAAGAGGATAACTCGTTATAACGGTAAATCGAGTAAGGAGATGACAGATGTTGTAGAATGGTTGGACTGACTGACGGAAGATTGGACTGAAGGAAGATTGATTTATTCTATACATAAGTATAGAAGCTCGGGCGGTCGCCGGTTCGATACCTTCTGCCAACAATCCTGACTGAAGATTTTCCGAGGTTTTCAACAGTCACAAGTTTCTTGAGTTGTGCATCAACGTGTTATTTATTTTTATTCTCCCATATTTGCTCATAAATTATACGCACTTTTTTACAAAACTGTATGGAGCACAATAAAGCATTATTGGAATTTAAATTCCAAAATTATTCAAATAAAAATATATCTATAGGTACTAGAACCCCCACTCACTCGTCGATGGTGTTCGGAGAGTACATGGTTGGTTTAGTCGCTTTAAATTAAAGTCCCCCACTGAAAATCAGTTTCGTTACTGAGCGGGTAGACTCTAAATGTAAATGTATGTATTTATTTATTTATGGTCGTTCCTCACACGTGCTCCTCAACTCAGCCTTTCCAGTTACCTCAAACTCACCCAATCACCAATCACCGAGCAGAATTGCCATGTGGACTGCTCTGTGATTGGTGGTTGGGCGAGTCTGAGGAAAGGCTGAATTGAGGAGCACGTGAGGACGGACTATGCATTTGACCCTACACGCACTTTACTGTGCGTGTGCGTGTGCGGATGGCATCATCCAATACGGCCTCTTCAATTAAAAACAAATCTTTTTTGTTTTTTACAGGGAGAGGGGGGTGGGGGGGGGGCGGTCGACCAAGTGGACTCCTGGAGATGACCGCGTCAGGACATCCGCTCGCTACTTCCGGTAGCCGAGCCAAGCCGAGTCACCGAACCAGATCCCCACTCATTATTATAATAATTTAAAAACACGACCGTCGTGACAACAATGATAGCAGCTCCCTTTTATCGCAAAACTTTAATTCATTATTCAAAAAAAAAAAAAAAAAAAACACGAAAGAACTACTAGAGGAAAATGATGGATGTTTGGAATACAAAGTAAGTTATCAGCTGCGTGGAAGAAGGGCTTATATCACGTTTAGTTCCACTTGTTTCTATTGCAGATGTTATCTGAATGATTGAATTTACAGAGAAATCTTATGTATGCCTACTTGAATCCATATATGTGGCATTTATTTGCTAGTTTGTCAATAGTTTTGCCAGTAGCTTTTCATCCGAAGCATAAGTAAAAACTTCAATATTATCTAATTATCTACCGTATATGTAAACACCCGCGTTTTACGTTTTCTAATTGATTGATTAATGGGGCTTAACGTCTCATATTTTTGCAACAATGGCTAATCGAGACGATGAGCGGGTGATAATGAAGATGAGAAAGATGATGATGAAGAATAAAGCCACTTCCGAATCAGATCCATTGTACGTCGCGTGAGTCATACGGGAGTCCAGCAAGGGAGGGCAAGGCCAGCTGGGAAGAGAAATATTCAGTGGGACAGTGGGGGGAAAGGGACAGGGTCTCCTTTTGTCGCCTCTTACGACTAGCAGAGTCACTCTGGTCCTATTCTACCCCGGGCCGAGACGGGTTACGTTTTCTAAAACATGGCCTGAAAGAAAAATGTTCAAACTGATATTGAAACCTGGTGCTAAAACACATTCGAAAATATTTTTATAATTTAGGTTATGATTTTAAATGTATTTACGATATAGAATAACACTTGCAGCATAACCGACTAACCGTGCACAAATCAATATATCAATATGTCAATATGTCAATATGCATTGTTAAACAACTGTTACCTTGATAACAACGGGCGCCCCTAGGTGTAAAGGATGACTGTGAAATCCAAACCTTGGTAACAACGGGCGCCCCTAGATGTAGTGAACGACTATAATATATTTCAACCTAATCTTATTCGACTCTCTCAGACTCTATAAGAGGGCCTTACAAACCAATCAGCGATACCCAGTATGATCTACTCAGAAAGGTATTTGAATATCGACATAGTTTTTGTGATCGAACCTTCGTTTGTCATGGGAAATTCTTTCGGATAAGTGAATAACTACTTCCGTCCGCTATTGAACGTGATTCAGAACCGACCAATAGAAAAACAGAAACAAAAACATCTCCAGAGAGGCAATAGATCACTTTCGTCAATGGATGACAGGCCTGGCGAGAAATGCTGGGAGAAATGGTTTCTCACAGTTTGGACAATGATAAGAAAAAGTTACTCATAGCTTGGAGAATGATAAGAAATGGTTTTGCACAGTTTGAACAATGAGTCTCACAGCTTAACCAAAGATAAGTAATTCTTTCTCAAACATTTGGTAATGATAAACAAGAGTTTCTCAAAATTTGAACAGTGATAAGGAATGGTTTCCCGCAGCTTGGCCAATGATAAGAAATAGTTCCTCAAAGATTGGCTAATGATAAGACTTGGTTTCTCAAAATTTGGACAGTGATAAGAAATTATTTCTTACAGCTAAGACAATGATAAGAAATTGTATCACCATATACCACGGCACCATAAATGAATGAATGAATGAATGAATGAATGAATGAATGAATGAATGAATGAATGAATGAATGAATGAATGAATGAATGAATGAATGAATGAATGAATGAATGAATGAATGAATGAATGAATGAATGAATGAATGAATGAGTGGATGAATGAATGAATGAATGACGGAATGAATGAATGAATGAATGAATGAATGAATGAATGAATGAGTGAATGAATGAATGAATGAATGAATGAATGAATGAATGAATGAATGAATGAATGAATGAATGAATGAATGAATGAATGAATGAATGAATGAATGAATGAATGAATGAATGAATGAATGAATGAATGAATGAATGAATGAATGAATGAATGAATGAATGAATGAATGAATGAATGAATGAATGAATGAATGAATGAATGATTAAATGAATTAATGAATAAATAAATAATAAATAAATACATTTATAAGTTAATTAGTTAAATTAATAAATACAAATTACGTTGGACCAACTTCAGGCAGGATAGTATTCCCTATTGTGTGTATTCCCGTAATGCCTCCTCGCTACGAATAGAAGGGTTGAGGTTCCCATGAGTAAGTCAGTAGACCGGATGCAAGGCCTAGGCCGATTGATGTTCTCAAATCGAACATGAACCTCGCAGGTTTGTTTTTATTCGATCAAGAATACATCGAGTTGACCGGATGTTCCGTCATTGTGGTCACTGATTGAAAACGAGACATTAAAAAACACTTGTTGTGTGTTCGGCACTCTTCGGCTGTCTTCGGCTATAGGTTCGATCCTCGTTGGAGGAGGGAGCGTCTTCATTAACACGGATTAATCGAGAGTTGCTCCACGGTCGATTATGATCAATCCCACGATCTATCGTTCGATACGGCCTTTTTTCCTTTTTCCCCTTTTCTCTTTTCCCTTTCTAAATCCCTTGTTCTTTCGCTTATTTCTATCATATAATATATATAACATGTATTTAATTTATAATATAATATTATATAAATTGCTGTATTCATTTTTATTGTTCAAGTTATTTTTTCTTTAGTGCAGTTCTTCGTTTTGTTATTCGTGCTATTTTATGATTAATCGTTATCATTTGAAAATATTTTCATGTTCCAACTATTTAACAATGCTATAATTACTAATAATCGAGTTTCTAGTTTAAAGAATATTAAATATAACAAATATTGTTATAGTTTCTATTCAACAGAATACTGTTGTCTGATTGTATATAAATGTAATGTTGTTTAATAACTAAATAATTAGCCTGTCATAATTAGCGGCAATATAAGAGGCTGTTCAGTTCCTGGCCATGTTCAAGAGTTCAATATATAAATAAATACATAAATAAAACAGTAGTAGTATGTTGAGAAAAAATACAACAATGGTTGTACGATTGAAATGAATAAATATAACAATGGAAGTATGTTGAAACAAATAAATATAACAATGGTAGTATGTTGAAACAAATAAATACAACCATGGTAGTATGTTGAAAAAAATATACCAATCGTAGTAGGCCTATGTTGAAACAAACAAATACAACAATGGTAGTATGTCGAAAAAAATATACCAATCGTAGTAGGTTGAAACAAATAAATACAACAATGGTAGTATGTTGAAACAAAAAATACCAACCGTAGTATGTTACAACAAACAAATACAACAATGGTAGTATGTCGAAAAAAATATACCAATCGTAGTATGTTGAAACAAATGAATACAACAATGGTAGTATGTTGAAACAAATAAATACAACAATGGTAATATGTTTGTACTCACCTCCGGGTCCTGCAGCGCGTCGTCAACAATGGTTCCAGTGGGGTACGCGTTGATGGGTGGTGACGATGTAGGCGATCTCGTAGCGATGTCTTGGAGAATCGTTGGGAGGGATTATGCAAAAGTATAGTGCGATGATGGTGGGTAGATAACTGAAGCACCACGATCAATACACTCAGGCCGTTCTTGCGAGGCTTTACACTATGGAGCGCCACTAAATATTACATAACCAATGACTCACTGTCCTACAAATTACCGATCGAAATATTCGTATGTTCATAAATATTATTTTTGTATTATGTGGTGGATTATTTTGAGAATTAAATAATTATAAATTGAATTGAATTACACTGACTATAACGAAATCATACACTGATTCACTGACTACAATATACAATACTATGCAACACAAATACCAGGCACTTGACAGTCCTGCCTAGTCTACACAATAACAAGTCGCGATTAGTGCTTCGATACAACTTGTCCACAAACTTATGCCGACCGGCTACAAAGCTATGCGTGCTCTCAAATCGGACATACCTCGTTACTTAGTCACTGTTCACTCTCTGAGCTCTCGGTCAGGTCTGCTTGCTTCGTCAATAACACTCGTCTTATCTCGGTAGTAGGGGTGAGGTAGGGTTAGGTAGATGGAAAGGGCAAAGGGTGATACATACGGTACTGGTGGGTTCAAATGACTACTACAAGACTTGGCATAAAATCGACCTAAAAACGTTTTTGGGGGTTTTGAAAATTTTCATCGTCAGATCATAATCTCGGGTAGATTTGGAATGCATTATTGGATTAAAAGAATTGGGAATACAATTATAATACAAAATATAACGCCAGATAATCAGAAATAGTCAACAAAAATGTGCTATTTAGCATTCTCTGCGCTACCTTTTAAGCTATTTAAGTTTCAAATTTATTTTTTAAATAAAACCAACCACACGAAAAGTAAATACGCTCGTAAAAAAATAATAATAAAAAAACACTCACCAAGTGCGTAAGTTTTTGAGAGCGTGTGACGCGTTTTATTTAAAAATTATCCTCCCGGTCTTAAATTCTTGGTTTCATCATTATACCTTTTCTAATTTATGTTTTTCTGATACTTATATAAGATATTGACTTTTCATAGTAAATTTACGAGATTGTTATATAAATACTAAATTTAATTATTCCTACACTCAAGATCTAAAAACATTTGGAAGTTTCAGACTGTATACATTTATGATTTATGTTAACCGTTACATTTATTAATTACAAATTAAATTTCTGTAGTTCTTGTGCATGAACTTGTACATGTACTGTTCTATGTAAGGATGAATGATTTGAACATTAATGCACAGGAAGACGTGGAATATGAAGAGTAATACTCCTTCATAATACTGTTATGGAATTTTTATTTATCATCACACATTTTCTTAGAAGATACACACAATCTTTACTTATAAATGCATTTTTAAAAATTACAAAATCTTTACAACTTGATTCTGTGTTCAATACAATAGAAGTGCAAATCAACAATGCTTATATTATTTACAATGAAAACACACGTTAACTCATCAATCAGTCAGGAACATTAAATCGGATGGATGGAAGCTCTATAAGAGATAAGCGTTATGATAATTCTTATCAGTAGCCAATAAGGAGGCAGTTACGGTTGATCCAAAGTCAACGTCTGTGTTGAACGTTGCTGCTGTGCAATGCTGATCACAATTAGCACACGTCATATATTATATATAGCAAACAAGATACGTTGCACAATCTCCTAAGATCGATCATATAAGATAAGTGTCAAGAATTGATCTCTAACAAGATTTAGAAATTGTAGAACCCCGAAAATTCATTAAATTAAATTACCCAGTTAAGGTTTCCATGCATATTTCCTGAAATTCGTATTTAGGTTCGTTTGCTTTCGGGGTTTTACAGTTTCGGGGTATTGTTGTACAATTTCGTGAAATTTCTCTTTAAGGGTTCTGTTTTAACAGTCTTGTTCCTACCCTGTTTCTTTAAGGATGTGAAACTTCCGTTAAAGCAATTTTAAAAGACCGAAATCGGGTGTTACGTAAGGTAGGTAAACATACATCCTTAAAAGTATGAAGGGCCCATACTTTTGTTATATTCAATAAACCAACGGCAAATATAAATGACTGGCAGTCCTACGAACGACGATTTTTAAAACATTTTTCTGGGTGGACTCAACACAAAGTTGTTATAGTTATCTACCTAAATTAATGTTAACACATAAGTCTCACCCTTACCGCGGTTTAGTTTAATTCAGGGGTTGGTAAAGTTAAACCACTCGTGTAGGGGTGAATAAACCACATTCGACGTCTACTTGGTCCCCAAAACACTTTGCAGAAGAATACAAACTTAATTCAAGGTTCGTGCACAATAAACTTATAATATATCAAGGGAACAAACAACCTTATGCAAGTAAGTATTTGTTGAATACATAATTTGACTTAGAATAGTTTTGATAACACTTTAGCACCGCATTAATTGGCTATAGTAGAAATAAACAATGTATTTGCAAAGTATGTAAGATCCAATATCAATAATTCACACACATGTAATATATTTTAGATGTGCATTATAAAGGTAGTTTTAGAGGGCCTGTATAGATGAGTTTCAAACATTTAAAAATTCACAACACCAAGCATTTGAAACGGTAGAAGAACGGCTTAAGTATAAAGCATATCTTTAAGTATAACCACACACATCAAATATAGTTTTTATACGTAGAGGAACAGAACTTTAGGAACGGAAATTTGACTTCAAGGCTCCTAAAGCTCTCTGTAAAATTTCGATGGAGAGAAAACAGGTTGGCACATTAATTTCTTTTTCACAATCATTTCTTCTCTTTGTGTCATGCAGATAGTTAAGTAGTGAATTAAATCATTTTGTCAATCCAGGCTCTCGACTCGTTTATCAGTTCAAACAATTTCTTATTAGGAGAAACTATTAAATCCATCTTGCTTCAAATTCTTTCCGTGTAAAATACCCACCAAGGCTCAAGCATAGGTAGGTTGTTTTTATAACTTCAGATATATTCACACACATTATACAATTAAGTATGGGTAATATTACTATGCTGCCATTGGACGAATTCTGTTTAATCGATAACAACCGATAAAATTGTAAAAATGTAACTTTTAATTTTTAACAGTGATACATTTAAAGCTAGATTAGGGCTCGAGCCTGTAAATGTATTATATTTCATAGATTTGGCACTTTTCTTCAGCAGCAACAGCAGCATCCACAGAGTGCAGCTTTGACCATCATGAAAATAGCGAACGCTCCTGCACCAGCCTGCAATATGGGAAGATAGATTCAGCACACACCAAATGCCTTTGCCTTGTTAAAGAAGTCTAATTTTAATGTTTGATAGATCTAACAAATGAAACAGAAGTTTTTCCACTTAATGAATGTAAGAAGAGTGAATTAAACAAACCATAGTTAGACTTTCAAGTCTAAGGGCCGGTCTTTAACCTCTTCATAAGAAAGTTATTTGTAGCAATTAAGCTATTTGAAGGATTTCAAGGGTTTTGATTGGTGGTTGCCATGGAGAAAACAAGCTATTCGACGAATAAGTAGTTCGAAATATCCTAGTTTTACTCTGTTTGATAAAGACTCTCGAGTCGCAAGGACATTGCATTTTTCAATCTTACTCGTTAAGCGAGCGAAGCGAGCGTTTCCACTTGACTCTTATGGCACTTCGTTCTGTTTTTTTTTTTTTTTTTGTTTGTTTGTTTGTTTGTTTTTTTTTTTGTTTTTTTTTTTTTATGTCCGTCGATAGCGGTCGAACGGAAAGTCCGATCAATTTGAAATTTGAACCATCCACAAGCCTCGATGTGGATTGAAGGTGTATAGTTTTGAGGCAAAATCGTTCGAAAAGTTACAAAGTTACACCATAGTTACTGCAAAATATTTTTCTGAAACAAAATGGCGGCAAAATGTGAGATAGCCAGATTTTTCTTCAGATTTTTCCGGTCACGAATATGTTAACGTAATGGCGATGTGATGAGTATTGGCAAAGTTACACGAAAGTTACTCGAAAACATTTTTCAAAAACGCAGTAACGGCAAAATGTGAGGTGGCTATCTGATAGTAAATTTTTGTCCGGTCACGAATATACTAATGTAAACGCGATCCGATACGTATTAGAGGCAGAAATTACATTTCTATTGCTGTCAATAAGTGTTAGTAACGGTGGCGGACCGTGTTGAAAACATGACCACGAAAATTCTTAGCAACGCACATTGCACTGCATACAACAATGTCGGAAAGTATAATAGCCATAGAAATAAGAACAATTTTTGCAATGCGCATTCTTAAATTGTTGTTAATTGTTGTTCGTATTAGCATTGAAAACTTTTCGCCAGAAATTTCGTAGATATTGACGCGCTCGCTTATCAACGCGTCAAACAGAGCGTTTTCCTAGTTATATTATTGTAAGTTAAACACACAGTTATAATCTTTGGTTATATAGTCTATATTCCGCAGACCAGATGTTTTACCTACTAACTCACAAGACTGTCTACGTAACTTCTGTCAGTAGGTGTAACAAATTATACTCTAATTATTATTATATGCAATGTATCATGTGGAGTTATCGAATAATAAAAAATTGAATTCAATTGAATGGAATTCAATTCAATTGATTTTTTATACGTATATACAGTATACCTATTTTACAAGTTTTTTTCCAAAACACCTGTATCTCACTAAAAACGTAGAAAGATCCACAATAAACCACCTTAACCTGATAAAATTGCAATGGTTTTGTTGTTGTTGTTGTTGTTGTTGTTGTTTTACCCTTGTGCATAAATTGTGCACAATAAAACATCCTAATTAATCAGACGGGAGAAACACCCTAGGTCATTCAAGCGTAATGGACTTAAGTCACGCTAGTGTTTCCATCACACGGGAGTGACACGCAGGGTACGGCCAGCACACCCCCCCCCCCCTCAACCCCTCACCGGCCAACGTACAGTTGTATATGTAAATGTTGGTCTACAGCCCCGTGCTAGCTCCCATTGACCCCGTGACCCACTTACTATACTACGCGCTTGAATGGGAGCAACTAGGAGGAAAATCAATTTGGTTTTACATATTTAATTCGTGGATTGACCATGAGTTAGTGTTAGATGAATATTTTATTGACTATGTCGACGTGGACCACTTTATGAACGGTGATGGCTTATTTGGATAGGGATTTTCGGTTTAGGGTTGAATTATAGTAAACATTGAAGGTGTTATGGCTCTTCTATATTGTACTGATCAAATAACGAATAGTAAAAAATAAATAAATAAATGAATGCACATATAACAAAAAAAATATACAATAATAATAATAATAAATATAATAATAATAATAATAATAATAATAATAATAATAATAATAATAATAATAATAATAATAATAATAATAATAATAATAATAATAATAATAATAATAATAATAATAATAGTAATAATAATAAAAATAATAATAAAAATGATAAAAATAATAATAATAATAATAATAATAATAATAATAATAATAATAATAATAATAATAATAATAATAATAATAATAATAATAATAATAATAATAATAATAATAATAATAATAATAATAATAATAATAATAATAATAATACTAATAATAATAAACTTACGTGGACAAACATCATGGCGTAGGTGGTACCTCGCAGAATGTTTACGTTCTCCATGAACTTGTCTTTGAGAATTACTCGACACCCATTGGTGTAGATATTGGCCGTGGTCGAGGTGTCACAGTTGTCCTTATTCTTTCTGCAGCAGGACTTGGGGATGGGTATACCCACTCCGCGCCAGTCGTTGTAATCCCTCAAGCCGCAGCATTCTCCCTGTAAAGTTGGCTCAGCGTAAGTACCACCTTAATTTTCTCTTCCTCTAGTTCCTACCATCTTACTGAAACGGGTCCATTACGGATTTTTGTATAACCTTTCGTTGGTGTTATCTGCAACGGTGGTAGACTGCATTTACGAATAAGTGGAAGAACGTCAGAAATATGTTGGTTTTCGTTACATGAGCGCGCATATAAGGATCTGAGGTCGGTAGGTGAATATAGTATAGAACAAGACACGAACGGTATGATTGATAAGAATATAGAAGACGCGGTTTGATTATAAAAAAATCATCGTTTTTTTTTATTGTTTTAATTTATTTTTATGTTACCAAATTTTGGATTTGTAATAAAAACCAAATTTGAAATTGATTTTTTTCTCTACAAAATATGTGTTTGAGATAATTAAATTATGAAATAACCGGGACTTCTTTGCATTTTACTTTCGTATTTCAGTTTTTACACTTTCTAATTTGAACTGTCAATACAACCATACAAATTATATGTAAATGTTATGATTTTTGTATCCATATTGTTATCGATCATGTAATTTTTCCAGACCAATTTCAAAATTTGTTTTCACTTTAGCTCTTAAAACTTTATCTTTATAATTTTAGCTTTAGTTATTATTACTGGCTATACCTAAATTACTGCCTTAATCCAGCCCATCAATTTTGTTATTAAGACTCTATCATCTTATACTTGAGTCCAATTTTCTATCCATCCTTTATTAATGTAGACGCTTAACCATTCATAATTACATAAAATAACATTAGATGAAAACACTAATGTTATATATATATATATATATAAAGTGTCTTCCTTACGAATGTCTGGAAGTTATCCCACTCCTCCTTGGCAGAAGAAGACTGATTGTTGTATTGAGCCAACTGGTTCAACGAGCCGTTGTCGATGTAAGTGTTGAAGTCATCGACGGTCGCCACCGACGAATTGATCACGAACACCGCCTCCATGATGAACACGGCGAGGATCAACCCGAAGCTCTGGGAAAAAAGTGCGTTTCTTTAATCTCGTCAAGATTATTAAAATAAATAGTTGAAAACATTTTTCAAAATTTATTAAATTTTTTTTTTTTTATAATTTCAAAATTATTTAATTAAAATTTTTTTGTTTTTGTTTTGACAAACTCGTTAAAGATTTTACTTTCTTCTCTTGATCATATTTTTAAACAATTTTTTAAGTTAAATTTATCAAATTCCTGGACATTTGAAAATATCCTTCTTGTGTCTATTTTTTACACATCATTTTTTACTCCAATCGTGAAACTGATAAAATTCGCTGTAGATAGTCAATTTGCACAGTCTATAACTCAATATTGATTCACCAACAACAACTTAAAAGGTGCAATCGTTATCAAGTTGTTATCAGCTCGTGCGCGATTTCCTGTTATCGATATTATTGATTGATTTTCTTATCAGTTACCACAGAAATAAAGGATGAAATAGAACTGCAGGTTTATGGCAAACTACTGTAGAATAGAATTATATTGATATGTGGCTCTTTGGATCTCGACCTAGCCTGCCTGCGGAACACCCAAGGTCTGACGTTTAATAAGCTTACGTGGGTTTTATCAGAAAATACATACTTATTTTTTATATTGTGTTGTATATTTTTTGTTTAATGGTAACCTCATGAATTGTTGTATCCTATGGTAAAAATTAAAGTAAATGAAACAATATTTTAATGAAAAAATTTCAAAATTAAATCTTTTATTAATAATGTTTGTGTTTTTGTCAAAGTAAAATCTCTACTCTCCAGGTTCAAGAGGTATTTGATCTAAACAATGACTTTAAAACGTCAATAGTAAGAAGTTTAATTGGTTTCTATTGAAAACCAACCCTTGTAGTGGCTAGACAAGAGTTACCGGTAACGGTTCACACGTATTTTTTTTTTTATATATCTTTAATGTTTAATGGTAACCTTATTCTAAATGGTAAAAATTATATTAAAAAAAACTAAATTAAAAAAAATTTAATTACACAATTTTTTAATACACATTTCAACTAAAGATTATTGTGTTTTTGTTCAAATAAAACATGTACTCACCAGATACAGGAGGTATTTGATCTCACAGCAGCAGGCCCCCACCAGGCCCGACACCGCGGCGGCTGCAGCCATAGCCCCGGCTATCGTCAACACGGTCACTATCCATGTCAGGTCCACATTCTGAGTCGTCAGAAACTTGAGACTTATTTCGTTGATCACTATTGCGACTATGAACAGCGCAGCTCCCGAAGCCTGGAAACAGTAGCACCGGTATTGTTTATCTCCACCGACCTTGCGGAACACCCGATTTAAAATTTCTTTAAAATGGTTTTAAATTTTCCCAAAAAGAAATCAAAATATTTCATCTTATGATCCTCTTGAAATAAATACATTCACATTAAGAGTCTACCCACTCAGTAATGAAACTGATTTGCAGTGGGGGATGTTAATTTGAAGCGACTAAAGCAACCCTGTAGGCACCGAACACCATCGACGAGTGAGCGATAACCAATCAAAGATCGATATTTCAAATACGAAACGTATGAATCAGTGATTGGACAGTGCGAACACCTGCGGACAGATACCAGAATCAACAAGGCCGATTCAGAACAACTTAGATTGAATGTTTTTCTATTTTATTTCAATAGATAGTTCCGTTTGGCAGATGTTCTTCATTAGGTGTGAAAGGTGTCCAGCAACATCACATTACAAAATATAATTAAGATCATCTGAAAAACAGAATCAAAATTCATTTAAAAGAAAGAACATTAAATTCTCTATAGGATGACATATTTTGATTTACATTTGGGAAAATTTTAACATGTTTTAAAGCAATTTTTAACAGAAAGAAATCAGGAGTTCCGCAGGCTACGTGGGCACACAGCCATAAGTTCGTTTAGGAGCTGTGGCGATGTACCTGTACCTTCAAAAGTCGTTTTATCTTATATTGTAAACTATTATAAAGAAGGCTAAAGAGAGTCCCTGCACCTATTATGAGCACTCTGCAGTCTGCAGTAGCCGTCTTCCCACTAAGGTGGGAATACTTATATAGATCATGTAAGGATCTAAACGTCGAACATACCTAAACTTTGAACATCTACACCCAAAATTATAATATCCTTAATCCATCATCGAGGTCGCAACCCTTTCTGTCGATATGAACTCTCAAAAAATATTATGCTGTTATCCCTAAGGTATATTCACTACGTTATCATCATCATCATCATCATCATCATCATCATCATCATCATCATCATCATCATCATCATCATCATCATCATCTGTTGCCACGTCCAACTCTGCGTTGGGTTGGCATTGAAGATAAGCCTCTCCATCTTCTTCTATCCTGCTACCACTCTTCCCCCTCAACTACATTCCAGTCCCCTCCTCGCATTTCCACATCCTTCCTCACTTTGTCGTGGTCTTCCTCTCGTTCTTCTACCTGGAATCTCCAGTTCTAGCATTCTCCTCGACAATATTTCTCTTTCCATCCTCTTAACATGTCCGAACCATTTCAGACTTATTTTTTAAATAAATAAAATAAAATATTATATTCGCGAAGAAAAACTGGTGACAGAATTTTGATAAATACAGCAATATGGGATTCGAACCCAAGCTCATTAATTGGTCGGATCGTACGAACTACCGGACATTGACACTTGTGCAATGCAATGTAATTGTTTGTTTGTGCGATTTAATTCTTATCTACGTCATTGTGAGTTTCAAGTAGCTTTCCGCTCGTCGACGTCATCAGTGACGAAAACACTGAATGTCCATCGTGCAATCAATTTCATTCAATTCAATTTATAAAGACACATGATAACAAAGGTCGTCATGGATTATTGCACTATAGGGTAATTCAAGCCCGATTCACAATTGAAATAAGAATTTCAATAGTGAAATAGCAATAAGGTTTAAGCGAATTGGAACATGCAATAACAATGCTGTGGTTCGTCAGAACTGTCACAGTGGATTGAAATAGTCATAAGAATTGAATCAATTCCATTTCTTATTTCAACTTCCCATGATGCACCTTATGACGAACCAATCAGAACGCTGAAGAGCCATACTAGAAGGTCAACAACTACGGAAATCAAAACAAAAACAGTGGCACCGGATATTTTGCTGTTAGTCAATGATAGTAAGTACATAATTAAGGCGCTGCTTTGACTACTGAAATAAGCAACTACTCGTCGGTTGTGAACCAGTTGCTTGTTATTTCACTATTTCACTGTTTCTTTTTGCCACTCTTATTTCAATTGTGAATCGGCCTTAAGCAACCACCTGAGCCGTGCGTTATAAAATATTTACTACTGGCTACTAGCTTGTTTTCACCATGGCAACGACCAATGGGAAGCCAATAAAAAAGAAGCTTATAAAATTAATATTTCATAATTCAGGCACTCAGGTTTATAAGGCTAGTACTTTCTAAGTTATGATGTCAGTAGTACCTTGCCTGATGAAAACTTTGGACAAAACCTTCCAGTCAGGTTTGTCGATGACTGGAATCGAACCGGCTACATGAAACTGTATTGGCATGGTAACCGAATTGTTTTCGTTTTGGCACAGATTAGCTTTGTTCACATACATATAAATAACGGTGACGGGATCCGTTGGTCGGTTTTGCAAAGTTCTATGCACGTTATAAATAAACGTGTTACCACACTACATAAAACACTGCATACCACACTGCAGTCTGAAGTTATACAAGTTCTACTGAGGCTACTGGCAAGTTATTTATAAAAAACACTCTAGTTAACTGGAAAATATGTTATAAAACACACTTTATAGGACTTACACAGTTAAAATGTTTTCGATGTTGTTCAACATCACACTCAACTTCACCATCAACATCATCATTTTCACTAAGTCCTACAGTGTTTTTTTATTACTGACAAGTTTTAAGGCTGTATGTTGCGGAAAACCCGATCTCTGTCTATTAAAATTGCATTCACATGGTTTCAAATTGTTTTAAAAGAAAATCAAAATATGTAATCCTATAGAGAATGCAATACCCTTTCGTATGAGTGGTTTTTTATTCCTATAAATATGTTCATTTTGCAGATGTTTTTAGTAAGGTGGGAAAGGTGTCCAGCAACATCACTTTGCAAAAGGTAATTAATAACATCTGAAAAAGGGGAATATTGGTTCGAACAAAAAAACATTCAAGAGAAAGAACTCTAAATTCTGAACAGGATGACATATTTAGTTTTACATTTAGGGCAATCACATGTCTGTTTTCAAGAGTAATTCGTACGTTATATGGGGGGGGGGGGGGGGGCAGTTTAGTCTTATTAGACATTGCTTGAGATATGACACTCATGACGGAAAACTACTTGTTTGTTGACCCTGTCATGTTAATGGCCTCAGGCAATGGAATGCCAATCACAATACTAAAATAGAATATAAGAGAATCCCAAACATTGCGAGAGGCCTTGATTTTCGTCGCAGTTCACACACACAGTTCTTGTATACACGTTATAATAACTTATGATAAAATTGCCTTCATTTAAAAATTCTATGTACTTTTACTTTTACCCATTCGAGTAAGATTTAATAATCATTTCAGAAAATACATTTTTTTGCATCATTGAAAATAAAATATTGTTTTTTCTAATAATAAAAGTACTATTTTTCTTGGACAGTACTGATCAAATTTTTGGCAAATTTTGGATTTGAAATAAAACCCACATTTCAAATATCAACATTTTAACTACGTCATGGAAAGTATATTTGTTTCTGATTTTTTCAACGCTTGTTTTACACCGAAAACTTCAAAGTAGTACCTTGCTTCATTCAATATTACGGGACGCTTTTTAAAATTCTTCTTCTCTGGATATTTTTGACGTTTTCCAATTTTGAAAATTTGAATTAACAATAAAAACCATACCATACTTGCCAAAAGAACGATTTTCCCCAATTTGATTTTACATTTTTTTCACTTTGAGCTTAATTATATCTGTTAAATCATATTTTTAAAACCAGTTAGAAGCCCATTAAGTGTCAGACTCGTATTTTCATGGCATTTTAACAGGGTTCATTTTTAAGGTAGAACTACAAATATCAAACAAAGATTAAAGAAGGCACCATTACAAAACGATCGTGGACGAAATAGTGTGACTCAACATCTCTCATCCTTAACCTTCAGTTCCACTTACAAGTGATAACACGTGTTAACTGAGTCACTTGGATCGTTACTCCACGCAACGTATTGGCTCAGCTCAGTTCCAACAACTAATCTGAGCGGTTCGTTACCTTCTCAACTGCTTTTTTGTTTCCTCCTATTTCAAGTATGAACACCAACCTATACATGTGTGTTTTTTTATGACTAAATTTATTTGCGTATCGCAATGCTCTATTTTGACGCTAGTCGACTAGCCTAGTGGACTAATGCAACAATTATTGACAATTAAATAAAACAATCATTATTATTGTTGTGTTAGTGCACTAGGCTAGTCGACTAGCGTCAAAATAAAGCATTTAAATACTGTGGCTTGAAGAGTAAGCTATACAACAGGGCTTCTCCATCTTTTTTTGCCCGCGGCCCCAAATTTTAAGGTAAAATATTTCGCGACTCCGGTCTTAAATCGGACTTTATTTGCGTAGTTTTTATAAATTGATACTGAAATAGATGGTCGCTTGTTAGCCGATACTTACAGCGTTGCGCTTCGCTCTGTGTTGACATTTTTTTATAAGCGGATGTAGGAGTAAGAAAGTCTCCGTTAAGCCTCTTTTATCAACTTTTGTTCTATATACATATTTTTATAGATTTTCTTTAAAACTTCGATTTTATGTATTCTATATACACCTTAATTTCCATTTTCCATAAGCTCGCGACCCTATTTTATTCCTATAGTGACCCCGCCAGGGTTGCGAGCCATAGTTTGAGAAACCCTGGTATACAATCATGACGAAATATCGTAAATAAACATGATTGAGTTGTCCCGTAAGCCATAATGTAGTAAATATCCATGATCTAGGCTTCATCCACGGGTTTTACCCAAATATATTGACTACATTGGCAGGTTAAACTTCTTGTCCGATGTACAATTAATTATGTTCGGGTATTTGGATATTTGGGAAGGAAAATCCGAGATTTGTTAGTAGCTAACACAATACCAGTTTTTGTCTTGTGTTCCTGAGAAAACCCTCGGGCAAAATCATAAAGTGAGGGTTGTCGATGGCTGGAATCAAACCGGCGACCTCCTGAATTAGTGTATCACGTGTTACCGCTGAGCTACCTCTATTCTTTGTCAATGTATATTTAATATACGATCTATCTAATGAATGAGTCACAACAAACTAGTACATTAGAACATGTTCGTTGATTCTTGACCTACCTAACATGAGAATGCGTTGAGGGAAACGCGTGGTCAAAGTTCTACTATAATCAACAAGAACAGAAACCGATACGAACTGATGACACTAAGATCTTTGCCCAACGATCCCTCCCAACAAGTCTATAGTTAGTCTATTACACGCATCTTGATGAGCCACGCGGTATGAGCCGGTATGCATACCGTTAGTAAAAATACCGACAATATGTCAAACCGGCAATCATTTTTATGGATTTTGATGTGCAAATTTACTAATTATGTTGCTTTGTATTTATATTTGCACATCCAAAGTAAAAAAAATAAAAATAAAAGCAGTAGTATTTTTAGATGTAGATTTAAGAATGTATTAATGTAAGTATAATGTAGTACTTTTTATGTGTTACGTATTAATATTAATTTAGTGTTTCTATACTCTGAAACCGAATTACAATTTGTGTTGTTTAAAGCAGTTACAATAAAATTATCTATCTAAATGTTTCAATTCTTTTTCTTTTCCACCACAAGAGTATTATTTCAACACGGGTTCTCAACCCTCGACCCCTCATGACAAAACACAATAAAAAAATTCCCTGCGGTGCAAAACTGAGGGGGCGACGCCCCCCAGACCTTCCAGCGTATACCAAATTTGTCTATACTTTACACAGCAGTAGTACATATACCGTTACTTCTCCCTGTCCACTTTAACAACTGCCACGTGGAGTTACATTACTCATACGGTACACACACGTTCAAAATAAAAGGTGTTTAGTAATATCACATAATATAATTATATAAACAGATTATTAAATAATATTTACTTAAATAAAAATTGCAAAAAATTGCCAAATATTGCAGCATCATTACTATAGTCATATCGTAAGCAATTTAATTATTTATGCTTTAATCGGCTTCCACTGTAAGAATTATAATATTTGAAAATATTTCGTTAACACTAAACCATATAAATATTACTTACTAACCACATTTTCAATATTTGTTAGCCATCTCAAGATGGATATCATTCATTTAAGCCATCACCGTAAACTACTAATACAAAAAAATGATATTTACCAGTAAAACTCCGTTGACCAACAGCGACAACGTCTTCGTGATACACATATTGACTGTCGCTCTCCGCCCTTACAGCACCACTGTCACACTGTCACACTGTCACACTGTCACTGACTGACTAACACTCCACGATACGAGACACAAATCATGTATCCGTTATCATCGGTTATCTCACATGTTTTCCAGTTATCAGTTAAACGTACCACGTACACGCCCACCTCGTGTCAAACTGAACGATACCTCGCACAGCTGACAATATCGATCGGTCGAAGGCCACACTCACACACACACACGTCGCTCTAATAGGTTAGGTGTCTCGCTCGTTGAAGAATGCAATGCACACACAAAGTCCGAAGCCTTATCAATTATTACTTGTTGTACAGTCCGTCGCAGAATGCGTTATGAGTAGTAGTGGTGGTGTGCGTAGTGTGGAACTATTCAGAGCTAAGAAACATGCGTGAGTGTATTGATTGAAGTTGGGGTAAAGCCCAGAAGTCTTACTTGTGTCTAGTCTGCCAGGAATTTTTTTGACTACAAGCGTTCTGAAACTTTCTGTATGTGTGTCTATTTCTGATAGTGATCTCTCTCACTCGGTCGCCTACCCCCTCCCCCTTCCCCCCAAGAGCGCCGTCGCCTTGATGCATTCACAGCACAATCACAACATTTGATGTTTTACATGGGACGAAAGATCCGTACACATTTGCAAAATTAATGTTTAATGATAGCCTTATGAAGGTATGGTTTGTACTAGGGGTATAACCCCCCCCCCCCCCCCTTTTAGGCGTTTCGAAAGTTACGGAAGCTGAGATCAAGCCACACCGAAGCTATTGTTATATGCGTTTACGTTGGTCTATTTTTATTTTTAGGCACAATTAGCATTCATAATTATTGTACATGTATTCAGGTAATTTGTTTTTAATTTTTATTTATATAATAAAAATTTTGTGTGTGTTGTTCTGTGTTTTTTAGCAAAAGTTTTCTCTACAGAGACCGATCTTGTTAAAACTACAGGTTCTATACTAATGTAATTTACTAAAAATCAAACACACCAGCAAAAATCTCGTATATTCATTTTTTACAAAACTTAACAGAAAACTTGTCGCAAGTTTTGATCACTATACTCTTTCTTCAGCAATCAGCAACACTTACAATGACAACAAGAACACAGGCCCTCCTTGATCAATACCAACAAGTCAAAAGCACCAACGATGGCCTGTGAACAAAACATAACTTTGTGAGTTGTTACAGTTAGTTCAAACAGGCATAAAATAAAATAAATACAAATACATTCGTATTTATAGTCTATACCCATTCAGGGCGCATCTCAAATCTTTATTTTGGCCTGCTTCGCCTACTTCGCCAACTAACACAACAATTACCAATTCTTATAATTCATTTTTACTAATTGTTAGGTTTTTCAGCTACGCTAGTCGACTAGCGAAAAACATCGATTTGAGACACAGCCTCATTAACGAGACTGATTTTCAGTGGGGGACTTTAATTTAAAGCGACTAAACCAACCTTGTAGGCTCCGAACACCATCGACAAGTGAGCGGTCATTAACCAATCAACGATCCATCATATAACAAATACGAAACATACGAATTAGTGATCGGACAATGCGAACACCTGCGAAAAAATGCCAGAATCAACAAGGCCCATTCAGAACAACTGATTATTATAGTTGTTTAACAACAACCTACTCGACAACTTTGATCATGACGTCCGGGGAGGTTTTGAGGAAGGGGTCAAGTAGGACGTAAAAGGGAAGGACGTGGACTGCCTTTCGTCTAGCTTCTACCTACCTATACTCCTCTACCTGTCCGGCTGGGGTGGCCCTACCAGAAGCATACGCTTCCGCCGGCATAGCTCTCGGGACTACCAAAGCATGCAAACTTCCCCACCACCATAAGGTAACAGGGCCTGGACAGCTATTATAATTGTGTGAGTGTGTTTTAATATTATTATAGGGTATATATATATATATATATATATATATATATATATATATATATATATATATATAATTGGAACTCAGAATAAGATAAAACATGTTCTAGTGAGGGGAAAGATACAGAAGGGCGACAGCGTACCTGAGAAAGTAGATAGGCCGCTTAGAGAAACATATAGATGTGAAGACAAATAAACTGAGACGTTTCGGCCAACTAGTGGTCTTGATCACTCAGCGTGAGTAGAAGAACTAAACTAAACTTACTAGGACCAACTAAAACTATAGGGTGAATTATATATATACAGCAAAACGGTGCCAACCAACGAACTAGTTCTAAATCGTTGGTGTAAATTCGTACCTGGATGATCATTAAAAACATCAAGCAGTACATCATGCCGTGCACGTAGTCATCAACACTCTTCTTCATCTCTTCGGTGCAACCGTCCTCGAATATCACGCCGGACTTCTTCGGATCACAGTCGGCTTTCTGGCAGCAGGACTTGGGTATGTCTACGTTGACAGCCGACCAGTCGGTAGGCGAGTCAACACCACAGCATTCAGCCTGCGGGGTAGAGGAAGGGAGGGGGGCACAATCAGGCGGGGGTGCTATGCAGTGGCGTATCAAAGGGTGGGGGGAGGAGGGGGGTTATGGGTTTGAAATCGCCTCATTCCCGAAAAAAATAATAAATAAAAACACACGGAGGAAAGGAAGGAAGAAAAGGGAGAAAGGAGGAGGAAACTTCTATTTTGATTATTTCATTGTTTGATAATGTACTATACCTATTCTCTCCCGGGACCTCCATATAATGGGGAGGAAGTTTGAGGAATGGGACAAGTTGGAGAAATAATGTACTATACCTATTCTCTCCCGGAGTCTCCATACTGGGGTTAGGAAGTTGGAGGAATGATTGTGATGAGTTGGAGAAATGTATTTAAAAAAAAAAACTAAAGAGGGGTTTCTTTTCACATTTTCCGATTCTGAAACGTGTTAACGGGCGTTTAAAACGTCATATACGAAGAAAAAACGCGCCTTCGGCAAAATTGTCTCCGGCGGCCCCTACCTTCTTGGAATGTTCGATTACCCCCCCCCCCCCCCGTTGAGAATTCCTTGATACGCCACTGGTGCTATGAACCTGCCACCGCTTTCGTTTCACGAGAGTCGAGTATAACTTACAAACTCCTGGTAAAAGTCCCACTCTTGTGTCACAACTTGGTCCTTCCCGTACTGG
The DNA here is from genome assembly GCA_945910005.1 of Isoperla grammatica. NCBI lineage: Eukaryota > Metazoa > Arthropoda > Insecta > Plecoptera > Perlodidae > Isoperla > Isoperla grammatica. The sequence continues at coordinate 9,819,928 of OX246750.1, forward strand.
CTCATGTTGCCTCTCAAGTCTTTCGTTAGATACTCCTGGAACTGGTCGGCGGCGGCCCTGGCCTTCACCATATAGACGAGCTCCATGACGAGCACCGCGACAATTAGGATCACAGCCTGAAAACAACAACAACAACAACAACAACAACAACAACGACGACGAGCACATGCAGTGAGCAGAGGCGGACTGGGATAGAAAGGCCCGTGATGCTGTTTTTTTTGGGGGGGGGCTCGCACGAGGTGGCGCGGCATAGCAGGGGTCTGGGGCGAAGCCCCAGCCGCCGGAGGCAATTATGCTGAAGGCGTGAACATTTGTTTGGGGTTGCATTGAATTTTATGGCCTAAAACGCGATTTTAGGACGCGATTAACAGAGGCCAGCCTATACCAGTAACACTATACCGCGTGAGTAATTAAAATGTAAAGAAAACGATATTCGAGGTAGGCCAACAGCCATTAGTGTTACTGACAAGTACTCAATATTGTCACTAAGTCGCAAAATGCTAGCGTGCGAGCGGATTTGACAAGGTTTTCCGGGCGACGGGGGTCAGTTGCGAGTCTCAAAATTGTGTGAGTTAAGTTTGGGCGAGATTTTTTAGCAATATACAGAGACCTTACGGGCCCGAACTTGCCTAGGGATGCCGGGATGCGATCGCATCCCGGCATCCCTAGCCAGACCGTGCCTGGTACTGGCAGTGAGTTCTATCGAGGCGACCCGAGATGAGATTACAAGTGATGTAGTGAGTAGTGACACCTTACATAGCCGAAACAAGGTTGGTTGAGTGGATTAATAGTTCAGTATTGTTTCTTTATTGGTTATGTAGAAAGAAACTCGGGTATTCAAGGGATTCGTCTATGTACTATTATTTATTGTGTTTATTTTTATAGTAATGATGGTTGAACCTGCAGACAAGCTGCTTTCTAGATTTGCGGGACGCCCAAATACTGTTATCATTTAAAATAAATAAATAAGTACAAATTAATGATGACTGCATCTTACAAAAATATTATTATCATCATCATCATTATCATCATTATCCATCGCCGTTTCCTGCTTCTGGCAGGGTCAGTTTGGGTTTCACAACCAAATTTTTCCACCTCTTCCTATCTTCCCACAATCGTACTTCCTCCTTGCTCCCAGTTCTTCTATAATAATAATAATAATAATAATAATAATAATAATAATAATAATAATAATAATAATAATAATAATAATAATAATAATAATAATAATAATAATAATAATAATAATAATAATAATAATAATAATATAATAATAATAATAAAAGTAATAATAATAATAATAATAATAATAATAATAAAATAATAATAATATTAATAATAATAATAATAATAATAATAATAATAATAATAATAATAATAATAATAATAATAATTTTTTTTTTTTTTTTTTTTTTTTTTTTTTTTTTATTGATAATTACATTTCTCTATACATATATTTCAGAAGTAAGATTCGGTTATCCACAAAGCTGCACGAAGCAGCTTATCTGTGGAATACATCACATTAAAGAAAATCGTGCTTACAAAAATCAATAAAAACAAAAACAAAATATCTCTATAAAAAATAGCAAAGCAATTCTGATTTGTAATGAAAAATAATATCAACTTTCATTTTCTCATACAACCAAAACAAAATAAATAATAAGACAGTAATGAAAAACACAACAACAATAACAAAAACAACTAACACTGCATACCCAACAAAAGAAATGCCTTTAAATCTCTTTTAATTTCAAAAAAAGTTTCTAAATCTTTAATATTTGCCGGAAGCTTATTAAAATAAAACGGTATACAATAACTTAATGTTCTTTTACCATGCTTATTTTTAAAGAGTGGCAGCTGATATACCCCCGTTGATTTAGCCCGAGTGCAAGTTCTGTGTTCTATACAATTTTTATGAGTTTCTACAAAAAAGTATTTTAATATTAATTTATATATGAATAATTCTTGAACAGGCAAAACATTTAATAATCTGTAACCATCCAATGAATGTATACTGTTGTTGTCAAAAGTTATCATATTTATTATTTTGTTCTGAATGGAAATTATACTATCAAGATGCGACAACGAGGCATTACCCCAAATTATTAGACCATAGGAAATAACCGACTCAGCAAGAGCTATATAGACCATTCTTACATACTTATTAGGTAAAACACTTTTAACTGTATACAATTGACAAGCACATGATCTTAGGCGTTTAGTTATTTTCTCTATTTGTTTATCCCAGCAAAACTTATTATCTATCTCTAGACCTAAATATGGATGACTGTTTACAGTCGATATTAATGCATCACACGAACACTCCAAATCCATTTTACCAGCATTATGATGTAAGCAATCAAAAGTGTGTGCGACAACTTGTACATTATTATTGCGATCTGAGTTTAACGGCATGGAAACGTGAACAATCTTTGTTTTTTCAAAATTTATAATGAGCCTAACGTCATGGTTCCACCTAAGTAAATTAAGAAAGTCATCTTGTAAGTATTTTTCTGCAATTTTTAAGTTTTTATGTATAGCTACTAAAGCTGTGTCATCTGCATAACAGAAAGCAAAACATTTAACAATGTACCGAACCATAACGTTTACATATATTAAATATAATTGAGGCCCTAAAATAGATCCTTGCGGTACGCCACTGCTACATGACTTACTTTCACTGTACACTTCCCCTATTCTTACAATTAGTTTTCTGTCCGATAAATAATTTTTAAACCAGTTCAGTAAAGTACCTCTAACCCCTATTAATTCCAATGCCTCTAATAGTTTATTATAATCTAGAGTGTCGAAAGCTTTTTTAAAATCAATAAACATGCATAAAATGTTACAATTTTCGTCAAGTTTAGTATTAATTAAATCAGAAAAGGATGCTAATAGATCTACCGTACTTTTGCCCTTTTGAAATCCATATTGGTTTTTATTGATTATTTTAAATTTCGTCACGTAATTTATTAAGCAATCCGCCACATATCTTTCTAATATTTTTTCAATGCTAGACATGATGGCAATTGGTCTGTAATTAACATAGTTTAAATGATCACCTTTTTTGAAGATAGGCCTAACAACAGAAGTTTTTAAAGTGTCTGGTATGATTCCCTCTTTCAAAGATAAGTTTATGAAGAGAGCAATTACTGGACTGATTTCATTAACTATATTTTGCAAATCCTTAACTCTAATTCCGTCAATTCCTGCCTGTTTATTTTTATTCATGCTTAGTATTATATCTTTCACTACGGTCGCAGTGACGGGAGGCACGTATATCGACTGTAATTGTTGTTCGTGTGCGTCATCTCTCATATTATTACCTGCACAAGTGATGTCGCAATGGTGAATAGTATTTTCAATTTCATCTACAAAGGTGTTTGCAAATTTGTTCGCTACATTTGAAATAGTATCATGTTTACCAAGGTATTTATTTATAACTTCCTCAACTGTATCTTTCCGCTTCCTACCCACTAATTCATTTATATTTTGCCAAGTTGTTTTAATGCATTCTTTACCCCGTTCTATTAGATTTACAAAGTAATGACGTTTGCCGCTGACTATTTTTTTGTTAATTCTATTTCTTAACATATTATAATTTCTCCGATAGTCTTGCTTATGAACACTGAACTGTGGACATGATTTCCATCTTTGAAAAGCGCAATCTCTTGCCTTTACTAGGTCTAATAATTCTTTCGTCATCCACTTTTTATTCACTCTTTTTTTAATTTTTGTCTCTTTAAAATTTGTTGCCCTATCATAAGCTATTTTAAAATTGCTCTGGATTGCTTCGTATAAGGGATTACACTTTTTAGCTGATAATAAATTCCCCCATTGCATACTTTTCAACACTTCCAATACTTTTGCTTCACTAAAACATTTATAAAAGACAGGTTCATCTTTATTATTAATATGAGTAAGGTCAACGCCTGTTGATGCAACTATCAGATAGTGATCGCTAATCTTAGTTGTATATACCGCTGTTTTGATATTTAAGTCGAGGCCTCGAATGTAAACATGGTCTATACACGTACTGCTGAGTCGATTATTTACTATTTCCTCACGCGTCGCTACAGTGACACATTGTACAAAACCGCAAGTAGCCAGGCCCGCCTGATACAACCGGACTCGGTCGTCCTTGTGATCAAGTACATCAATATTTGAGTCCCCAAGGTATATGCAATATTTGTGTTTATTTTTGCTCCAGTAATTTTCTATTTCATTAATGAACTCTAATTTAGTATTGTAATCAGGAGGTCTATACACACATAACAGTGATATAGCCGTTCCCTCTCCTGTAATAATATTTCCAGAAATACCTTCGAAACTTTTAAATAATACTTCTTCTCTATCAAACCTCAAGTTCTTGCTAACAAATAAAATTAATCCACCACCTCTCTTCAATTGTCTTAGTTTGCAATAACGATTATATCCTTCTATTTGAAACACTGAAGTTTCTTCTAATATGTTCACTTCACTTAAAACTAAAACATGGAATTTATTTACCTGGTTTTGCAAAATTATAAGTAGTTCGTCCCAGTTTTTCTTTACAGACCTAATATTTAAATGAAAAACCGTGATACCTTTGCAATTTTTCGCACACCAATCGTCCAAATTGTCCGTACTTTCACAAGACCAATCTGTATCTTCAAGACTGTCTTGAGACCATACGTCCATTTGCGTCACTCAGGCCTATCTACTTCAGTTGCTCAATGTCCCCAGCTCTTTTTATCTTGAACACTACCGTTGCCTGCTCGTCTTTGCGAGCACAAATCACCCCTCGCCGAAACCAGACAAATTTGTAACCAACAACCTTTGCCCTTTGCTTGACCTGCCAAAACAAATTACGAAAATAGGGAGAAAGATGCTCGTTGATGAAGATATTTAAATCTTTATCTTTCGGAACTCCCCGAATAAAGTCACTGTTTTTGACGGTTCGGCGCCGAGCAGCTAAGATCTCGTCACGTTTCTTGCGCGAAGTGAATTGTACAACGACCTTGGAGGGATAATTCTTGTTTCTTGCCGGCACCCGATGAACCGCGTCTATATCGTACTCGTCTAATTCTACATCCAGTTTATTCACAATAGATCTAACAACGTTTTCAATGTTTTCGTTGTCACACTCAATCACGTTGGAAATCTCAATATTTCTGTTTCTGCCGTACTGATCAAGATCATATACCTGCCCTGCAAGGTCAGCTATTACTTTGTCCTTAAGAGCCACTTCTTCCACTAAGTTTTGAATAGCTCGATCGTTTTCAATCAGTTTTTCTTTTAAGTCCCTCAAGGAAAAAAGTTCGTTTTTGATGTCTTGAATTTCACTACGCAGTTCACAAACTACTTTTAAAACAGTTTGTAGGGTAACCGTCTCATCCGTCTCGCCAGCCTTCCTTTCTTCGCGACACTTTACACAACGCCACTGTGATTTACTGTCTTGCGATTTAGCATTATACGTTCCTCGTTTTAACCCCGAGCAATCTTTAAAATGGTAATTATTCGAACACCCCATACACGACACATAATCTCCGTCAGTGGGTAAGTCACCGTTGCACTTTCCACACGACATCGCTGAGTAACGCAGCGCACACAGCGAGCGAGGAGAGCGAGGCAAACACGTCCGCTCTGTACGACTGCTCGTAATAATAATAATAATAATAATAATAATAATATAATAATATTAATAATAATAAAATAATAATAAAATAATAATACTATATAATATATACAGTGAAACTTCTGTATAACAAACGTCTTTATAACAAAATGATCTATATAACAAACTGTTTTCGGAGTCCCAAAAGGTTCTTGTGCGTGAAAATGTACCATCTTTATAAAGAAAAAAAGGTTTGTTACAAAATAATTATCTAGTCCCTGAGAATTTGTTTTAAGGAAGTTTCACTGTATATATATATATATATATATATATGTCAATAAAATTAAAATAATTGCGGGTTATTCCGCCACGTCCTACCTCCATAATGTGCCGACGTTTCAGGAACCTTACGGATCCTATCCTCAGGGCGTCGAGCTGTCAACTGATGTCTCGACGCCCTGAGGATAGGATCCAAAGGTTCCTGAAACGTCGGCACATTATAGAGGTAGGACGTGGCGGAATAACCCGCAATTATTTTAATTTTATTGACATTAATCCTGGCCACGAAAGCTCCAGTGTTTTAATATATATATATAATATAATAATACTATTTTTGTGCGTCACTATGATAATAATAATAATAATAATAATAATAATAATAATAATAATAATTATTATTATTATTATTATTATTTTTTTTATTCCCCATGAGTGTTCTCACCAACAGGATCGGACAAAGCACGTGACAACACAGGACGCCGCACAGTCCCAAGATGGCGGCAGCTATGGCGAGCACACCCGCTATGCACAGTAATGGCACCATCCACTTTATATCAATCACATCGGTGTCTATGTTCTTCAGAACGAGAGAGTGGAGAGTGGCAGCATACGCCACTATTAACAAGCCGGTTGCCTGAAACAATCGGATAGAAATAGTTATTCCAAATATTTATTAAGCAGGGAAAAAGAAAAGAAAAAGGGGAAGATTAAGACTGAGGTGGGAAGAAGTGATAGCAATGGACGTGGAAAGAAGAAATGCAACTTGGGAAGAGGTCAATCAGGAACGATGGTGGGAAGATAGAAAAGTATGGACAGAATTTGTAGAAAGAGCAGAGGAAGAAGAAAGTGAAAAGGAGGAGCCGGAGGAAGTTAACATGAGGGAAGCGTCAGGCATGGCCAGCCGGCTTCGATGTACCTAAGGGCCAGAATATGATGGGATTAATTTCCTATCCCCTATCTGACTTCATTGTTGGACACAGGGAGCAGATATAATAAAAAAAAAAAAAAAAGAAGAGAGTATGAACAACAACAAGAAGAAGGGCATGAGAAGAAAGTAGGCAGACCAATTGAGACAAGTGGATGAATCAGATCAAAGACAGTGTGGGGAATAGAGGAAGATCATGGAACGAAGTTGAAGCAGAAAGGCTATGGGAAAACCGTGAGAGATGGAGGGAACTAGGCCTACTTAACAGCCCTCTGGTAACAGAAGAAGTGATCGAGGAAGAGGTTGAGGAGGTGGTTGTGTCAGGCCTGGCTAGCCGGCAACGAAGACATTAGCCCAAGACATGGAGTACTTCGCTAGGGTACTCCCCCCTACCCGATAATTAATGTTGGAAAAGGGGTCAAGATATATATATATATATATTTATTTATTAAGTGACTTATTACCCAAACGAGTAACTCAGAGCGCTCGGAAATAGTTTTGATGTTTTTAGTGAACTAATTTCTTTTAAACAATTAATAGGATTATTTTGAAAATGTATCTACTTGCAGAGTAATGTCATATCTACGCATGGTATTAAATAGGCCTACATTTGTGACAAGCCTGCTTAAAAATAATACACTCATGTTTAAATGCAAATAAATTACTTTCGTCGAAAATTTTCGGCAAAATAATACGGAGATTCTGTTTAAAAATGGATACATTATTTTTGAATAGGTTGGCCACAAATGTACTTGATACCATGCATAGATATGACATTCCTCTACAAATAGGCTAGGTAAATATTTATAATAATCCTACTTTTAGTTTAAGAGTAATTAGTTGACGGCCAATACATCTGTAAAACTCCTACTGCCGAACGCTTTGAGTTAACAGAGAACTATTAACCAGACCCATATGTAATGATCTGCAGACCATTCGTACTACTCATCTCATATCTACATCATTAATTTTATCATGCTCATATTTTGTGTCCTTATTCACAATTATATTGCAATTGTAGGTACAAAAAGACTTTGTTAAAATTCGATCTAGTTCGGACCCAAACAATTTTTTAAACAGGTGCTAAAAATTACTAAAAGTAAAAAATTTCACAGAAGCTTAGAACCTGGAAAAAATAATCTGTAAATTTTTCTTGCAAAATCTCTTTGTACTTAAAACGACAGTTAAGTTTTATAGATATTGGTCCAAACAGAAACGAGATATGTGGATTTTGTTTGCATGTAGTATGAGTAGGTCGAAAGTGCTGCACGCCGGACTATAGTTGTCTTTGGGCGCACTACAAGAAAATAAAAGAGAGGAAGAGAGAGAAAGAGAAAAAGAGAGAGATTGATATTGATATTTATAGGCTTAAAGGCGTGCTACGTAGGGTTATTAAGCCCCTTTGAGTGTAGCCAACCTCTTCATTACAGATATTATACAGACACCATGAACATATGAACATGAAATATATGAATGTGAGATAATACATATTGAATTGGCAATAATACACTTATAAACTAGTATAAAATACACTTTGTATACATATTTTATCTTACAGATGTTATGCAGAAGGCATCACTTATTCTCTTGAACAAAAGAAAGAAGAAGAGTTCACAAACTATAATTCTAATGCAAATTGCACTTTTAATACTATGCTTATTCTAATAATAGTATTATTCTAGTCTAAATGTAATACTAACTCTAATTGGTAACCTAATGTATACTATGCCATTACTCAGGTGTATATGAAACTATGTAGTTATAATGCGAATATTTATGACTGGAATTATAAATTGTAATAAGTCAATGCTAAGTACCTACTTGCGCGAATTCAGATATATTTAATAGCCTATACAAATCTAAACAGTTTTAGATCATCTTTTGAAACTGATCATATTTTTAATTATATGTGGAAAGGAGACGGTTGTGGATGCTACTTCTGAGCGTGGAGAGCGACATTTTAGAATATGTTTGCAGAAGATATCTGTTTTTTTGTATATAATATAATATATAATAAAAACTGAAAGAGAAAGAGAGAGAGAGGGATTGATTGATTGATTGATTTCGGTCTTTATTATGGGCGGGATAAAGGCCAGTGAGGCCTTTTCTTACATCCAACCGGTAATAATACAGTAAATAATAACAATTTGATAATATACATTTGACAATGACATGAATTAATTTATGAACATGGAAATACACAATACAAATAATAAATGAAATGGAATAAATTATCACTAAAATTATATGAGTATGACACAAGTTACTTATGATTGTTTGGGCAAAATAGCAAAAAAGGAAAATGTTTATGTTGTATAGCATGCGGCTAGTGTCATTATACAAATTAATTACGAATTACAAACAATGGTATTGTAGTGAACACTAAATAAAATGGAAATTAATTGATACTCAGATGAAATGAGTATGACCCAAGTTACTTATGAATACTGGACAAACAAACAAAGCTAGAGAGACAGAGAGACAGAGAGACAGAGAGGGAGAGAAAACATACCATGAGCAGCATATTGAGAATCGTTGCGATACACCTTACGACACACATGATGTTGGCTTTGTGATTTTATGTTTAGTTACTCATTCTCGCGATGGTGACAAACTTTGGTTTCCCTGCGGTATTCATCTCGACTTAGTATACAAATAAATCATTTAACACATCTTGATACCTTTGAGTAATTGATCGCAACTGTCAAACCTAAGTCTCGTGTTTATCAACACAAACATAATGTTTTGTTCACAGCCGGCTGAATGTGTGTCAATCACAACTGGGGGTTTGACGAGCCTCCGCTAGGCGGAGATCAAGTAGACCTTGTCACAACCCCAAGGTCTACTTGATCTCCGCCTAGCGGAGGCTCGTCGAACTCGCAAAGTTGAAAGATCCGTTGATCCCCTGGCGGAGGCTCGGTAAACCTTTCAACGAGCCCCCAGATATACAGACCTTGGCAAAGTTCGACGAGCCTCCGCTAGGCGGAGACCCAGTTGACCATGCACCACCCCAGAGATCCTACACAACTCTAAATCTTGATCTCCGCCTAGCGGAGGCTCGTCCAACTCGCAAAGTTCGACAAGCCTCCGCTAGGCGGAGACCCAGTTGACCATGCACTACCCCAGAGATCCTACACAACCCCAAACTAGATCTCCGCCTAGCGGAGGCTCGTCCAACATGCAAAGTTCGACGAGCCTCCGCTAGGCGGAGACCCAGTTGACCATGCACTACCCCAGAGATCCTACACAACCCCAAACTTGATACCTACGGTATCATTATTTAATTGCTAATTTTTTTAAGTGCCCCGGCTAATTCGTACGTTAATTAATTAATTAATTTTATTGTGGTTTTCTTGTCCCATGAAAGGACAGGATGGCCAGTGTAGGGTTATGGGCATGCCCATACCCTCTTTAGCTTGTACGTTAATTTGATATCGTTGGCTAATGGTGTGCAAAACTATTATTTATTGATGTTTGCTACTGTGGCCAAGTATCTGTACGTAGAGCCAAAGGATTTGGGTTCAAACCTCAGTCTGGGCAAACATTAATTTATTACAATGGTATCTGCACAAGGAGCACAACATAGTATCTGGGTTCTTGATATAAATATACCGTATACCAAATCAATTGATTAAAAAAAACACACACCTGCAATTATCTAATTTATTAAAACATTAGTTATTGTTTATAGTGAAAAGATTAGGTATAAACTAGGTAAAGAGTTTTGGTATGGTAAAAATAATAATAACAACCTTTATTGGTTTCTGCATAGCTGTTGCCGTAAGACACAGAATAACAACTAACTAGGAAAGGAGTTTAGTTATAAACGTATAAAATATTTTAGTTTAAACTAAGAAAGGAGTTAAGTTATAAACAAGGAAAGGAATTTAGGTTTAAACGTGCAAATTATTTTAGTATACACTAGGAAAGGAGTTTAGTTATAAACAAGGAAAGAAGTTTATAAACTAGAAAAGGAGTTTAGTTATAAATTAGGAAAGGAGTAAGTTATAAACAAATAAAGGTGTTTAGGTATAAACTAGGAGAGAAGTGTTGGTATAAACTAGGTAAGGAGTTTAGGTATAAACTAGGAAATGAAACCGATGGACAAGAAATGTTACCACAGCGAGACTTTCAAGTAGCAGAGGAGAGATAGTGAAAAGTAGGAAGTCCAAGAGAGACCTTATACAGAAAGAAAGACGAAATAAATCGTCGGATGATGTGGCAAAAGAACAACTGTGGGAAGACAGAAAGGGTAGAATAAATTGATGGAGAGACAGGAGGAAGAAACGCCGAGTCTGGCAAGCTGAGTAATTGAAAGTTTCACCCCCTAGGCAAGGGTAGACCACCACATTTCAAAACCAATATTATTGGAAATGAGTAACACATATAATTAGTTATATTATTATTATTTTTTATTTAATTACACACAATCCTTTGTAAAAAAAAAATGTGTCGAAGGTATTTCCTCAACATTTCAATCATAATCCGTGTCATACTGGCAACATGTCAGTCATAATCCGTATCATCCTGCCAACATGTCAGTCATAATCCGTATCATACTGGCAACATGTCAGTCATAATCCGTGTCATACTGGCAACAGGCCGCACTAGCAACATGTCAGTCATGATCCGTATCATCCTGCCAACATGTCAGTCATAATCCGTGTCATACTGGCAACATGTCAGTCATAATCCGTATCATACTGGCAACATGTCAGTCATAATCCGTGTCATACTGGCAACAGGCCGCACTAGCAACATGTCAGTCATGATCCGTGTCATACTGGCAACGTTAGTCATAATCCGTATCATACTGGCAACATGTCAGTCATAATCCGTGTCATACTGGCAGCACTCGAAGCACTTGCAACATGTCAGTCATAATCCGTATCATACTGGCCACATGTCAGTCATAATCCGTGTCATACTGGCAGCACTCGAAGCACTAGCAACATGTCAGTCATAATCCGTGTCATACTGACAACATATCAGTCATAATCCGTATCATACTGGCAACATGTCAGTCATAATCCGTATCATACTGGCAACATGTCAGTCATAATCCATATCATACTGGCAACATGTCAGTCCTCATCCGTGTCATACTGGCAACACTCGCAATATGTAAACGACTCCATTTTGGTCAACATCACGAGGTAATAAGCAGCAGCGAATACCTGTGAACAAGTAGAATGGATTTAAACCTCGTTGTACCTAAATGAATTTACTCGTCGATTTAAAAAGTCACTTACATCGACATCGAAACATGTGTTTCTTCACCAAGTTAGATCGTAACAATTATTATTTTTATTACTATAAATTGTTTCATTCGCCTCTGGGATCGATATTATTATAAACGACACTTGTCGTAAACTATTGGCAAAAAATGGTCAGCCTAAATTGTTAGTCTGATATTTGCCGGTAAGAGGAGGTCTATGAGTAAATTTTAGCATTTCAACTCTATACTTTGTCTTTGAAACATCGTTTTTGTAACTTGGCCTATTATAGAAAACGAGTGACTTCGGAAATTTAAATCGATGTTGATTAAATAAATAAATGAATGAATGTGAATGAATGAATGAATGAATGTGAATGAATGAATGAATGAATGAATGAATGAATGAATGAATGAATGAATGAATGAATGAATGAATGAATGAATGAATGAATGAATGAATGAATGAATGAATGAATGAATGAATGAATGAATGAATGAATGAATGAATGAATGAATGGATGAATGAATGAATGAACGAATGAATGAATGGATAAATGAATAAATGAATGAATGAATGAATGAATGAATGAATAAATGAATGAATGAATGAATAAATGAATGAATGAATGAATGAATCGATGGATGGATGGATGAATGGATGGATAAATGAATGAATGAATGAATGAATGAATGAATGAATGGATGGATGAATGAATGAATGAATGAATAATGAATAAATAATTGAATGAATGAATGAATGAATAAATGCATGAATGAATGAATATGTATATATGTATATATATATATATATAAATAAATATATTTGTAATTGAATGAATAAATTGATAAATTAATAAATTAAAGGCCAGATCAAGAAGCTTATTAATATTGGATAGCGAGAAAAATGAATGGCTGAAAGGTCATCATTGCATAAGAGGAAAAAAAAATAATAATAAATAAATACACCACCGAGGTGCGAGGGAACGCACCTGGCAGAGCATTACGACCAACATGAAGGTCGTCTTGTTACTCCTGAAGTCGTTAAGATTGTTCTGTACCGCAAAATGGCATGACAGGTGGTGTATGTTTTGGCTGAACTCGTGGAACGTGGAATGGACATCACAGCCGCCCTTCGTTTTACAGCAGGACTCTGGCAGAATTTCGGCCAAAAACCATTCGAAGTACGACAAGTATCCGCAACACGAGAACTGCAGGGGCGAAGCACAGATACTTCAATAGTCTAGAAAACTTGCCGTTCAAATTTATATCACATATATATACATAAACACACACCCACACACATATATATATGTTTCGCACGCAGAAACTTATTGACCCGGAATAATGTTAAAACCACACACACAATTGTAAAACGACACTAAGGTCACTTACTTTTAAAACCACTTACTTACTTTTTAATATATATATATAATTAATTGGAACTCAGAACAAGATAAAACATGTTCTAGTGAGGGGAAAGGTACAGAAGGACGACAGCTTACCTGAGAAAGTAGATAGGCCTCTCTAGTATTCACTATATATTTTTTTTTCCTCTTATGCGATGATGACTTTTCAGCCATTCATTTTTCTTGCTATCCAATATAAATTAGCTTCTTGATCTGGCCTGCTCTGGTTATATACACGAACTAAAACTCTCATGATCCATCTCTCTTGACAAATATTTAGCAACGAACAATATGCAGTTCAAAAATCAATATAATTAACGAAAAATGTGTTGAGCAATAATGTGTTTCATTAAGAGAGTGGAGTAGGTTTACATCAAACACCGCAAACAATGTTCACATTTTAATTAATTATATCTCAAGAATGAATCTCGAAATCGAAAATCTGAGTAATAAGCCTTACAGACTGAATGACAAAAGTATCTCATTATATATTCAGTATGACTGTGATACTTATTTTAATTAAATGAAATCAAAATCACAGTCACACTGATTACAATGTTAAATACATTCATCATTTATTTTGTAGGGCTCACCAAAGGACAGCACGCTGATACTCAGATTTTCGATTTCGAGGTGCATTCTTGAGATATAATTACACGTGACAATTTGCTCCGATATTTAACTTACACGTACGCATCGGGACTACTAGCCAATATTAAAACCCGCGAAATAAACGTATTTTCGTCATATCTCAATAACGCCACACAATATCGAAACAGTGACACCTACGCATATATTGGATTCGTGAGAGCTCAATACCAAATGAAAAAGATTTCGTAGATTGTAGTACTTATAGTTGTAATTTCTAATTTACTTGTAAATAAGTTAAATGAGAAATAATAAGTATAATTACTGCAAACTAATAAATCTTTTTCATACGGTATAGGGCACTAGCAACACCAAAAGACAACAATGGAACAAATGAATTGAACTGATGGACACACAATCAGCTGTCAAAATAATAAAATTGCAACCATAGAAATAAAAACAAGTGTAGCAATAGTAACTGCTCGCCATTTAAAACATTTAATGATAGACAACGACTAAGTGAAAGTTTTGTTTGTGTATTTGTTTGTTTTTTGTTTTGTTTTCCAAAATCAGGAGAAATTATTTTTTGACAGCTTGTTGTTTGTCCATCGATTCAATTCATTTGTTTCATTGTTGTCTTTTGGTGTTGCTAGTTCCCTATTGAGCTCTCACGAATCCAAAACATGCGTAGGTGTCACTGTTTCGATATTGTGTGGCGTTATTGAGATATGACGAAAATATGTTAATTTCGCGGGTTTTAATATTTGCTAGTAGTCCTTCCTCTTAAGTTGAATGGCTCATGGATTGAGCTGCTGACTGCCTGCGAATCCAGACCCTCATTGAAGGGGGGGGGGGGGGGGGAGGAGGTGTCTCAGTGAGGGGGTGGCGTCACTTCACTATTACATGATCCATGACGACAGCACCTTGCAAGTTAATTCCACGGAAGCATACTTCGCCCCCGCGGTATGGGACCCAGTAAAGTGACGAAATGGCCACCAGATAGTGCTGCGATAGTGTTGCTACCGTCAATAACAACAGAGGGTGCCGTGATCGCTAACAAGCGCCGACTACCCGCCACCTCTTGGAGCACAAGATCCGACTCCACGAAGCAGTTGGCCTCGGTCTGAAGATGGAGTAGAGATGCACTTCGCCGAAAATTCGCGCTTTTTTTTTTTTTTTTTTTAGCTAAGTGACCTAGTAGTGTTTTATATTTGTGGATGTATTTTCAACAAATATAACATGTCATCAGAATACAACTTACATAATTCTGAACGAAGTCCCACCCGTCTGTGACATCGTCCTCCTTAGCATATAGACCAATGTTGTCCCGTAAACCCGTCTGTGACATCGTCCTCCTTAGCATATAGACCAATGTTGTCCCGTAAGTAATCCCAATGTCTTTGATACGATGTCTCGGTGTCGGGATACAACGCTGTAAAGGCGAGTTCTAGCACAAACGCAACGGCTATTAAGATGAAAGCCTGAAACAATAACAAAGCGTATACGTATGCACTGAGAAATAAAACAAACAAGTAACCTGATAAATAAATAACCTGAGCGGGCCAGAGAAGAAAACACATAATTATTGGATAACTAGGAAGAAACAAGATTGAAAAATCAAACTTTCGGCAAAGGATAAAAAAAAAAATGAATAAATAAATGAATAAATGAATGCATAAAAGATAGAATGACGTAATGAATGAACGAATGAACGAGTGAATGAATGAATGAATGAATGAATGAATGAATGAATGAATGAATGAATGAATGAATGAATGAATGAATGAATGAATGAATGAATGAATGAATGAATGAATGAATGAATGAATGAATGAATGAATGAATGAATGAATGAATGAATGAATGAATGAATGAATGAATGAATGAATGAATGAATGAATGAATGAATGAATGAATGAATGAATGAATGAATGAATGAATGAATGAATGAATGAATGAATGAATGAATGAATGAATGAATGAATGAATGAATGAATGAATGAATGAATGAATGAATGAATGAATGAATGAATGAATGAATGAATGAATGAATGAATGAATGAATGAATGAATGAATGAATGAATGAATGAATGAATGAATGAATGAATGAATGAATGAATGAATGAATGAATGAATGAATGAATGAATGAATGAATGAATGAATGAATGAATGAATGAATGAATGAATGAATGAATGAATGAACGAACGAATGAATGAATGAATGAATGAATGAATGAATGAATGAATGAATCAATGAATGCTTGAATGAATGAATGAATGAATGAATGAATGAATGAATGAATGAATGAATGAATGAATGAATGAATGAATGAATGAATGAATGAATGAATGAATGAATGAATGAATGAATGAATGAATGAATGAATGAATGAATGAATGAACGAATGAATGAATGAATGAACGAATGAATGAATGAATGAAAGAACGAATGAATGAATGAATGAATGAATAAATAAATATTGATATAAATAGAATATAAAATATATATTATAATAAATAAATGTTGTTACCAACAGGACTGGCCACCATTCCTCCTGATCCCAGTAGAAGAGCCAAAGGAATCCGAAGATGGCGGCGGCTATGGTAAGCACCCCTGCTATGACCAGTACAGCGACATTCCACCAGAGATTGCCTTCGTCGCCCTCGAAGTGGGGAATACCATACACGAAGTAGACACAAATAGGAGCCGCTATCAGCGCCACACCGGCCACCTGATACAATCACAGGGTTGATTTACTTACTTACTTACTTTATTGTAATCTTCATTTCATTTTCATTTTTCAAATCATTTTCTGATGTAGATTATAAATCAATATACAAGAAATACAATGAGACACAAATAAAGACCAACACAATAGGCTAGCCTACAATAATAATTTAAGTTTAATGATTTATAATAATTTTATTTAATTTAATAATTTAATAATATTTAATTTTTTTGATTTAATTTTTAATAGTAATTAGGACCAGTGTAGGGCACACTGCCCTCTTTAGCCAGATGAGTGATGAATGATGAATGTGAATGAGGAAGGGGGGAGGGGAAGCCAAGTACCAGCACGTAGCCTACTCGTGTCAAAATGTACCAAGGGGACCATTAGCTTTACGTCCCATCCGAAAGGACGGTGTAACTTTGACCAGTCATATAGGTTCCTCCACTAACCTGGACTGCCGAGCAGTTGACGAAAAAACGAAGCTGTTACACAAGCTTTCGAACCCTCCAATCCGCTCTAACCAACGGTAGCTAGTGTTTCAGAGGAGAGTGGTCACCCATCCATCTCCTGACCTAGCCCGAGGTTGCTAAACCTCGGTGTTCGTTGGCTAGGGTTGATTTGATTACTTGTCGCTTAATCGTGTATGAATAAATAAAATAAATTTTACATTTTGAATCTACCCTTTCAGTAACAATACTGATTTTCATTGGGGGACTCTAATTTGAAGCGACTAAACCAACCCTGCAGGCTCCGAAACACCATCGAGGAGTGAGCGATAACCAATCAACGATCGATATTTCAAATATGATACATATGAATCAGTGATTGGACAGTGCGAACACCTGCGGACAAATACCAGAATCAACAAGGCCGATACAGATCAACTTGTAATTTATTGATTGCTTCCTTGCTAGGACGGTGGAGATCAAATTGACCTTCAAGTAGAACCTTTCATAAGTAAAAGCATGTATTCTCCTTAGGATAACATATTTTGATTTTCTTTTGGGACAATTTTTACGTTTTCTTTACTATGAAGAAAATGGTTATTATTTGAATAGGTTATTTCGTTACTTTAGGACAGCAATTCAGTTGAACATGGCAGAACATGATACATACCATTAGCAGTCCAGTAAGCAGTATTCCGAGCACCTCCTCAAAATCCATATTATTTGCTTTGATATTTGCAATGAGGTTGGTCTAGTAACAAATTCTGAACTTTTACAAAAATGGGAATGTAAGACATTCGATAACATTGATGCAATCGCACCTCTCAAACCTAGTCTAGTGTTTTTAAAGCTCTTAAAACGCATACAAACAAAACATTTCTGCCACGGTCAACCATATTTTTCTCGTTGGAGCAACAACAAGAAAACAAACGAGGTTAACGTTCAAAACAAAATGGTGTTCTAAAACTGAGTCGATAAAGAAGTTTCTCCTGCGAGAACTTCTTTATCGACGATCTGTAAAATAACTCCTTAATTTTATCCTGGGAGAACTTCTTTATCGACTCTGGTCTAAAAAATTCTAAAATGCCTAAAGGTAGACTTGTAGAAAGACGTGGAGAGAGAGAGCTTCGTATGTTGTAGGGTAGCTTGTTGTAGAGAGTTAAGGCTAGAAGTTGTGGACATTTCGAGAATAGTGTTAGTTTATGATTTGGATGTGAATTTGGAGGTTTTCCTACTCAAGGTCCGTCGATTCCCTGGCGAATGTTCGGGTAAGAGTTCGACGAGCCCCCGCCAGGGGATTTACGGACCTTGATCTCCGCCTAGCGGAGGCTCGTCTTACTTGAGAGTTCGACGAGCCTCCGCTAGGCGGAGATCAAATAGACCTTGTTTCAGGCGTAGCACTTTGATGCCATCTTGAAATGGGCCAATAACACAGGCGGGGATAGGAGTTTCTAATGCGACTTTCTGCCATTGGCAGGCACCGTGTGTTAGTACATACAGCGCTATATGTGGCCAAATTTAGCAACAAACTGCTGAAGATTTCATTCCGCGGTTGAAAAAAGTGCTGGATATTATTGTGATATATCTTGTTTTTGTTTGGTGTTTGTTTCGTTTTTTATTGTTGATGGGTATTTATTTTGTATTGTTGTTTTGTTTTGTGCTTTTGTTTTGGCTTTTATTGTCTTGTTTTGTTTGTGTTTGTTGTGTGTTATTTGTTGTTTTTACGTATAAAACGTGTCCTGATTAAAATGGTGGCTTGCCTTTTTAAGATTAATGGTACGTTTACAGCTACGCGTTGCGAGCGAAGCGAGGGCGCGAGCTCCAATCAGCGGCCGAGTTTCATGCAAAGAAGTTACAAACTCGGCCGCTGATTGGAGCTCGCGCCCTCGCTTCGCTCGCAACGCGTAGCTGTAAACGTACCATAACTGATGGGATTCATAATCTGCACGAAAATTTTAAAACCAGTATTTAATTCTAAATTGACATGGTCAATACGATTTACGAATCATGTACGTTTTGTAAAGAGTCAAACGACCGAAAATAAATAAATAAATAAATAAATAAATTAAACATCAGAACGACGCGGCTTCAGCAGGTTGTTTAGCGACTTTGCCACTTTGAGCGCTTCATTCGTTTTCACTAGCGCCATCAGTGGCCAATCTCGGTGCCTACGCTTGCTACTCAGTGGAAGGTTGGGGGACTGGCGATCTAGCCTACAATAGATGTTGAAAATCATTGCCTCCACTATAATCATCCAGGCGGCTGTGGTCAACATCTTTCGTTTGTTTGTGATGACAAACATGACGCTAAGATTTGACAGTGGCGATTAAATCAAAAGTATCAACATGTTTTATTTTTTTAATTTAAATAACCAGTTATGATGGATATCACAAAAGAGGATAAATTTGACACTTCATACAAGATTACTAACTGAACAAACCGAGTGCAAACACAAAGCTAAATGCCATGTTTGTCACAAGGTGTCTGGCCATCATATTCAATGGACTGCTAGTGGTATGTGTTATGTTATTAATGTACGGTTGTCCCTAGCTAAACTTTCTCCAATAATAACAACCTTAAATTGTTACTTGGTTAGTTTCTTTAACATGTTCTCGAAACATGAGGGAGGGTGGGGAGGGGGGAGGTTTGGATAGGTTGCCACCGGGTAGTTGTGGCCCATTTGCAGCCTTTAAGTGTTTAATTTTATCTTATCTTAACATCTCGTGTATTGATACTCGGAAAACTCAAAACACATTAAGCAGGACCGCCCCTATCTGATGTAATGTATGCAATAAGGCCAAGAATCTGTTCAAGAACATCTGTTGATCTGTCAGAAGAATCCAAACACATGGAGTCTACACGATTGGCTTAGTCACTTTATAATTAAAATCTCCCACTGAATATCGACCTTGTTAGGCTACTTCGTGGGTACACCCTTTTTTGATTTTATTTTTTCATTTTTTCTTTTTTTCTTTTTCGTAAAGCTTGCGAACAGCTGATCGGCTATTATTGTGGTTCAAGGTCAACACCTCCCCTAACCTTTTGAACGTCTTGAACTAAAAGCCATGGATTCATCCTGACGGTCGAACTGGTTTTATAGTTTTTCATGTACTTACGTACGCCATATTGCCATATTTAACGTGATTCACATGTCAAAACGACGTATTTTAAAAATGGAAATTTAATATCAAAAACATACTATTTGTAAAAAAAACAAAAAAAAACACTAGAACTTACAGATAGGCCTAAGTAATCAAATCATGTGTATGTACTACGTACATCATCAATCTGGCAAAGGAATACACACAAAAAGTGAGTAGAACAGCCGATCAGCTGTTCGCAAGAAATACCTTATTTTTTTATTATTTTTTTTTACATCTTTTTTTTTCAGGCGACCGGCGTGGCCGTGCTGTCCGTTGCCCTCACTGTACACTTCATGGTAGTGAAGCGCGTCGACGGCGACACCGTGAAACTCACGTGGATGGTGACAATCCTCTGTCTGGCGGGCGCTCTCTCCATTGTCGCCGCCATTTTGGGTCTGTGCGGGGTCGCCACCAGCGAACTGGGTCTGCCAGTCTTGACGGCGGTCAGTAAAAAAAAAAAAAAATCATATTTAGAGTCTACTCACTCAGTGACGAAACTAATTTGCAGAGGGGGACTTTAATTTAAAGCGACTAAACCAACCCTGTAGGCTCCAAACACCATCGACGAGTGAGCGATAACCAATCAAAGATCGATATTTCAAATACGAAACACTTGAATCAGTGATTGGACAGTGCGAACACCTGCGGACAAATGTCAGAATCAACAAGGTCGATTCAGAACAACTTTGAATTTGTTGAGTGCTTCGTTGCTAGGACGGCTCCAAAGTCACAGTTTACTTATTCCTAAGACAAGAAGTGATTGAACTGAATCCTTATTAGAAGTTAAAAAACTTCTGCCTGTACCGGGATTTGAACCCGGGACCTTCTGCATTGGAAGCAGGGATACTAACCACTGGACCAACGAGCCGGCCCGTGGCGGCCATCTTGATATACACACATAACGTCACGGCGGCACATTCAAAACCACTCTGAGCGTCCGGCGTGCAGTACTTTCGTACTACTCAAACTACATGCACAAAACTCCACATATTTCCGTTATGTTTGAACTAAGACATAGCGAACTAAGCTGTTGTTTCTGTTTGTTTGTTTGACTGTTTGTTTGTTTGTTTCTGTTTGTTTTGTTTCTATTACAATGTGTGTTTCGCGCTCGCAACTGGGAGTGACGCCGATTGTTCTGTTTCTATTACAATTGGCCCTCGCAACTGGGAGTGACGCCGATTGTTCTGTTTCTATTACAATTGGCCTAAAATGTTGCTCCATGCAACATTCTCAGAGTCAAACAGCGAGATTCTTGTGTGTTAGCGTATGCAATGACAGCCACTGAACATATAAGCACTTGCTCCTAGGCTTAGGTCATTCAATTATAGTATAATCAAACAAAAACTGAAGACCTATTCGAGTTGTTCATGTTTCACACGTGAGATCTCGCTCGGGTCGTCTCGAAAGAGCTCACTGCATGTACGCGTCGTTGTTGTTGTTGTTGTTTCAGGCTGTGATCCTAATAGGCGACGTGCTAATCCTAGAGTTCTTCTTTATGGACAAGTTTAAGACGACCGCCGACAAGTTTAATGACTATCTTCAACACAACGCTAAGGAGAGTCTGAAAATGTACGACAAGAACCACAGTGTGACCTTGGAGTGGGATTTTTATCAACAGTATGTAAGTTATACTCGGATATATAATTATCTTCTTCTGTTTTCTTCTTTTCCTATGCCCGCATTTTTGGCTTACTGGGCCATCATGCATTTTCTGGTTTGCCAGTAGAGACATGCTTCCTTTTTCTCATAGCTCGTGCCACGTGGAAGGGCATCTACTTCATCTTTAAGACTTGATAATATATAATATATGATTTCTTAGATTTTGTTGGTTGCAAAATGTATAGTACGAAAACATATTTAACGGTAAACCAATCCAACATTTATTTTCAAAAAATACATGTCAACGTTTCGACGACGTGTAGACTCGCATTTATATTTTGAAAATAAACGTTGGATTGGTTTAACGTTAAAAATGTTTTTATACTAAATATGTATATATTATATTCCAACATGATTTATTTGGGTAAAGTGGTGCTTTCACCAAAAGTCTAGCTCGGGCATCACGGAATCAGCACCGGCCTAGGCCAAGCTCACGATGTCTTTCAATAGCTTCTTCTTCTTCTTTCGAACACCCAGAAATGGAACTTATGCCATTCTCTGCCTAGTTGCCCATGTAAAGGTTTGCCACATATATCCTTCTTGCTATATTTTGCCCCTCCATTAGATCTCTTTCTACTGTCGAACGGAAAGTCCGATCAACTTGAAATTTGTTACATCCACAAACCTCGACTTGGATCGAAGTTGTATAATTTTTGTTTGCAAAATCGTTCTAAAAGTTACAAAGTTACACCGTGTTCTGTGTGAGTGGGTGTGCAGGCTAAATGCTGCGGCTTCGACTCGCCCGGGGACTGGCACGAGGTCGGCCTCACCATACCCAAGTCCTGCTGCCAGACACCAGACTGCGACACTGCAGCGTCCGACGCGATACACGAGAACGGCTGCAACGAACCACTCACTGAGCTGCTCGGGGACTGCGTTAAGGGTGTCACGTGGTCCGTCGTGTTGATATTAGGCGTGCAGGTACGCGTTGTGTCGAGTATAAGCTACCCCCCCGTGCACGTTAACGGTAAAGGGTAGTCGCACTGTAAAAACCAGCCAAATTAACGTTTTTAACCTGCCCAGGGACTGCTACCTTATCGTGGTGGGCAGGTTTGTGTGCTTTGATGTTCCCGAGAGCTATGCCGGCGGAAGCGTATGCTTCTGGTAGGGTCACCCTTGCCGGACTGGTCGAGGAGGAGGAGTCAGACGAAATGCAGTCTACACCCCACTCCCCTTTCCTCCCCCTTCCCCTTTCCACCCCGCCCTCCTATTGTCCCCTTTTTACCAAACAGCCCCCTATTTCATCTTCATATATCACCCACTCATTGTCTCGATTAGCCTCGTTGCAAAAATATGAGACGTTAAGCCCAAATAATCAAATTAACGTTTTTAATTTAAATTTTGAGAACACTACACAATATTGAAAAAGTGATGATTGAGCGAAACTTGTTTTCGTAAGAGCTACAATCTGGATTAACAAAATTTCAAATATTTCTATCATTACTGTTGTTATTTGAGAAACCAATAAAGGAATTAATTATTAATTGATTTTTAAATAACAACCGTAATGATAACAATATTTGAAATTTTACTGATCCAGATTGTAGCTCTTACGAAACCAAGTTTCGCTCAATCATCACTTTTTTAATATTGTGTAGTGTTCTCAAAATATAAATTAAAAACGTTAATTTGGCGCGGATTGTACATTGAGACTACCCTCCTCTACGTCAAAAACCACAGAAATTTTCAATTTGTAATTATATCTCAAGATTGCAACACAAAATCGAACATCTAAATCAACAGCGCACTGTGTTTTGGTAACCCCTACTACATACTGAATGAAATATCATAACAATTAGCGTAGATATTATTTTGATTATTATATTGATAATTAGTAATACAATTAATTAGACATAAAAACCATGTTGATTATAATGTAAGAAACAACTTAGAGCATTTAGTATGTAGGGCTTACTAAACCACAGCGCGCTGTTGATTCAGATTTTCGATTTCGAAACACATTCTTGAGATATAATTTAAAAAATGAAAATTGTGTGCGGTTTTTGACGTAGAAGTATCCTTTCCTGCCAACCTGAGCTTATTTCAAATTCTCAAATATCCATACAAATAAACTTAGGCCCGATATTTCATTCAATCGGTTAACGGGTCGTTAATTGGGCCGTTAGCTGACGGTACGTACTCAGTAACCCAAAAACCCTAACGGCCCCGTTAATGACCGTTTGAAAAACAGGGCCTTAAAGAGAATGGATATAAAAGAAGGTCTTACCATATGCCCAAAATGTAATGGCAATGGTGGTTTTTATAAACTTCCTTCGAAAAATTTAAAGAATTTTCCAAATTTTTGGTTCTAGTTTGCCGAGATTAGTAATTTCGTTTCAAATGTAGCTAGCTAGACGAAATGTATAGTCCACGTCCTCCTCTTTTCTATTTCCTCCACGCTACGTCCTACTTGTTGCTTTCCTCCAAACATCCTACGGCGTCACGTGACCCAGTTGTCGTCGTTAAACACCATTAATCAATCTAGTAATTGTTCTCAGGGTCTCGTGGGTGTCTTCAATATCCTGTTAATGATCACGATGCTGGTCTGGTCTTGTTGTAAGTACTGCAAGAACTGTAAGTGTAACAAGTTCTGCGAGTTCTTCAAGCGTCGCTAAACCTACTTGCGATCATCATCTCCAAACGCTAACAAAAATTAAAATTGTATACACTATTGTTAAAAAGTGTTTTATAAAATATTTATGAAATCTGAACACATTGACTTTTGTAAATTTGTTATGTATTTATGTGATTATGATATTACAGAATGTTAATAAAATTATATCCAACAATCTGCTAATTGATCATTAAAATATAAATAAAAAAACGCATTTCAAATTTCGAAGATAGATACTATCAGGTTTAGTTTTTTAGAAAATCATTTAATTATTTGAAAAATACAGTCTTATGCCCTCTACTAGTGGAAGAGTGCATGTAAGAATGTGTGAAATAAAGCCATGAGTCTGTTCATTTTCGTGGAATAGAGCAGCAGATAAGAATATGAGGTCGGTATTCGAATAGGTACTTACGTTGTGGCTAAACTTTGTTCCAACCTAACTAACACCCTGTCTGCCAATCACTAACTTGACGGGCTACTTAGCCGTCACCTTCTTTGTTGAATGTCATTCATGTCTTAAATCTCCAGCGACAGTCGTCTCGGTGACACACAGTTACAAATGCCAGTACCTTCCCCTATACAAGGTTAACTGTATCTGTAGTGGTCAAGTTATTTGTCCGTGGGGTTTGTAGCTGTCGGTAAAGGCCGAGAAGGTGAAGTGCATTGTTGAATAATGGGGATGATTGACATCGATTATCTACACAATAACATCGCCTTCTTTGAGATTAGTGATTGGCAAGGTGTTTTTAAGGTAGGAACCATCTAAAGTTCGTCTCTATCCAAAATACACGCCGGTAAAGAGGACTCCTCAAAGGGAGGCTTATTTCCCGCTCACTGTGCAAGGGAGTAAACGTCAGGCTTGTCACCAGGAAGGATGCACAGTTTAAAAAAAGTAACCACCAATCATTTCTATTCAAATGACATAAACCACCCGCTTGACAATAGCGAAGACGGGGGCTCAGGATTCGGTCCCTTTTCAAAGAGTCGGCCATAATTCTCTCTTGCTCAAGAGAAATTACCATCACTTAATGAAACTGCTGTTTTACTACTTTTCTTACAAAAACCCATTATGAGAATGGCTTATCCTGAATATTCACGGCCGAAGCTCCATGACTGTGGTTTGGAGCTGTCTTTACTATGTTAGAAGGTAATTGGTTTGCTAAGTAAAGGGGATGATTGACAACATTAGTCTCCAACAATAAAAAACAGTTTGTTTTAGTTCGCATTTTGCAGGCGTGTATTTTGAATTGAGACGAACTGTATGGTATACAAATCATCCTCCACTACGGACATTTCTATTCTAAAAATGCATAAAATGACCTTGCGAAACCCGTTAGTGTTTTTCCCCCAGTATACGATACTGAAACTCGACAACTAGGCGTGGGATTCAGTTTCAGTAGACGGTGTAACTGAGACTAGTTGCAACGACGCAACTTACATGGGTGATAGTACTTTTAAACGGGAGGTCTTTTGTCAACAGAACAAAGTCAATCTGGGAAACTGGACATACGAGAACATTCGTAGTGAAGGTTTCACGAACAACACAACAAGGTAGTTTATTCTTAAGAGTGAAGGGTATCATGACGTCAAAAACCGCAGAAAATTATAATTTTGTAATTGAGTTTGAGAAAGAAGCAGGGAAAAAGAAAAGAAAGAGGGGAAGACCAAGACTGAGGTGGGAAGAAGTGATAGAAATGGACGTGGAAAGAAGAAACGCAACTTGGGAAGAGGTCAATCAGGAACGATGGTGGGAAGATTTAAGTATGGACAGAATATGTAGAAAGAGCAGAGGAAGAAGAAAGTGAAGAGGAGGAGCCAGAGGAAGTTAACATGAGGGAAGCGTCAGGCATGGCCAGCCGGCTTCGATGTAGCTAGGGGCCAGAATATGATGGGATTAATTTCCTATCCCCTACCCGACTTCATTGTTGGACATTGGACACACTGGGTAGATATAAAAAAATATATACAAAAATTGTATCTCAAGATTGCAACATAAAATCGAAAATCTGAGTCAACAGCGCACTATGTTTCGGTAAGCCCCACAGTCTGAATGGAATATTATAACAATTACCGTAGTCATTTTGATTATTAAATCGATAATTAGTAATAAAATTAATAAGAAATAAAAACTATACTGATTATAATGTAAGACACAATTTAGAGCATTCAGTAAGTACGACTTACCAAACCACAGTGTGCTGTTGATCCAGATTTTCGATTTTGAAGTCCATTCTTGATATAAAATAATTTAAAAATGAAAATGTGCAGTTTTTAACGTAAAGGTATCCTTCTCCCTTCTCGCCACTCCACTGATCTGAGTTGACTTACTCAATTAGCCCAACTTCTTCAAAAATATAACCTCACTTTCGGAGTTTTATTTGGAGTTTTATCAATGTTCATTTTTTCTGTTGCCTAAATAATTACACATCTTATATTATCATGTAATTAAGATGTTCTCGTATGATCTGAAGTGTAGGTTAACAAATCAAGTTGTCCACAAAGTGTGTGGGTTTTATAAAAACATAGAAAGATACATAGCAATAGAATAACAATGTAGAATAGATAGAAGGAGTTTAAATAATTATCAAAATAAAAACCTAAACAATTAAAATATTTAACACATTTTAAATTTAAACTTTAGTTCATACGCGAAACGACATTTGGAGTATTAGTAACTTCTCGTATATTGAGCAGCCTCCTCAAGTCATTTCTAAATAACATGTAATTCTGCGTGGGTTGTTTAATAGAAATATACAACCCATTGTATTATATTTATATTTATCAATGAGTCTATCAGTCGATGTAAGTGTTCGTAATAACCATTTAGAGTACTTGCGTTTATCTTGAACAATCGAAATGTCCACCTTATCTTATCCACAGTGACGTTAAACTGAACTATTAGTAGTGTCAATTGGTAACTTCCTGCACACACAGACCAACTTACAACCAGTATTAAATCAATTGATATCACGATCGCTTTTATTTAACAATTCAAATGCTGGAACATACACTTAATCAAATGGTTTTTTTAACTTGTGCTACACGTGCAATTACATGGAAATTAAGAACGCCCTGTGACAGTTAATGGTTGTATTCAATGTAACTAGAGTGACCTTGAGACAGTTAACTGTATCCCAAACTAATATCTTAGCATTAATGTCTAGGTTAATCGTACCGACATTTGTTAAACGCCACAGATGTGAGTGTGACTGTGTGAGAAAATAATCTGTAGCATTAATTTCTCCTGAATTATTTGTTGTGAAGCTCGGTTTACACACTTGAACTTTCCTAACTGTTTTATTTAAGATCGCTACCATTGGCCGGATTTATAAAACGTCGCCTCTCATTGGCTGGGCTAAGAATTTTAGGTATAACAGCTAACGTTGCTATGGTTTCCTTAAATCTTAAACCTTTGAAAAGCGTCTAAACGCAATAATGCTTTTGGCTTGATTTGATTTTGTAAACCTTAAACCTTAAAGCTTAAATAAGTTTGTAAACTGGAGTAGTATGCATTACGAAGCTAGAATGTAATTTATAGCAATCAATATTGATGCTCAATATTCATTCAATATTGTATTACCATAAATGGCAAGGTAAGTCAAATATAGGGCCAGGACTAGGTGCTGCCAAATGTGCTTCTTGATACAGTGGTGCTTAAGAGCGAAGGATACCTCTACATCTAAAACCGCAGTAAATTGTTTTCATTTTTAAATTTTATCTCAAGCATCCTTTTCGAAATCGAAAATCTGACCCAACAGCGCACTGTGTTTTGGTAAGCTCTACAAACTAAAATGAATTAGCGTAGTTCTTTTGATTATTACATCGAAAATCAGTATTAGAATAAAAATAAAAAAAATACATTACAAAATACTGATTAAAATGAAAGACACATTTTGGAGCATTCAGTCGGTAGGGCTTACCAAACCACAGTGCGCTGTTGATTCAGATTTTCGATTTCAAAATCCATTCTTGAGATATAATTAAAAAATGAAAATGCTGTGCGGTTTTTCATGTAGAGGTACCCATTTCCGTTAATATCAACAGGACTGGTGCCAACGTAACAGTGGCAAAGTAACCCCAAAATCTCATACGAGATGCGTTTCCTGTGCTTTGTGGTTCTGTTTCCCCAGCTAGACGAATAATTAGCGGCGAGCAGTATCAGTGATGGCGGATCGGCAAGGTTTTCCACCACCAGTAATTGTTTTAATTACTGTCGGTAGCTCCGTGATAGACGGGGACTGATTTGGGTAATAAAGAATATGCAAATAACGCAATCAGCAGTAGAGCGTGAAGAATTTGGCTCAATATACCCGTCTATTTCGGGGTAATCATTAAATGGCTCAAACTAATAGATCTCAAATTGAAATAATGATGTTATTTTGAGTTTTATGGTCAAGTTTCTGATAGAATTTATCACAGTTTAATTGCTACCACATTTTATAATGTATCCATGCAGACACCTTAATAATCAATTAACCCTATGACATAATTATTGTTATTAGATGAAGATAGGATATTTTGTGTTTTACCTCCCATATTTTTGCAACTTGCCTAATCGAGACGATGAGTGGGTGAAATATGAAGATGATGTTTGGAGAAAAGGGACAAGAAGGACGGAGGAGAAGTGAAAGGGGATGAAAAGGGAAAGGGAAAGAAATGGAAAAGGGGATGATGTAGAATATATACTGAATTTCGTCTGATTTCTCCCCCTTGATCTGTCCGGCTAGGGTGTCCCTACCAGAAGCATACGCTTCCGCCGGCATAACTCTCAGGATCAACAAAGCACACAAACCTACCTGCCCAGTGCCCATCACTATAAGCTAGCAGTCCATGAGCAGGTTACAATTATTTTTATAATTATAATTTCCATTATTTTTACTGTAAAACAATGTACAAAGAAATATATGTCTACATTCTACAATATAGAAAATAAATATTTACTAGATATGTAACAAACCAAAAGAGACTATAACAATACACAACGGTGTATAGACAATTAGTTAACACAATTTCATTTTATTTCATTTTTATTATATTTTATTTAACAATTTTCACGAGACACAGCACAGAAAGGGCGCCCAAACTAAACTCATCCACAACCACCACGAGGTTACTGACTCTGAGATAGTACAAGTCGATAACGCGCGGCAGGCAAAGTCTACAAAACGAATTGATAAAACCCACCGACCAACCAACCGACCCGCCCCTTACCCCGGAATCTGCCCCACCATCACCTTTATAAATAACAACTAACTTTTTAACGCCTCTTTAACACCATTTAGAAAAACGATTGCTCATTTTTATCGGTGATTTTTTCGACAGCCTCTTCTAACGCACGTGTACTTGTCGTGCGTTTGTGGTTTGCCGACGGGGCAGACTTAATGCCATTTACCAGACGTTATTTATAACAGCATGTGTCGGAGATGAACTCCTTAGTAAAGAATATCGGATTATTTTCACAGAGTAAGAGGTATTTGTTTCGTAATTTATTATTTTACAATAGATGGAAGTTATTTATGGTAATCTTGGTTTGAACAGTGTTAAATTTGCCCGGAGCTAGTTCAAGTTGCATACGCTGGCTACCTACAACACCACCTTAGCAACCTTCATACTTCTAGCTAAGTTCACAGTTGTTCTGAATCCTGTATTTTTATTATTAATAATGCGTATCAGAAGTGTTAGTAAATAAAAACAGTGATTGTGATTTGTGATGATACTTGGGTTTTCCAATTCATAATTGAGCCCTTCGTTGACTAAGTTGCACAAATGGATATTTTTAAATTTAGCAATTTTATAGTGTCCTAGATGTGACCTTTGGTTTGAAAACTTGTAATAATTCGGACATAGAACGTAAAATTAAAAATTTCCATTCGTGAAATA
The DNA here is from genome assembly GCA_945910005.1 of Isoperla grammatica. Classification (NCBI taxonomy): domain Eukaryota; kingdom Metazoa; phylum Arthropoda; class Insecta; order Plecoptera; family Perlodidae; genus Isoperla; species Isoperla grammatica. Next base: position 9,850,416 of record OX246750.1, read on the forward strand.
GCCTGGTTTTATTCCGACCTTGCATTATAGTTGTGTGCGTAATTTTAGTAATGCAATAATATAATAATATAATAAAATAGTAATAGTGAAATAATAATATAATAAAATAATAATATATGGATAAAATAATGTAATATAATAATATAATAATGCTACAAGATAATAAAAATTAAAAATTATACAAAAATATGTAACATTTATAAAAATAATAATAATTGTTATTATTACTGTCACAGTTCACTCCTATAAGACTAGTTTCCCCGCCCAGGCAGGCATCGAACTCAGAACCTGCGGCTAAACACCAACCATTTGAAGCCTCACATGACTAAGTAGTGCTAATTGCAACAAGTACAGTACAACAGCAACAACGCCTATCTTATACTTTTACCCGCTAAGGTCAGCCAAGTCGCCCCCAGTAACTATCGAATCAAATCGCTTCAGTTTATACTATATTATTGTCTCCGTGATATATTAGACATGTATATCCATAACGTATATTATTATATTTGTGATTGTCTTTAATAATTCATGCTAAAATGTTAATAAACATTATTATATACCAACTAGCTAAAAAATAAAAACGTGAAAAACTGTATGTCAAAGAGAAAATAGTGTCTGATGTTGAAGGTGTGTTATGTGTGGTCACGTGATCACGTGATCATTAGCAAACTGACTTAAGAGCGAAGGGTACCTCTACGTTAAAAACGCAGAAAATTTTCATTTTTTAATTACATCTCAAGATTGCAAAACAAAATAAAAAATCTTAATCAACAGCGCACTGTGTTTTGGTAAGCCCTACACACTGAATGAAATATTTAAACCATTAGCGTAGATATTTTGATTATTTAATAATAAAGTTAATTAGAAATAAAAACCATACTGATTATAATGTAAGACACAATTTAGAGCATTCAATATGTAGGGCTTACCAAAACACAGTGCGCTGTTGATTCAGATTTCCGATTTCGAAGTCCATTCTTGAGATATAATTTCTAAATGAAAATTGTATCCGGTTTTTGACGTAGAAGTATCGTTCGCTCTTAACGGTTGGTTGGCAATTATACGAATAATATGGTTCATAGCTGGATGCCAATTGACCTACGCGCTCTCGGACCTCTTAGCCATTACTTTCCACCACACCCCATGATACAGTTCTTGTTGTGGCACTTGCTTCCTATAAGATAAAGCACATAACATTGTATGTTAAACAACCTCAGGCTAGGTCAGGAGGTGGATGGGTGACCATGCACTCTCCTCTGAAACACTAGCTACCGTTGGTTAGAGCAGATTGGAGGGTTCGAAAGCTTATGTATAACAGCGTCGTTCTTCTCATCAACTGCTCGGCAGTCCACAGGTAAGTGGAGCAACCTATATCACTGGTCAAAGTTACACCGTCCTTTCGGATGGGACGTAAAGCCGATGGTCTCTTGGTACTTTTCGATAGGAGTACGCTACGTGCCGGTACCAGGTTTCCCCTCCTCCCTTCCTCATTATCATTCATCAACCATCACTCATCAGGCTAAAGAGGATATTGTGCCTACACTGGTCTTAATTACAATAAAGTAAGTATGTTAGTGATGCAACTAAATGTACATTGAGGGGTTGGGGGGGGGGGGGGGGGGGTAAATTTGATGGGTACACTTGCCATATGGTTAGAGTCTAGACTTTGTAACGATTTCCGTATTCCAGCATTCCACTCAAAGAACATCCGAACATACACATTTTTCATTTCATTCATAATTCTCATACAACTTATATTGTGACATAAAAGTCAAATTTAAATAAAACATCGTCTATAAAATACTCTTAAACTATCGATCGTGACCGTATGTGAATGTATTTATGTAGTTAGCCTGGCTATACCCAGCACAGGTGATTGTTTGGGAAGGTGTTTATTTAGTTAGCCTTGCTATACCCAGCACAAGCGATTATTTGCAAAGGTGTTGTAATGATTCTAATGCCTATCTCCTCATCAACCTCTTGACAAAGTGGCCCCCACCCCCATCCCCCACCCCCCACGCCCCCAACAGCCAACTCCGAGGGGCGGACACTTCACACAGTCACAACCTTAGTTATTAACCCCCTTATTCGAAACCTCATTACAAGTAGTGGTTCGTACCTGTTTATCCCGCCGGGGCAAAACGCTTGCATGCAAAAACTACAACACACCATTACTTTAATTCATTAACAACAATTGGACAAGATGTAAAAACCTATTATATACAATCTTGGTTTTTGTAAATCATTAGCAGATTGTTTTCTATAGCCTGAATGATTATAATTGCAATCCTATAAATCGTTGGCTTGTATATATATATAATTATAGTTTTGTAGATGAGAGAAATTAGAAAAATGATAAAGCTATTAGCAGTAGGCGTTAAAATATAGCTACCAGCGTATTAACAAACATATTTAGCGTGGGGTATGGAGGGAATATTAATTTTATTGAATAGCGTGGAGCAATAATGTATTGGAAATAAATTGTTGAATGTAATGAAATATTTTCATTTGGGTATTGTTATTTATCTAAAATTAATTGTATACTAAATATTTTATATCATAGTTATAAGGTTTGTATGCACTTAACACTTTTCACACTTTATCTTTTAAAACATTTTTAATGATGGAGTTTTACTTTGGTTAGAAATAAAAAAAATATATTTAATGTATTAAAAATTATATATATTTTCGTTTTCCAAATGTTCATAGCTACCTTATGTAATGTGATGTTGCTGGACACTCTTCACTCCTAACTAAGAACATTTGCAAAAGGGGATTATCTATTCATAGGTTGCACGTACGTCACATCTTTGTGCGTGGCGGCCACATTTGTGATCAAACTTTGACGTTGCCATAGAGAAACAATTAGAGGATGTTGTAGTAGAACACAGAAATCCTTAGTTCTTTAAAATGCACCCTGTTTTTTTTAAAATAAAATTGGTATGCAAGATAATTTCTTATGTTTTTATTACTTATGTTTACTTTTTAAATTCTAAATTAGGCTTATTTATGAAATTTGAATTATATATGCCAATGATCTAGGATTGGTCCTCATCAATTGTGTCGCAATCATGGCCGCTGTGACGTCACGTGGGAACTATGAATTGAATAAACAACCATTCATAAGAAAAAACATTACATTCTTTCTAGGATGATATATTTTGATTTTATTTTGGAACGATTTTAAATCATTTTAAATCAAATATAAAGACCAAAATCGGGTGTTTCGAAAGGTAGGAGATATTATGTCCTACCCTTGATTTACTTCTGTCAGTGTGTACATAACAACGTCCTTTACGGGAAGATTGAAGGCTGACATTCGAAATTTACATAATGTCACACATAGTAGCGATTTGTAAGAGAACATGAGTATATTCATTAAATGTGATTCCTTCTCATTAATCTCATTTACATCTACTTTAAGCACATATGGACGAACCTGCGTGATATATTACATATTTGAGATAATTACGTCAGAACCAGTGCTGTATTCGGAAATTACGTAATTTCAAACAGTATCGAGCTGTAAGAGAAACTGAGTATATTTGTTTCATTTGATTCCTTTAATTAATCTCAATTACATCTGTTTTTAAGTATATATAAACAAACCTGCGTGACATACCACAGATTTTTAGATAATTACGGAAGTTTGACGGGCTGTCAAACGAAATTCACATAATGTCACACAAAGTAGCGCTTCGTAGGAGTAAGCATATATGTAAGCATATATGAACATACCTGCGTGATATACCACAGATTTTGAGATAATTACGTAAGAACCAGTGGCTGTCATTCGGAAATTATGTAATTTCAAACAAAGTATCGATATGTAACAGAACCTAAGTATATTCATTTCATTTGATTCCTTCCAATTAGTGTCAAATACATCGGTTTTAAGTGTATATAAATAAACCTGCGTGACATACCACAGATTTTGAGATAATTACGGAAGAATTTAACCGTGAAATTTCACAACATAATTTAGATATTGTAACCTAATTAATTAATTTCTATTAAAACTCAAACAAGGCAAAATGCAAACACACAGACAATAATTACTCAAGCAAGGAATTACACGGTTCATTTTGCAATAACGCTTTCGAGAAAAATAACGGATTTCTATTATTCGATGATTTTTTTGTTGCAATTTTATTTTTTGGTTCACTTCCTCCGGGTCGCACCGCGGTGACTCGGAAACTGAGCCGAGACGCCGCGTTTAGGCTACGTCACAACGTTTCGGCGTAACTGGAGGTGGCGTAAATCTATGTACGATGTTAAAGTTTTATAAAACATGCACATAAATGGAAGTAGAGATGTATTTTCAAGTTAATTGATTGATTATTTTTTGTTTAACGACGTACTCGACAACTTGGTAATATGTCATCATAAATTTATTTCAAAATATGTTTGCCATATTTTTTGTGACACATTGAACCAAAATTTTAAATGGACCATCACTATACTTTATAAAAATGTATAATCTATCATTTCAACCCTAAACAGTAAAGAAAACATTGTTACTACATCGGTTATTAAACTTAATAAATATTGACGTCACAATTTTTGTTGTTACAATTTTATATTCACGAATAATAAAATAAATACGTAAAAAAAAAAAAATACATGCATTATATTTTGTATTGGTTTATATTTATTTCTTGTTCCGGTTGCCCCTTGTCCGTCACCCTGTCCTCGAACCCAGACCCGCGAAAGCTGCTCCCATGACACCGAGGCTACCTGTCAAGATTTCCCTAAAAAGAAAGCGCAAAAAAAAGCTGCCGAAGCGATTTTTCTAATTGATTAGCGGCATTGAGTCATGAGTCCATCAATGATACGGTAAGGTTTCTATCTATAACTCCCGTCTCGGCTCCGCGGGCAACTGAGCAGGGACGGTTTCCTTTCCCACGTATACTTCTTGCAGTTGTAGGGTGAACATGAGGGCTTTCCCACGTACTTCTTACAGTTGTAGGGTGAATAGGAGGGCTTTACCACGTACTTCTTACAGTTGTAGGGTGAACATGAGGGCTTTCCCACGTACTTCTTACAGTTGTAGGGTGAATAGGAGGGCTTTACCACGTACTTCTTACAGTTGTAGGGTGAATGTGAGGGCTTTACCACGTACTTCTTACAATTGTAGGGTGAATACGAGGGCTTTCTCACGTACTTTTTGCGGTTGTAGGGTGAACATGGGGGCTTCCCCACGTATACTTCTTACAGTTGTAGGGTGAACATGAGGGCTTTCCCAAGTACTTTTTGCAGTTGTCGGGTGAATATGAGGGAGGAAAACACGGCTGGAAGTTGCTAATCTCAGTATTGTGAGACGTGTTGGTTGGGGCTTAGACCCAAAGTCTAGGGAGCCCCAGGACCCGATAGGAATTGGCTTTTGTCAGTATGTGAGGCGTAGACGTGGTGGCTGGGGCTTGGACCCAGAGTAAGCCCCACAGGAAAGCCTTGGAAAAACCTCCAATCAGGATTACAAGTGGTAAGAATCGAACCGGCGACCTCCCGAATCAGCTCGCGTCTTACCGCCGAGCTGTCTCTATCGGTGCGTGATGTATGTGTTGACACAGCAAGCGCAGTGGACCAGTGGACCAGTGGACCAGTGGACTAGCGGACTAGCGGACTAGCGGACCTCCCCTGCGTGGCCACACAGCACCGCATGCAGTCTCATCTCACGCTTATCACAGGCCGGGCCGAATCGGACCTCCCGCCCGAAGTGTTGTTTTACGGATCATCCCCACACTCGCTGCCGGTAAACAGGGACCTCGGGGGACTTCTGAGGAGATCCGTCTACCAGGTTCAACATCAGGAGCTAGGGAACTGTCTACCAGGGTCGGCCCAGGGACAGCAGGGATCTGTCTAGGAGGAACAAGGAACTCTTGAACAGTTCGGTTAGTTGGGGAAGGGGACACAACGTCATGGTTATTAGTGCCCAAACACAACACAACAACATTCAACAGGAACCTGTTCTAGGAGAAGCTAAGAACACAACAACATCCTACAGGAACCTGTTCTAGGAGAAGCTAAGAACACAACAACATCCTACAGGAACCTGTTCTAGGAGAAGCTAAGAACCAGTATAAGAAGCACCAGAAAACTCTTGAACAGGTATCAGAAAACTCTTTAAAAGGAACCAGGAAACTAAGAGGAACCAGAAAACTCTTGAGCAGGTATCAGAAAACTCTTTAAAAGGAACCAGGAAACTAAGAGGAACCAGAAAACTCTTGAACAGGTATCAGAAAACTCTTTAAAAGGAACCAGGAAACTAAGAGGAACCAGAAAACTCTTGAGCAGGTATCAGAAAACTCTTTAAAAGGAACCAGGAACCTAAGAGGAACCAGAAAACTCTTGGGCAGGTATCAGAAAACTCTTTAAAAGGAACCAGGAAACTAAGAGGAACCAGAAAACTCTTGAGCAGGTATCAGAAAACTCTTTAAAAGGAACCAGGAAACTAAGAGGAACCAGAAAACTCTTGAGCAGGTATCAGAAAACTCTTTAAAAGGAACCAGGAAACTAAGAGGAACCAGAAAACTCTTGAACAGGTATCAGAAAACTCTTTAAAAGGAACCAGGAAACTAAGAGGAACCAGAAAACTCTTGAGCAGGTATCAGAAAACTCTTTAAAAGGAACCAGGAACCTAAGAGGAACCAGAAAACTCTTGAGCAGGTATCAGAAAACTCTTTAAAAGGAACCAGGAAACTAAGAGGAACCAGAAAACTCTTGAGCAGGTATCAGAAAACTCTTTAAAAGGAACCAGGAAACTAAGAGGAACCAGAAAACTCTTGAGCAGGTATCAGAAAACTCTTTAAAAGGAACCAGGAAACTAAGAGGAACCAGAAAACTCTTGAGCAGGTATCAGAAAACTCTTTAAAAGGAACCAGGAAACTAAGAGGAACCAGAAAACTCTTAAACAGGTATCTGTGAACTCTTTAAAAGGAACCAGGGAACTAAGAGGAACCAGAAAACTCTTAACAGGAAGAAAGAACCTGTATTAGGAACCAGGAAACAGTGTAACAGGAACCAGGAACCTCTCTATTAGAAACCGAGAACCTGAGTAAATATATAAATACATAAATATAAATTCACAAATTAATTACTAAATAAAGAAATAAATGTATAAAATGTATTTTCTGCTCACTCAGGTTCAATAATGATTTTCATAAATGGTTATTATACAGACATGGTAAGAGTGGTAAGAGTGTCGCAAGATGCTGCGTGGGTACATCAGCCTATGACGTCACGTCACTCTAACGACACTAATTGTACAACATTACGACCCAAGCTAACAGAGCACGCCCATGTTTATTGGGTGATCACGGCTTCTGTTAACTTATACCTCACGTTGCTTCACAGATCGGCAATAAAATTAAATGTGACATCATTTGATAAGAGAAGGGATCATTAAGACGTGTGGGAAGGGAATAAAATAACCTGTTTATGTGTTTTGTGAGAGGTAAATGATCCTGTTAACAACTGCAGCGTGGACAATAAGGTACATCTATGGATGGTTGGACAGAATCATGCTTATCCTATCAGTTATAAATAAAATACAATAAATAAATAAATTCACATTTAGAGTCTACCCACTCAGTAACTAAACTGATTTGCAATACCAACGAAAGCTGCTAAATCACATCCCAGAACCAGACTGCTCTAACTCACATTTTGTTAGTTTCATTGTATTCTAACTCCTTTACTTCAATGTTTTGTAGAGAAATATTTAAAAATGTCAACACACAATTATTACAATAGGGAAGGTTCATGAAAAATAAATATTCCTCAAAGTACCTTAAAACGGAAGGACATTATCTAAAAATACGGGCTATATAATTTTTATATCCAAAAAGTGTATATTTCCAATTCTATTAGCATTTAAAGTTTGAAATTTGGAACTTCCCGCTCCGTAATTGAAAACGGCTCGTGACGTCATAACTCTTGTCAAAAACTGCCTCCTTGAAGTATTCTTAATAATATCAAGGATATTAAGTTGGACATTTTACAATATAGAGGATGCAGTGACTTTACAACAATGTCTTTTATACCACTGTTTTCTTCAGAAAATACATTTTGATACATGTATTTACCAAAACGTGTTTACAATAATGCAATTATTTAACATATTGTTGTAATTTAATGTTAAGCAGTGTTCATTTACTAACTAGAAATAAACGTTGATTCAGTTAAAGTCTTATGAGTGCAATAATCTACTAAATTGTGGGATTTCAGTACTATTTGTATGATATAAAAGATTGTTTACAGAGTTATGACGTCAGAACCTTTTAATCACGAGCAAGATGGCGCAGGTCCGTTTCTGAGCGTGTTTTGACAGCAATATCTTTGACGTGCTGTTAAAGCGATGTTAATGCACCTTTCGAGCAGAAACCAATTAGTTCCCGTTTATTTTAACTTGAGGTAACCAGTAAGCAAATAAAAAAAATGTGTGAGCCTTCCCTATTCTGATGTATGTTTTGTCTATTGCTTGTTAATTTTAATATAGTTTTTTTAGGCCGGTATTTCAATGTCCAGTTAAAATCTACTTTTCAGTTAAATTGTTTTCACTGACAACAGCCAATAGAAATACACCAAACTTGGCTGATCTGACAGTTAAATTTACTTAACACTTTAACTGGACATTTAAGTTAGATGCAATTAGACAACATTTAAGTTTGAAGATTAGAAAATTGAAGATCACACCGGTGGTGTGGTCTATTTTCACAGGACTCGAAGCGTAACCCAGGTTGTCGTCTCTAAATCCCACCGGGGCGGAAGTTTTACATCTCTAAAGAACTCATCAAACCCCTTAATGAGATCCGAAGAAAGAAAAGGTGACTTCGAGTTTTTCCGTCACGTGATTCGATTGCGAGTTGGACACGCCTGCGTAGTGGTTCGCTCTGGATTTGAGCCGAGAACACCCAAACCCAGTGAGCATTAGTTCGGGGTATACGAGTACAGTCCACGCTGTTGAGCTCTATGTGTGGTCGCCCGCTGGTCAATAAATGAATAAATACGTAAATAAATAAAGAATAACTAAATAACTAAATAACAATATAAATAAATGAATGAATGAATGAATGAATGAATGAATGAATGAATGAATGAATGAATAAATGAATGAATGAATGAATGAATGAATGAATGAATGAATGAATGAATGAATGAATGAATGAATGAATGAATGAATGAATGAATGAATGAATGAATGAATGAATGAATGAATGAATGAATGAATGAATGAATGAATAAATGAATGAATGAATGAATTAATGAATGAATGAATGAATGAATGAATGAATGAATGAATGAATGAATGAATGAATTAATGAATTAATGAATTAATTAATGAATCAATGAATGAATGAATGAATGAATGGATGAATGAATTAATGAATTAATTAATGAATGAATGAATGAATGAATGAATGAATGAATGAATGAATAAATAAATAAATAAATGAATGAATGAATGAATGAATGAATGAATGAATGTAGGAATGAATGAATGAATGAATGAATGAAAAAAATAAATAAATAAATAACCAAAAAAATAATATAAATATAAATAAAAAAACACATAAATAAAGAAAGGAAATAAATTAGTAAATACATTTGTACTGTTATTGTCTACCTACTGAGTTACAAGGACTTTTTTCATCGGGAGACATAAACAATTTCATATTGTGTTTCGTTGCTATGACAGTTCTAAAGTTAAAAAATATCCGTCGCATATTTGTATGACCAGTATTAGCCACATTACGAGTAAAATATCAGACACACGTTTAGGTCTGCACAAAGGGTGGCGGGATTCGAACCCGCTACCAATGAAATTAGTCTCGTGTCCTATAACAAAGCAAAACCTATACCGGTGAGTTTTGGGCTCATACAGGTAGCACCGTAGTAGTGACATTCTGTTAAAGCGTGGACTGTACACAAAGGTATTACCAGGTTTGTTCATTTTGTCGATAAAATAAACAAAACAAACCCGAATCGAGTTTGTGATTGAATAAAAATTTCATGGCGGACTTTCTTGTCGCATTTCCACAACCTGAAGTTAATTATTTCTCAACCAAAGAAGTCGAAACAGAGCAATCGAAATCGACGATGCCGATTTTTCTTCTTCGGTTTTCTTTCTGCGATCTTTGATTGAAATCGATTTTTCTATTTAAAAAAATTGTATTTTTAATCGTACTGCAATTTAACGGTTAGAATGGGATAAACAATCAGGGAATAATTATTTCATTAAGATTATGAGATTTTTTTGTTTTTGTTGTAAACTTGGTTTTGCTGATTTCATGTAAACAAGGCGTTTGGCTCTTTAGAAGCTTAAACAAGGTCTTTGCCTGAGGACAAAAATGTGTGCAGTTACATCACATTAAAAAAGGTCAGTAAGAACTAAGAACATTGGAAAAACGGAAATATTGATTAGATCCAAAAACATACCTTTAGAAAGAGCACAAACATTTCTAGAGGATGACATTTTGTGATTTTCTTTTCGGACAGTTAAAAAGCATGATAAAGCAATTTTACAGATCGAAATCGGGTGTTTTGCAGGGTACAATAAACTCCCCCCCCCCCCCCCCCAAAAAAAAACTCAAACTCTTAAAACTAGGGCTTTCGGTCAAGTTTGCTCACCTGATAAATCTGTTCTGGGTGGTCAGTTTTCCACTATTTTGTTCCTTTTCTACTTCCCAACTGTTATTCTCACAACGTACATTAAAGTATCAGAAACCGTCATAAATCTACTTTGCTGCACTTATAACTTACTCATATGAAACCTAACCCATTCACGTTATAATCAACTTTTATTTATGCTTTAAGAACATCGTGTTATGGTTAACCTATACTTAAATTTAATTGATCTGGTATTTATTTACTTACTTCCTTATAAAAGATATTTACACAGTTGGTTGGAAGGTAAAGGATCTGGTCTAAAAGTCATGAACTGCTACTTGTTATGTATCAATAAGATATTGATGCCCTGCTCTACTTTACAGTAATGAATTATTTTCAAATGGTCGAAGTTCAAAGTTTCAAGTTTTACCAGCTGTGTTCGTGACTTTGTTCGCGTGAACTTTTTACGACTTAAGCACCAACAAGGTATTTAAATATCAACTTATGATTCCTTTCAAAGAAAATTGTCATATTTAGCATAAAAAGACTTGTCTCATTTACCTAGAAAGAGATATCTTGCTCAGATCCCTGATAAGACCGCTTAATGGTTCACATAGTCTTTAGTCTATAACACTGCGGATAGTATAAGGAAACCAACAAAGGAACTTTCGTCTAAATCAGACAGTGTGTTTTGATAAAAAAAAATTACAAACCCTCAAACTCTTCTTGTGAGTAACTATATAGATGTATTGACGCCATAGTCGGCCGTTCACGTACTGCAAAAGTTGGACTGGTAAATCCTGTTCTATCTAAAATAATAACTTTCGAAATAAATTAAAATTGGAATAATAATAGTAATAATAATAATAATAATAATAATAATAATAATAATTATAATTATTATTAATATTATTATTATTATTATTAAAATTATTATTATTATTATTATTATTATTATTATTATTATTATTATTATTATTATTATTATTATTATTATTTTCATTATTATTATTTGATTTTGATTTGATTATTTATGATTGTAATAATAATAATAATTATTATTATTATTATTTGGTGCTTAACGACGTACTCGTCGTATGACGTCCGGGAGTGATTGTAGGAAAGGGACCAGTAGGACGTTACAGAGAGGAAAGGGGAAAGGGGAGGACGTGGAAAGCATTTCGTCTGGCTTCTCCACCTCGACCTGTCCGGCTAGGGTGGCCCTACCTACCAGAAGCATACGCTTCCGCCGGCAAAGCTCTGGGATCACCAAAGCACGCGAACGGCCCACCACGATAAGGTAGCAATCCTTGGGCAGGATAAAGTTTATAGTAATAATAACAGTTCATTTTATTCTGCTTATTTGTAAATCAGTTTCAGAAATGAACACCTCAATGATTACTACAATACCAACATACAAAGTCTCTCCCATTATACAACTGTGTACGAGTATGTTGCAAATGTTTGCGTATAGACATAAAAAAAAAACGTTGAACTTTCCGTGCCCTTAAAATTACAAGTTCCTCTTCAATTTGACGTCTAAATAACATACCATTAACATGTCTATGCGTCTATAATCATCTTCAATTTCGTATTGAAGTAGTAATCTAAACGTTTCTCCAAACCAGCTGATCGATTTCTGTTCTGTTATATTCCAAGTTTAAATAGAGACCTCAAGAGTCGATGCCAGCCATGTAAGCAGGCATTAAGATGTTTGTTCTAACTTGACTTACATGTCAATAATAAGAAATTACACAGGAACTAATTTGAGGTATATAAGAACATGTATCGGTTTTGCAAGGAGAAAGATAATCACAGACGCGTGGTGCTGCGTGCGAGAACGACATAAGCGACAGAGATATGTCGATAACTCTGTTTATATGCTGGACTGACGATTTGGAAAGCAAACAGATTGGTAAGTACGAATTTATACACCGTTCTTTCGAATAGGACGTAAAGCCGATGGTTCCCTTGATACTTTTCGACAGGAGTAGGCTACGTGCTGGTACCAGGCTTCCCCTTCTCCCTTCCTCGTTATCATTCATCAATGATCACTCATCAGGCTAAAGAGGGCGTTGTGCCCTACACTGTCCTTAATTACTATAAAGTATAAAGTATACGCATATATTTTGCAAAGTCTGTACAATATCTTTGAATATGGGTTTGCACGAGTTCTTATTACTTTATGTTCTGTAGCAGTTAAGAATGACGTTTATTTTTATGTTATTGTCCGTCTCTGAAAATCAGTTTTGTAACGAATTATATACGCTTGTGTATATTAAATACAAAAAAATCAGTTTAAATTTTGAAGTATTTACCCAAATCGTGAGCTGAGAATTTATATTTTAGGGATCACTACTGATCATCGCTGAAAATATATGGGACAATTACAACACTATACATTCATGATTACATTTTACTTCACTTCAAATTGGAACACAAATTAAACGAGTGCATATAAATTGTTTACTCACGAATATTAACATATTTTTCGATAAGATTTAAAAATATGAACTAATACAAATAAATGTATGCATTGTTTATATAGCACAAACTTATATTATTTGAAAAAGTATTAATTTAATTGTTAAAAATAGCCCTATTACAAATGTGTGTAGTAGTTATTTATTTGGTTACCAACAGCAACAAGTTAATATGCAAAATAAAACATCTTAAAATAAGTCACACATAAAGATCTGAAATCTTGTTTTATAAAAAATTACAGTTTATTTCATTTCAAAAATTGTCTTTTTATCTGTAAAAGCAATTTCAAATTCAATTCAACCCCAGCTTAAGAAGTAACCTAAAAACGAACCCTTTCATAAAGATATAGTCACATTGAATTGTGTTACGTGTATTGAACAAAGTGCACGTGTGACATAGCCCACTGTTGCACAAACTTTATTCGTCTGTTAGTAAAACTAACATAAATCTTTTCTGTTTGATCAATTCCAGCGCTGTATTGATATGGGCACTTAGAATGGTCCGGCATGAAGGTACAGGGTACCCCGGAAGACGGTGCACCTACGTAACACGGGCTTGGCTCGTTGGGGGTGTCAGGACTCTAGTTCCGGAGGTCGCTGGTTCGAGTACCCATGTAAGCAATCCTAACTGATGTATTCAAACAAATATTTAAATGAAAAACTCAAAAAATTAACGTATTTTAATAAAATCTTTAAAACATCACATAATGCTGGAAACAAGGTTAATAATGTGTGTGAACGATGCATCCTAAAGGTGTCCAGAAACGCTGTGCGCTGACGACTGAGTTGTGGGCCACCCTGTAGATCAAGGAATACTCAGTGTTTCGGGAGTCATCCACTATGCCTGACGACGCGTCCTAAAGGTGTCCAAGAAACGATGTGTGTCAGTTTAAAAGGTACTTCATAGAGTGTAATTTTAAGAAGGGTTAATTTTAAGAAAAGTACATATGTACTTTTATCGGCCATTTTTTTCTTTTCATAATTAACTATTTCCGAATGTATTTTTTCATGTACTAGTGCGGTTGTATTTTTTATGTAAAATAAAAAAAAATAAAGACGTTATTATTATTATTATTATTATTATTATTATTATTATTATTATTATTATTATTATTATTATTATTATTATTATTATTATTATTATTATTATTATTATTATTATTATTATTATTATTATTATTATTATTATTATTATTATTATTATTATTATTATTATTATTTGTATTATTATCTACTACCCCTGACGACGCGTCCGAAAGGTGTCCAAGAAACGTGTGGCCTGAAGTCTGAGTTGCGGGCCACCCTGTAGATCAGAGGGAATGCTGAGATGTTCACAATTGATAGACCAGAGCGCCGCACGATCTTCAGCACAGAACAGGATTCGAACACACTAAATCAACCCCAGATAAACGCTGGAATTAAACTTAACTCTAAACTGATAAACAAATCTGAGAGGGAAATGGATTAGCCGTAACCTGAGCCACGGTTAGCAAAGCAAATCTGTGCGAATAGGAGACTCGATCATGCAGACTGAATCTACGTTGGTGGATGAACAATGTCAACAACTCTTCTGAAGTTCTTTGGTATTACTATTATTTATTTGTGCAAATAATAATAATAATATTACTACAAAAAATTCGAAAAAAAACTTACTCAGTGACAATCTACGTTATTGCGGTATTTCGAGTAGTTTTTTTAGGAATTTCCGATGGCTGAGTGTATGACTGAATCTCAGCATTCGCCTTATGTGACTGAGGAAAATCTCGGAGGAAGCTTTCAGTCGGGACTGCCGGTGGCCGGTATCGAACCGGCGACCTATCGAGTTAGAGTTTCACGTCTTACCGCTGGGCTCCCTCTATCGGAAATTCCTATTCAGTATGGTCACTTAGGAGGAGTTAAGAAGCAACTGGATCGTAGCCCAGTTGGTCGTAGTCCAGTTGAAACGCATGGGCAAAACAAAACTTAAGCCCTAACCACAATCGTCGGTATTAGGATCACCATCGCAATCCGGAAATCGTAAAAAAGTTAAGTTTCATGGTTCTTATGGCGCTGTTCACAATTACATCGTAATCGTAATGACATAACATGGGAAATTGTACGATTGCGATCCCAATAATTGTGGTTGGAGCTTTTTAACATTCACGACTAAAACTGATAGTTAAGCCTACACACCCACCTGTTAACTGAACTAGTTTCGTTCGTTATTTGTACAATTAGCAAACGGGAACTCGCCAAGATTACAAAAGCGATCGTGAAAGGAGCTTCAAAGTACATAGAACAAGAATCATTTGCCCTGAATGCAGCCAGCGAGCAAGCGAGCTAGCTCAATAAATTAAATGTGTGAATATAGAGGGCGTATTTTTCTATAAATCCGAGTCGTGCGCGCGCCGACCAAATAGGAAATGATCCGCTGAAAGATATTTCCAAAGAAGATCGTGTGGGATTGGGAACCTCTTTGCTTTGTGGTCTTTGCTTTATAGGTGGCGGGCGGGCTGACTCGGCCGTGGGTTATGCGGAGATGATCGCACTGATAAACTGTTGGAATATTTGAACAGCGATATCGATCTTGATGATCGGCGAACTGGAGAAAGACTGAAGAGTATCGACTCTAAGTTGTGTGATTTTTATATAGAGTGATCCGAGACTAAAACGGCACAATGTTCAACACTGCCTTTAAAATGTTGGGTCTAAGTTGTGTGATTTTTATAAAGAGTGACCCGAGACTAAAACGGCACAATTTTCAACACTTTGCATTTAAAATGTTGGGTCTAAGTTATGTGATTTTTATAAAGAGTGATCCAGGACTAAAACGGCATAATTTCAAAACACTTTGCCTTTAAAATGTTGGTTTTAGAAGATAGGCTATTAAGTGATTTTTTGTGTGTAACCTGATTTTGGATTGATCTTATCAAAATCAACAGGAGTTATCTCAAAAAACGACTCTTAGGTTGTGTTATTTTTATATAGAGTGATCCGGCACTAAAACGGCACAATTTTCAACACTTTGCCTTTAAAATGTTGGTTTTAGCAGATATCAAGGGATTTTTTTGTGTGTAACCTGATATATTTTGGATTGATCTTACAAAATCAACAGGAGCTATAAAAAAAAAAAATTTTTTTTAGGAAAAATATAATGTTTGTTTTGTCTCATTTTAGTCTCGCCAATGGGGATAAAACGGGACACACTATGGGATAAATCAGGATAGCATTCTATCCATCTTGTTGTGTATCAGATGTTTATGGTTCTTTTGTAGGACACAAGGGGGTTAATGTAATATGTGGATATTTTAGATTTTTCAGATATTATATAAAATCATTGGACATAAAATCCTTGTAAATGGAGCTTTCAGCATGACATACGGCCAGGGCTTCTCGAACTTTTTTGCCCTCGACCCCAAATTTCTAGGTAAAAAATCTCGCGATCCCGTCTTATATCGGAATTTATTTGCTTAGTTATACACTGAAATAGATGGACGCTTGTTAGCCAATACTTGCAGCGTTGCGCTTCGCACTGTGTTCACATTTTTATAAGCGGATGCAAGAGTAAGAAAATTTCCCGCTGAGCCTCTTTTTTCAACTTTTCTACATGCATCTTTTTATACATTTTCTTTAAAATTCACCTTAAATTCCATTTTTTCATACGTTCGCGACCCCATTTTGACCTGCCCAGGAACTGCTACCTTATCGTGGTGGGCATGTTTGCGTGCTTTGTTGATTCCGAGAGCTATGCCGGTGGAAGCGTATGCTTCTGGTAGGGCCACCCTAACCGGACTGGTCGAGGAGGAGAAGTCAGACGAAGTGCAGTCCACACCCCAATCCCCTTTCATCCCCTTTCCCCTTTCTTCACGCGCCCTCCTACTTGCCCCATTTCTCCAAAGACCCCCCCAATTTCATCTTTATTATCACCCACTGATCGTCTTGATAAGCCAAGTTGCAAAAAATAAGACGTTAAGCCCAAATATCAATCTCTCCCCATTTTGATTACTCGTGACCTCGGGCGGGGTCGCAACCGTTAGTTTGAGAAGCCCTGGCGTACGCTGATGTCTGTAACAAAATACTTCTCCTTCACGATGTGTTATTGTGTTGATTCAATTACACCACATAATCGCGAGCGTGCCTGGCGGCCATTGTCAACTGTGAGCCCCGGAGACAGATGAATGGACGATATTCTCGTCATACGCGAGATGTGTCCGTTCACCGCGAGATACCGGCACGAGATATCGCACTGACCATGACAGACAGACAGAAGACAGACAGACAGACAGACAAATCAGAATAATATCGACTGCATGACTAAGTGGGGCTTTCACGCGCGTCAATGTAACACGATCTGTCTCGAAGATATTATATCGTCAATGCAAAGATTATTGAGAAGATATGTGTGTGAAGTTGTAGACATTGAATAGGACCATCGTTTAGGTTTCTTTATTTGTATTTTATGATGATGATATTTGGGTTTTACGTTCCATATTTTTGCAACTTGGCTACTCGAGATGATGAGTGGGTGAAATATGAAGATGTTTGGAGGAAAGGGGCAATTAGGAGGGCGGTGAGGGAAAGGAAAAGAGGTGATAAGGGATGATGTGGACAAACTCAACAGTTTAGGTCATGACGTCTTCCGAATCTGATCTATTATACATTGCGGGGGTCGTCATAAGGGAGTCTAGCAGGGGAGGACAGGGCCAAGTGAGAGGAGGAATCTTCAGCATGGGACAGTGGGAACATGGCATCCTTTTGTCGCCTCTTACGTCTGGCAGAGTCACCCTGGGCCTATTCTGCCCCAGGCCAATGGTAGTTTGTAATGTCGAAATTGAATTAAAGAGTTTTTCTTTAAAGGCTATGCTCCTTAATTTTTAAGTTGACATTATTCCGTAAAAGATCTTAACTATCAAATAGATTTTAACTGTTTGTTTGAAAGATTGAAAAGTTAACAGTCATTATAAAACAATATATTTAAAGGGAAGAAACAGATGATATTCAGAAGTGTTGCAGAAGAAAAAACAACCTTTATTATGGAAAAAACTGATGGATCACCAATGAGCATTGGAAGACCACACGGATCCGACGAACTAATCAACAATACAATACATATTTTATAGAACAAAAATGCACTATCTTATTAAATATTACATCAGCCATAAAACAAACTTACAACTTAAAACTAAAATGTATGAATGGTTATGTATTATTATTTATTATTATTATAAAGATGATGCCACTGCCAGCATTACTTTCTCACCGTGGATTTAAATTAAGGCGAATCTATACCCCTACCAGACATCCATGCTATACTAATCATTGATCAGCGTCTCTCACAAGAGAAGTTAAGCAGTACGATTATACACGGTTACCATTTTAAAACCCAGATCTCATTGAGTCATTGTTAATTAGTTGAACGTTGAGTATGAACCCAAAACCTTCGAAATAAAATAAACGTTCTGTTAAAGTGGTCTATACAAAACATTTATCTGTCTATAGTAAAGAACGAGCAAAAACTCCATTCTACTCTTGACTCATCCTTCTTCACGCGCATCAACAATTTAAATGATGAGTGACTGATAAGTGTTGTTGATTGTTGGAAGTGTTCTAAGAAGGAACAACGTCTGCGTGGTCGCGAATGTTTTTGCTAGTTTGGTTTGGAAATGGTCTGGGCACGTATCGCGTTGTTTCCTGTGGGCCGAGCGATACGTGCCGAGTAGATGTGGTCGCCCCCCCCCCTGCCCCCCCTAAACCCCCCCTCACATTTAGCGGGGCTGGCTCGATGACTGTGGCCCTTGGGAACATTCGCGCAACACTACTATAATAACCGCTAGTAAAAGAAATATGTTAACTTACAAGAAATATAATAATTAAGATACATTATTATTATATAGTTATGATTGATTTTTAGGGTACACCGAGTGTGTGAAATGTAAAATAATTTATAATTTTACCTTAAAGGTGTTATGAAGAATTTTATAAAAAAATTATGAAATTATATAAAATTTTACCTACAAACTGCGAATTAAGGCTTTCGCGTAGTCTTGGGCGAACTTTTGATAATTCAAGTTTGATATTTCTTCTGAAGTTAACACATTAACACATTGTTTTATATGAAAATGTTTACGCAATTCAAATTAATGTTTCACAAAAAAGTTTTGCCTGGAAATAACATCAAATTTCACTTTTATTACGGTTCATTGTATATGGTTTATGGTTCCTGAAAATAAAAACAATCTTTACTATGGCAAGATGAGAGCGATGAAAGAGTAACGTGCTTTGTAATGTAGCTATATGAGATTACATTAGTGTTGTGCGTGTGTGTGTGTGTGTGTGTGTGTGTGCGTGTGCGTGTGCGTGTGCGTGTGCGTGTGAGAGACAAAGCGAGAGGATGTGATTTCCAATCAGCTCCAGTCCATCTCATCTCCCTACACAGAAACACACCTGATCAACTCAAACCATCTCCGCCGCTCCAAAACAAATCGACAATCGAAAACATCATCCTACCAACCCAAAACAAATTTGAATTGAAATTTCCCACTTTTCAATCAAAATCAAACTTTTTACTACTAATTTTTTTTGCCCCATTTAAGATAATTAATCACATTCTATAAAGCAGAATTCGTGCATAGATAAGTAAACTAAGTAGATACGGATAAAAAAAGGTGTATGGATACCTTGTTTGGGGTGTATGCAAAAAGTGTATGTCGGTATATACGCGTCCGTCGTCTTTAGTCTTTGACTGTAACGAGCCATTGTCGGGCTGCTTTGTGGATATTAGACACACTGACTTGTACACTCGCGTACAATACACAACCACAACACAACACTGCTGCGCGGCCGATACACGTCGGGGGCCTTTCTGGGGGGGTCGCCCCCATTCTCACGCTATGTCGTTTGCCAGTCATACGAATTAATTTGAATTTTGGTTTTGTAAATAATTGATTTTTGGTACAGGATTTGCAAAATTTTTTACAACTAGTATTTTTTTTTATTGTATTTTTTAACAAAGAATCTACACGTCTTGGCCCGGGGAAGAATATGCCCAGAGTGCCTCTGCTAGTCGTTAGAGGCGACGAAAGAAGACCCTGTTCCTGTCCCTTCACTGTTCCACTGAAGATTTCTCCTCCCACTTGGCCCTGCCCTCCTTTGCTGGACTCCCCTTATGACGACCCCCGCGATGTGTAATGGATCTGATTCGGAGGTGGAGCGATTTTCATCCACATCTTCATGTTTCACCCATTCATCGTCTCGATTGGCCAAGTTGCAAAAATATGGGACGTAAAACACAATATCATCATCATCATCATCATCATCATCAACAAAGAACTGAACCACCAGGTCATATGACGTTGGCCTCTTTATTGCTTCCTGCGATAGAGGGTAGGAACTTAAAGTAAAGAGTAAAGTTATAAAAATGTTCTGGGTGCACACCAGATTAACCTGATCATTGGGTTTGAAATAAACCCAATGACCTGATGTGCCCCTCTTCAGGTGACTTTAACTACATACATCATCTTCCAACCATGATCCTTCCAAGGACAATGCATAACTGCGGGGTGGAGTGGGGGGGGGGGGGGAAGGTTGTCCATGAGCAAGGTGTGACTGTCAGCATGACAATCCCAGCATTCGCCTTTTGACTGAGGGAAACCTCAGTCAAGTCGGGATCAATCCTCTGCAGAAAACCCCATCACCATCAAATCTCTTTCTCCTGGTTGTGGTCTCTCTTTCTCTCTAACCTGTTTGTACCGCCCTCACGGCCTTCCCGATCCACTTTACCTAATCATGAAGACCGTGGTCAAGCCGGGGATGGACGGACGATGTTACTTTGTCAGGAGCCGAAACGCGGCAACAGGGGTTACCAACTTAATGGTAATGGAATTATTAATTTTCCTTTTTGTTTGTAATTGAATTTGAGGAGACTGAAATTCGTGGAACGCTGCCAGCACGAAGAGAGATGTGAGTGAGAGAGAGAGAGAGAGAGAGAGAGAGAGAGAGAGAGAGATTGCCTCATTGCTCTTATTAACCCTTTGTGCCCGGAAAAAAAAGAAGTTTGTCAACAATAAACGCAAGGATCATTGAGTGAATGGTTTGTATACTTTCTTTCATATTAGTGTTATGAACCTTAGTTTCACTGAGTGGTGAGTGGTGATAGTGGATACGATTGGGGACAAGGATCTAAGCTATCGTCCAAAACTGACTTCGCTTGCAAGTGAGGTCATGTTTTAATACCAGGAGCCGAATTTTTCAAACACAATTACTCAAATTTACTTTTGCAATTTTGAAAATACGCGAAATATGAGATCAATAACTCAAAATATAAAAAATAAAAACGTTTGTTGTTAGAAGCATAAAATGAAAGATAAAACCCAAAATTATTGACCGTAAAAATCAGGATTTTGGATTTTCCAAAAATGTCCAAGTATATTTCCAAAAATTTGTGACTTTCAGTAAACATTTAAAAACTAAAACTATATAAAATACAACTCAACAAACTCATACTCAAACAAACTCAACAAGTTATTGTTTCTCCAAGAACATCCCCTACGATAGTTTCCTAACCCCTGGCCGGGCACGACGAGTCACGCACGCCCCCTAATAACGTAGGTTGGACACACTGGAATTGATAAGTGGGGGCGGCTTCCTTTGTTTGCTCATTGTTATGTGCGCTACTTGTTGATCGCTCGCGGCGGAGCGGTGCGTAGCGACGTCGAGCGGTCCGTAGAGACTTCGAGCGTTGCGTAGCGACGTAACTAGGGGGGGGGGGGGGGGGGGTTAAATCTCCCCCTCCCCCCCCCCCGAAACTACATTGAGACTGGTATTTTAATGATAGGTAAATGGTAATTAATGTTAAGATAGTGTTGGTATTAGGTTAAAAAGAGTTGCCAAAATTATACGAATTCGTTGTTACTTTTTCCTTCTTCTTTGGGGTAGGAACTTTACTTTTTTATCATTATTTCTCATAGAAAGTAATGCATATGATTGTTTTATTTTTTTGGCTGAATACTCCTTCAAATTAGTCCTAGCTCACAAGTACGGCAGTGCCCGATTCCTCAAAGTTTTCCTAGTAATTAATATAATACGATTAAAAATTTCAAAAAACTATTATTGTTATTATTTTATTGAATGTATCACAATCCTACAATCTCGGTCAAAACCATGTTATACGGACGTAATGTCAAGTATTTCCATGTGTCTACCTTATTAACCACATGCTACTAGTTTTTGAACAGTCATCAATCTCGGTCAAAACCGGTGTTTACATGTTATAGGGGCAATACGGATTATTATCATTATATTAATTTCATTTATATTATTTTTTATATTATTTCATTATTATCATCTATCATCATTATTGTAATCAAAAACACTGTAGGACTTACACAGTTAAAATGTGTCGTGCCTGATGATGACAGCAGAGCAGCTGTCGAAATATTGCGTGACGTGATGTTGAACTATACATCGAAAAAATGTTAACTGTGTAAGGCCCGGTATTATAACTCCCGGCTAAATATTTAGCCCACCGCTAACTTGTTTTCTCCATGGCAACCACCAATCCTAAGCGTAGTTTCATAGGAAAAAACAAGTAAGCCCAGTGCTAAACGTTTAGCCGGGCGTTATAATACAGGGGCCTAAGCCCTAGAGTGTTTTTTATTACAAATTTTCCAGTTAACTGGGGTGTTTTTTATATTCATTATTGTAGTTATTTCTACCGATAACAAGAACGTTACACCACCCCGCCTACCATTGCGACGACGCACGAGCACATTGGTAGTTTGCGCGTGCACAAGACGAATGCAACCACCGCCGTATTCCCATAACTTTTTTCGTCTGCGTTTGAATGAGATATGACGGCGACGTCGCTGAACGTTCAGCCAGCCAGGCTGCAGCGCACATTATAATACACTACGCATCGAGCTGAATACTGATATGATGGCTGCGACACGTTGACCCATCCATGGGGAGATGAAGCAGTTACGGTATTACCTTGTTGAGTCTGAAAATAGTTTTCATTTTTATCGATTTTTATGTATAACATATTGTTTAAATAGTTTTTTTAATCAAATTTAAATTGTAATTATTATTATTGTTATTATTATTATTTATTATCTACTATTAACTATTTTTTAATTTTGTGTTAACATTCTTGAAAGTATGTTTAAGGTTGGGTGTCCACCAAGCCTGCGGAACTCCTGATTTATGTCTGTTATGTCTGTTATGTCATCTTGTAGAGAATTTAGCGTTCTTTCTTATGAATGTATCTATTATATGTTAAAATCAATGTTTCCGTTTTTCAGATGTTCTTCTTTACATTTTGTAATGTGATGTTGTTGGACACCTTTGACGCTTAATTAAGAACGATTATTGGAATAAAAAACCATTTATAAGAAAGACCATGAAATTCTCTATAGGATGACATGTTTTTTTTCTTTTGGGACATCTTAAAACCATTTTAAAGACATTTTAAAACACCGAAAGCGGGCTAGGGTTGAAGAACACCAGCTTCGCAAGTCAACCGTTTGGAGCGCTGGTGTCCCGCTATCTTCCCCACACAGCTTCACGAGTCAACCGTTTGGAGCGCTAGTGTCCCGCTACCTTCCCCTCACAGCTTCACGAGTCAACCGTTTGGAGCGCTAGTGTTCCGCTATCTCCCGCACACAGCTTCGCGCGTCAACCGTTTGGAGCGCTAGTGTCCCTCTATCTCCCCCAACAGAGAGAATATTGCGCATGCACAGTGAGTAACTACACGCATACATGCACGACGTGCTAACTGAAGACTCACAGCACGTGATGACAATCAATAACAGATATTATTCAAGATCTTGAGATAACATTAACGGTACTCACGTGTTGTATTGTTGTTAAGTATCTTCATATGACGCAGATGGATGGCGCCAGATAGTATGACGCATGACGCATGACGCAGCAATTAAATGGATGCATTAACAAAACACTGTGCCATAAGATTAAAAGAAAACAATGCGTTTAGATCAAGACAAGAAGTAGTAGGAGAATTCATGAGCGTTGTTCTGTTCTTTTTTTCTTTACTAGCTTTTACTTTAAAACTATGTTTTCTACTTTATATTTTTTATTATTTATCGTTCTTAGATCTTTGTATTGTTACGTATTAACTATTTTAATTATCTTTTCTTGGTCTTATTATATAATTCTACACGTTCATAGTCATAGGATTTAGTTCAATTTAGTATGGTTTGACAAGTCCCACCCTGTGTTTTGAGCTCTGCTCTTTTCTGTCAACCCCTATTCATAATATTGTATTTTATGAATAGAACCATTTAATAAATAAATAATTGTTCGTATTGGTAGCAGAAATCGAAGTTATTTCTTACACTTCTGTATGTGTCCAATCGGTAACAATAAAAATATGCATACAAGCACGTACGTTACGGTAGCCCCCCCCCCCCCCACCACCCCCCCCCCCCCCCCTCCCTCGGGGGACATGTAGTGTTGCGGTCAGGCGCGATACGACCTTCAAGATGGCCGCCGAAGGTCTTTCAATTCGACCGGTCGATCGATTCTTTTCCCACGAGAGTTTCGATCAACACTCACTCGGTTCATTCATGAGAGCTCCAGGTTTCATTCATCTCGGGGAGGAGAGGGAGAAGGGGGGGGGGGACTGTACTATCGCCCGCGGGGGAAACCCAGGTGGAAAAAAACGTCCACGGCTCGGGGCAAGAACGCGTCATTGTGCGCGGGGGGGGGGGGGGGCACCCATGAATACTTTGCGGTCGCCCTACCTTACAGGTGTCTGGTAATATGATTCTGTACTACGCAAATCATTTAACACGGTAGCATATTGTAAGTTGATCGCAGTCCTCTAGCAATGTGGTTGAATCTTTCACCGAGGACTTCTTCAGTGAATGCTGGGACTTGCATCTCCTCCATGGGCGTAGTTAGGATATTTTACAAGGGGGGGAGGGGGGGGGGGGGCGGGGTACAAAATAATAATATCCATTCGGGTGTACTACGGGGGTCTGGGGGGGTGAAACTCCCAGTCAACCCCACCGCATGGTAAATGGTTGGATTTTCGTCGTCAGGATATTTTACAAGGGGGGGGGGGGGTGTTACCAAAATAACAATATCAATTCGGGTGTACTACGGAGGTCTGGGTGCGTAAACTTCCTAGTTAGCGTCGCCGCAGGTAAATGTATGGATTTTTAACCGATTTTACGATGTTGAGATAGGTTCCTACGAATGAAACTGCAACACATATATTTGTGTTACTCGCTTGAATTGAAAAGCATTCACGAAATCCAAGGGGGGAAAGTGCCCCCCTTGCGACGGTGATAGTCCCCCTCGGACATTTCTTTGCCCGTCTGGGACCAGGGAAGAATATTCCCAGAGTGACTCTGCTAGTCGTAAGAGGCGACGAAAGGAGACCCTGTTCCCCCCCCCCCACTGTCCCGCTGAAGATTGTTCCTCCCACTTGGCCCTACCCTCCCTTGCTGGACTCCCGTATGCCAACCGACGCGATGTGCAATGGATCTGATTCAGACTTGGCTCTTTTCTTCATCATCTTCTTCATCTTCATTATCACCCACTTATCGTCCCGATTAGCCATTGTTGCACAAATATGAGACGTTAAGCCCCAATTATCAATCAATCGGACATTTCTTCAACACACTCTAAAATTCGTCTATTTACCAACACACAATGTGCATCCGAAGAAGAGTGTATAAGTCAACGACATCGAAAGAAAGATATTCGGAAGGATTTTAATTGCGGTGTTTAACGGTAACCCGCCTAACTGTTCTCTAAACCTGGCGGGGTTCGCCCTTAGTTCAGAGCGGGGTAGCTGATGAAGGCTGCGAGGGCGGTGCCGAAACGTGACCTGCCCGCGCCGATCCCGTGTTTACCTCGCTATACTCGGTTTCAGGCTAACTTGCTTCTTGCGTTCCACATACACAGATCGTAACAAGTCTTTGGGGATAAATTACTAGTTCACATTGAAATATATTGTTAAATAAGCTAAATAAATTCGTATTTATAGAGTCTACCCATTCAGTTACAAGACTGATTTTCAGTGGGGGACTTTAATTTAAAGCGACTGAGCCAACCCTGTAGGCTCCGAACACCATCGACGAGTGAGCGATATAACCAATCAAAGATCTATATTTCAAATATGAAACATATGAATCAGTGATTGGACAGTGCGAACACCTGCCGACAAATGTCAGAATCAACAAGGTCGATTCAGAACCACTTTGAATTTATTGAGTGCTTTGTTGCTAGGACGGCTCCAAAGTCACCGTTTACTTATTCCTTAGCCAAGAAGTGATGGAATTAAATCCATATTAGAAGTTAAAAATATGAATTGTTAACATAGTCGTTGTCCTAGTGGTAACTTCTGAAAGTCCTGCCCAGGGACTGCTACCTTATCGTGGTGGGCAGATTTGCATGCTTTGCTGATCCCGAGAGCTATGCCGGCGGAAGCGTATGCTTCTGGTAGGGCCACCCTTGCCGGACAGTCGAGGTGGATAAGCTATAGGCGTAGTGCAATCCACGTCCTCCCCTTTACATTCTACTTGTACTTCTCCTTTAAACTCCCCCCGAAGTCATATTACCATAGTTGTCGAGTACATCGTATTAATAATACAACTATTACTAACTTACTAAAACTAAAACTATCCACTACAGTGAATAGTTATGAACGGGCACAAAAATGTCGCCTGCAGCCAAAAAAAAGGCAGATCATGTATTATGTGGAGAGATTGATTTATATTTGTCGGATAGTGTACATGTTCCAATGTAATCTAATAGCATGCATACACCGGTTAAGGTATTGGCAGATATTGGCACGTAGCTGATGTTATCGTAAGAAAGAGAAAGAAACCAAACATCCCTTTCGTTGTTGTCCAAATGTATTTACATTGTTGAGACAAAATTAAAACACATTTTTAGTTGTTTTTTTATCCGTAGAAACAATTTTTGAAATGTTGTGAAATATAATTGCCCATGTTTTTCTAATGAGTGTGACAAGAAAGTTTATCATGTTTAATACATTTATTATTATTCCGGCTATTCTTGTAATGAATATGAACGGTACTTACGGTAGGTAAACTATATTACAGAATACTACTTTACCTTGTATTTAGGGATGCAGTCGGGTCTAGGCAAACTTCCTGGGCAACGCCCAAGCTGAAATCCCTTACTAAATCTTTAAATGTAACATCCTCCCCTTTCCCCTTTCCATCCCCCGCCCTCCTACTTTCTCCTTTCCTCATAACACCCCCCCCCCCCCCGATTTCCTTCATATTTAACCCACTCATCGTTTCGATAAGCCAAGATGCAAAAATATGAGTCGTAAAGCCCAAATATCAATCAATATCAATCAGTAAGTAACATTTTGTAATTAATTTTATTAGTCCAAGTAAACAATTTGGTACAAGTACAATGAAGCATTATGAGAACTCGTGTTCATATAAGTCGAATATAAAAAATATATATATGTATATACCTGATCGATGTCGTGACAAATTCGTCTCTATTTGTCACACAATAGCCGGTCGTGTGCCATCGCTTTCCACTAGAGATTTTCACTACTATTCACTATAACAATATAATACTATGAAAGTTCACGTGGAACTGAAAAGTCTCTGTATCCCATGATTACAAAAATAACGAAACGAAATGCAGCCGCCATTCCTCCCCTTTCTCTTTTCCTCCCCGCCCTCCCACTTGCCCCTTTCCTCCAGAAACATCTTAATCATCATATTTCATCCACTCATCGTCTCGATAAGCCAAGTTGCAAATATATGGGACGTAAAACCCAATAACAACGATGCGAGTTGATTGTGATTGAGATGAGGGTTGTTTTCAGGTCAAGCGGCTGATCCTCGGATAGTTGGGGGAGTTGAGACGAGCATTGAGTGGTATTCCTTTGTCGTCTCCTTGATTCACAAGGGTGGCGGACACTTCTGTGGGGCGACCCTCTTGGCACCCTACTGGCTTCTCACGGCCGCTCACTGCTGCTTCAAGGACCCGTAAGACTTATTACGATCTCGGGATAGGGCTCTAGATAAAGTAATCCTAGAGATAAGCAACATTTCACAGCTTCTGATTGGTGGTTGCCATCAGTGTTGAATTCAGAGTTTTGTCCCCGGGGGGGCTATTTCAAATCCCGGGGGTGTAGACATCGAATGAGCGTGGGGGGAGGCGGGGTAATTTTCAAAACCACTGCTGCTTCCACATCGCTTTTACTAATTAACTGTCAACAAGTGTTCTGATACAAAAACACTACTAAAAACACTATTTAAACAAAAATATATGTTCAACAAATGTGAAAATATAAGTATGCCATGTTGACATGTATATTCTCAGCTGGCCACTTGATGCCCAGTTGAATTTGAGAGGGAGTTTAGATAATCCTGGCCCTTCTCTGTTTTTTTCTGCTTGTTCCAGCTCTCTTGTCACGTACTTTTGTGACACACAGAAAAATGTAGCAATATTTCCTTACCATTTCCAAAGTAAGTAATGTATAGAGCTTGTAGCCAATTCATTCCCGGGGGGGGGGCGAATGACAATTCCCGAGGGGGCTTCGCCCTTCCGGGATCATAGCTGAACTCAACACTGGTTGCCATGGTGAAAACAAGCTGTCCCATGGATAAATAGTTATGTCAAAATTGTATTTAGAGGTTATTAAGTTAGGTTAGGGTATAAGTTTCATTTAGTTAGATTAGTTACAAATTAGGGTTGGTTAGTTCAGTTTAGGGTAGTTATGATGAGACACAGCGATCTAGTTTGAACTCACTTTTTTCCCAATTCTCATAGTATTTATACAATTTGAAGGAGTAATTTATTTTTGGAGTTATAGCAACAACGGGCGCCCCAGCGGTAGGGGACGACTATGATGTCCAGCCTGTGTCATAAAAATGTGCTCAGGATTTCAATCTCTATCTTCATTCGACGTCAAATGTTAGAACGGGCGTAAATGGCCGAATACTTTAAACAGGGAAGGATACCTCTACGTCAAAAACCACACAAAATTTTAGTTTTTTAATTATATCACAAGAATGTGCTTCGAAATCGAAAATCTGAATTAACAGCGCACTGTAGTTCAGTAAGCCCTACACACCGAATGCTCTAAGTTGTGTTTTACACCATAATCAGTATGTTTTTTTATGAATAATTCATTTTATTAGTAATTATCGAATTAATAATAAAAAAAACTACGCTGGTTTGTAATATTGTATTCAGTCTGTAGGGCTGACCAAAACACAGTGCGCTGTTGATTTATGGATTTTCGATTTTTTGTTGCGATCGTGTGATATAATTAAATAACGAAACTTTTCTGCGGCTTTTGACATAGAGACAACCCTTTTAAGAGCGTTCGGCAGTAGGAGTTTTACAGATGTAGTGGCCGTCAACTAATTACTCTTAAACTAATAGTAGGATTATTATAAATATTTACCTACTTGTAGAGGGATGTCATATCTATGCATGGTATTAAGTACATTTGTCACCAACCTATTAAAAAATAATGTACCCATTTTTAAACAGATTCTCCGAATTATTTCGCCGAACATTTTCGACGAAAGTAATTTATTTGCATAATTCAAACATGAGTATTTGAGCAGGCTTGTCACAAATGTACTTAACATCGTGCGTAGATATGACATCCCTCTGCAAGTAGGTAAATTTTCATATTAATCCTATTATTTGTTTAAGAAAAATTAGTTTACTAAAAAAAAAAAAAGACTACTTCCAATTCGCTCTTAAGTTTCCTTTCCTTTTATTTCCATTTTACAGATATTCACCGCACTCAAAGCTTCGGTCTGTAAAGAGCATACGTGCGTTTGCTGCGAGTACAATTGTACCCGACTGGGCGGATGGGGCCGACGAGAGTACCGGTCAAAGGCGAAACATAGCTGCGATGTACCCGCACATACAATTCGACTCAAATCCTAGAATAACCAACGATATTGGAGTGTTGCAAGTAACTATTTCTTATACATTATCATCTTGTATATAATATAATAGATAACTTGTTTCCCTGTATGTGTGAGTATTTCTACTTTTGTTAAATAAAAATAAATAAATAAATTCATATTTAGAGTCTACCCACTCAGTAACTAAACTGATTTGCAGTGGGGACTTTAATTTAAAGTGACTGAACTAACCCTGTAGGCTCCGAACACCATCGACGAGTGAGCGATAACCAATTAAAGATCGATATTTCAAATACCAAACATATGAATCAGTGATTGGACAGTGCGAACACCTGCGGACAAATGCCAGAATCAACAAGGCCGATTCAGAACAACTTTGAATTAATTGAGTGCTTCGTTGCTAGGACGGCTCCAAAGTCACCGTTTACTTATTCCTAAGCCAAGAAGTAATGGAATTGAATGTTTTTTTACTTTTTTATTTGACCTAGACTAGAGAAAGGTCTCGAAAAGCGTATGATGTTGAGGTTTAGTGTTCCTGTCTTTAAAACAACAATCGATATGAACATTTTAAAACTTTAAGGTGCTTGATTTCAGTAAGATCTATCTACAGATATTTTTTCCAAAAATGATCAAAAAACTGTGACTTTTGGTGAAAACTGATGGGCAATTTGAGATACTCTTTACATTGTCTATAATTACATTTTTCATCTTCTTATTTGCTATCATTTCAATATTGTTTTAGTCTTAGATCGTGATAAATCTATTTATTTTATTTCGAATGTCACGGCTCATGCTTCATGTCTCATGGTTGAGCATGACAGGAGCAACTAGAAGCAGTAGTGACTGGACATCAACACCAATGCTTCTCGAGATAAGACGCTTCTTCGCCTTGCTTTGGTTTTAGGTCGGCACAAAGTTCAACTTGGACGCAAGAAGCATCTCTCTAGTGGCGCTACCTGGATCAGAGAGCTCCGATGAGGACCCAGTTGCCGGGGAGTCCTGCACCGCGATGGGTTGGGGTCTAACTGAAAACTCCAAATCGAACGTAAGTTTGATGATAGATAGAGCCAGCTCAGCTGTAAGATGCGTGAGACTCTAATATTCTGGAGTTCGCCAGTTTTAAACAGGTCACCGGCAGTCCTGACTAAAGGTTTTTTTCCGAGGCTTCCTCAGTCACAAGGCGAATGCTGGAATTGTCATGCACGGACATTCCTTCCCAAATATTCTAAATACTGCAATAGTCACCTGAAGGGGGACATGTATTATCCCTGGGAAGGTTTCTGACCAGACTCCTTGGTAAATGTGATAGGGGTAGAATAATAATTAATAATTTTTTTCTTAAGAATACCCGTTATAGGATGCACACCAGCTTTACCTGATGTGCCCCTCTTCAGGTGACTAACTAGGTTATTAAGGTGTTTGGATAGCTGGGAAGGAATGTCCTAGGGCTATTAATAGGACTCAATCCCAGCATTCGCCTTTACGACTTAGGAAAACCTCGGAAAAACCTGCAGTCAGGACTGCTGGTGGCCGGAATCGAACCGGCGACCTCCCGAATTAGAGTATCGCGTCTTACAGCTGAGCCTCCTGAATGAGATGTCTAAGAACATGGGAACCGCATTAGTTCAAGTTCTAGTTTTTTATTCTAAAAAAATCGCAAATGATAATTATTATATCAGGTCTTTCAAACGGACATCATTTATTAGAATCTCTGCTTCGTAAGGGTACTTGTAAGTGGTGAAGAGATCTATTGGGTATGAAACTACACGAGAGAGAAAACTAGTCACACCATTTTTAGTTTCCCTATATCTGTAATTAAACTAGACTATTTGTATTGTAGGCCTATGCTTGTATCTCTATATCGTTTAGGTTGTCTCTATGAAAAATTAATTTGGTAAACATGTTCTGTTTCCCCCTTCACTAGGGGCAGCAACTCGTTGTGAAGCACTGAATGAATGAATGTCCGTGTCCGGCTCAGATGCATCCACCCCAATATCAATCAATATCAACAGGTTTCATTCCAAAAGACAATTGTTGTTTGATTTTGCAGTGTGGAAGTTCCTGCAGTAGCCACTTAATTGAGGTAACTTTACCAGTGGTCACAATGTCCGAATGCAAAAGCAAAATCAGCGGAGAGCAAGTTGACTCTAGCGAAAATCTGTGTACATTTGCCGCAGCAAAGCATGTAGGTAGGGTAAGTAATATTGACCTTATTTATTTACGAGCAAATAGAAGAGGCGTTTAAAAAAACTATTAGGGCTAGTTAAATTTATAAGCGAATAATATTGGGATTTTCACTGTTCTTAACCAAACCTCTAAGACATAATTAAAAATTCACATTTTTAATGTTAACAATTTTTTGATCACCTTCCTAATTATTTTCAATACGCGTGTGCCAGTATACTCGTGGTAGACTTCTGAAAAGTTAGTCTTTTGATATAATTTCTTCGGCGAATTTTGAGTTCACCAGTATTTTCCCTGAAAAATTCCTATTTTGAAATAAATTCTTAGGCGAATTTTGAGTTTACCATTATTTTTGATAAAAAATTCACTGTTGATATAATTTCTTCGGCGAATTTTGAGTCTACCATTATTTTCGCTGAATAATTAATCTTTTGGTATAATTTCTTCAGCGAATTTTGATCTACCATTATTTTCGCTGAATAATAAATCTTTTGGTATCATTTCTTCGGCAAATTTTGAGTCTACCATTATTTTCGCTGAACAATTTATCTTTTGGTATAATTTGTTCTGCAAATTTTGAGTCTTCCATTATTTTCGCTGAAAAATTCATCATTTGATATCTTTTCTTCGGCAAATTTTGAGTCTACCATTATTTTCGATGAACAATTAACCTTTGGTATAATTTCTTCGGCAAATTTTGAGTCTATTATTATTTTCGCTGAAAAATGCATCATTTGATATAATTTCTTCGGCGAATTTTGCGTTTACAATTATTTTCGCTAAATTGTCTGGTGTGTTGCAGGGAGATAGTGGGGGTCCTCTAATGTGTCACGGCGTTCAGTGGGGTATCACGTCATGGGTACTACGAGATAACGCGGACTCGACCCCCAGTGTATGGACAAGAGTCGACCATTATCTGGACTTCATTGCAGAGACAATGAGAAGACCACTAGTTGCCTCCGCGCCCGCCACACTCCACGCAACTAGCGCTGTCCTACCACTCGCCTTAACACACCTACTTGTAATGTCATGAGCGAATAATATATATATGAGAAAAATATAAAAAAAATACATTTAAAGAAATTAAAATTATTATTAAATTATTACTAATATTTCTTTAACTTTTTCTTTGGTGTATTCCGAATCATAACCGAATCATATTCTTTGGTGGGGTTGAAGGTCGTAAAGAGGGCCGGCATGAATGAGAATGAGAACATAATCCAAGAAGAGAGAATGAAAAGCGAGCAAGACGATACGATAATGATGAGCACCCTCTATCCATTCCCCGGTCACCAGAATCATTCCAATCCACAGTCCAAGCCACCTCAACAGCTCTCTGATAGAGTTGACCTGCACCTATCTACGCCCTCTAGAAGCTAAGTTATGACATCGTGAACACATTGATGTGTTAAGCTTACATAATTATACGTCTTGTTATATGCGTGGTGGGAGTTATGGGCAATAACACAGCCCCCCCGTAGAGCGGTAGGTGAGCCTAGCCTGGGGCGGCAGGTTTCTAGCATCAGAACGCCACAACTATTGGCGGCGAGGATGAAAACAGGCGCCCGAGTCACACGCCGTTTTGATTAGATAAATACATAACTGAATGAATGAATGAATGAATTAATTAATTAATTAATGAAGAAATGAATGAATAAATAATTACATAAATAGAAAAATAACTGAAAAAATAAAAAAATAAATGAAAAATAAATATACAAATAAAATAAGTTTAATATAGTTATTCAACTCAGTTTGAAAATGTATTTATAAAGAAGAAATTGATTTGTGATAATCTTTTTGATTAATGGATTTTATGATAAAAGTGAACAACCGTACTGCATGATGATTATCATTTTTGGAATATTGATCATGAACTTCGAATTGTTTCTAACAATCCTTATCTCACTTTTATCATGTTGTGTTGCATTTTTGAGAAGTACTTAATTTTGCGTGGATTTAGAACTGGGATTAACCCTTCACTGTAAGTGCCGAGTTGTAAAAAAAAAAAACTTCCAAGTTGTTTGTATTGATAATAAATAACGCGTCATCGTGTAGGTTCTTATGTAACCAGATTTGCAGAGCGTAATGGCCCGCCCAACCTTCAAACGTTATAAAGGCACCACTTGCCAAACGGCTGCGGGGAAAATCACATCCTAATAACAGTTCTTCATTAAATCCCCTCTAATTTAATTTAATTTCTTTTTCTTGTGTGTAATTTTCGCCATTTAATTTGCTAACATCAACTGCCAAATACTTAGAATTAGTTTACTAAGATTGTTATCTACATATACACACAGAGTATAAGTGCAATAGATTGCATGCGGGCTCGGAGATTTGTTTATACAAAAAAGAAGCGTGGTAAATTGAATTTGGTCGCCTGTGATTGTATTGTATTACATTTGGACGTAGCTGTGGTCATTACTTTAATGTGCCTGAACCACTTAAGACGTTATTCGTTTTAATAACAAAATGAGGCACTTTTAACCCGATGCCGATGGATTATTATGAACGTCTTGAAAATTCCAGTATAACACGATCATTAGAATACTTATAGCTGAGGTAATAAAATAAAGTAAAATAACAAATAAGTATTACGATTTTTTTAAAAGAACTTTTTAAGAACTCTCTCTCAACAAAATTCTGGATTTAACAAAGTAGTTTTGATGCATCTTAAACAAAAATACATGCAAAAGGTTCTGTTTTAACAAAGTTCTTTTTTAACAAAGTAAAAATCGGCTCCCTTCAAGTTCGTTAGAAGGGGGCTCGACTATATACAGTTTGACATACAGTTTAGAAGAACAGAATATGTTGGGAAATGGTCATATTTATGTAGGACAACAATAGAATGGAGGAAACTTCCTGAAGAAACTGTTTGTGCAGAACTTCATTCATTTTATAGAGTCCTACTTAATAATAATATAACAAATTAAGCTATCGTAATATCAGTTCTATTTAACCACCATGCACTTGTATACAATTGTAAAAAAAATCTTGAATCTTTTGAAGTGAAAAGTGGGATGATGCCGAACTATCTGGTGGACAAGGTAACTGACGTTTAGAAAATACATACTGTTAATACCAGGGGTGCTGAAGCAGGATATTCATATAGGAATAAGTGTAAAACTAGAAAGTGGCAAGTATCTATTTTTAATGCAGGGTTAAAGAGTATGACAGCTTACCAAAGGATAAAAAGTATGGCCTTGTTCAGAAATAAATGCAAAAGTTGGATCTTCAAAAATACGACGTGAGGCTACAGTGTTAGATTTAGTTAGGTTAAGATTTAGTAATTTAGTGTACTCATTGTGTGGATTCAACCAGGATATGATTAATTAAGTAATTTTGTTCATTATTGTATATATTATATTTTGTAATTATTGTAATTGTTACATATTGTAGTATTAATTGTAATTGTTGTAAAAAATGGTTAACTGAGCTAGTTAATAAAGATACATACATGCTTACATCTTTAAATCTTTAAACGCGTTGTTATTGCTGCGCCTCGTCGTCCTGAGGCTCATGCATGTTAAGACTGCGAGCACGACCGATAGTGTTTATGTCTCTGCCATGTTGACAGCACAAAGACGTCGAGAAGAATACTGTTCCACTCAGAGCGATAGAGGTCGAAGGTCGATCGATCTCGATATCTTTGTAGTCGAGAATTTTAGATAATTCCATTCGATGTCCGACTTACGGACCGGACATTCCAGAAGACTTATTACGTCATGTTTACAAGGGCTGGATTCTTTCTTTGCAATCCACTCAATTAGGTAATCGTCTTGACAGATGCACACAATACACATTCTTGCACCAGAAATCTATTATATTTATTTTTTATTCCCCTTTTTTATGCTCCCATTTCTTTATTTTTCATTTTTTGAATTCCATAATTTTTCCTTATTTCGATACTCTTGAATTACTTTACAGTCTTACAATGCCCCAATAACTACTTACTCGTCGCATAGCTTGTTTTCTCCATTGCTACGACCAATCAAAACTCTTGAAATCCTCCAAATATCTTAATTATTGCTACATATAACTTTCTTATAAGGAGATTGTAAGACCGGCCCTAAGCATTGCAACATTTATACGATTTATGTATTACGAATTTCATATTGTTTATCTAGTACGTTTCATGCATTGCCCTTGTATTGTTGTGGAAACCCAGTTTTTCTGTTGATCAATTATTTAACTTGTAGTAATGCATACATAGGGGGTCAAAACATGCTGCATGTACGGACATAAATGTTCTAGTATTTCAATGTGCATACCTTTTAAACTCTACAAAAAAACTAATTTAAAATATCATTGTTTATATATTATTTTCTAAAAATTAAACTATCAGATGATAATTTGTGTATGTACGTACGGTGGTGACTGATATATTATTATTAACATCGTTGCTGTTGTTGTTATTGTTGTTACTATATTAAATCACAGTTTATCCCTGGCTTTACAATAAATTTTCGATTTCATCAAAACATAATATGACAGCTTATGTCCACGCATAGTTTTATAGACCCTCCCAACGAGGCTATTATGTCTTAAGTATGTCTGCAACCAAATTCGATGAAATAATCACGACTAAATCACCAACAAGTAGTATTCAATTATAACTTAATTGGCAACCGATCTTAAACCCTGCTGCATCATTAATTAAGTAGTTAAACGCATTCTCCGGTCTTTGAAAGCTCGAGCGGGGTGTCACTTTACTGCCGGAAACAGTGTGCCGAATAATTCCAGAAACCAGGTGTCAACGCAAAGGAAATCTACCAGCCAAAAAAAAAAAAAAAAAAAAAAACCGTATGCATATCCTGCAGCGAATTGTAATCGAAAGTTGTAATGAGATGCATATATTATTATATTATAGTTTAGTTTTTGTTTTAATTTTATTGTCAAATTGATTATTAATTATCATCGACAGGACGGTAAAATGTTATTAAGATTGAAGCCCACTTAGTCTTAGCACATTCCTAGCCCGTGGTCATTGGGTGTCCGGTGTACAGTCTGTGCCTTCGAGGAACGTCTCTTTGAATAAGATGTTTGCGACCTTCCGTGCAGACGGTCCAGTGTTCGACTCCCGGTTGGTTGCTTATTATTATTATTATTATTATTATTATTATTATTATTATTATTATTATTATTATTATTATTATTATTATTATTATTATTATTATTTTTATTATTATTATTATTATTATTATTATTATTATTATTATTATTATTATTATTATTATTATTATTATTATTATTATTATTATTATTTATATTATTATTTTTTTATTTTTACATCTGATTTTGACTTTAGATTGAGATGTTTATTTTAGATAACTAAATTGCTAATAAAATAGAACGGGTG
Organism: Isoperla grammatica; assembly: GCA_945910005.1. Classification (NCBI taxonomy): domain Eukaryota; kingdom Metazoa; phylum Arthropoda; class Insecta; order Plecoptera; family Perlodidae; genus Isoperla; species Isoperla grammatica. The sequence continues at coordinate 9,887,939 of OX246750.1, forward strand.
CCACATAAATGGCAGTCACAATTTGAAACAGATTTCCGCGCTGCCTTCCACTATATGGAGTGCTACAGTCGCACCAAAGCAAAGTGAAGCATTCCCCGATAATCACATAGCCATGGCTAGGCGCATTACAATGCAAACATTTTCTTTTTCCTTGCGGTCAATAACATAGATTTCAATTCCAAAAACATTTTTCTTGAATAATTTGGTTGCCGCATATTTTTGTGGCTAAGTGTTGATCACGAGAATTTTTCAGTTTTTCTCCTTCGATGAAAACAACGGATCTAGTTCACCCAACCCTGGATTACACCAAGTCTTGTTAATTTAAATCGCTCGGTTTGTATAGATTCATTGATTTGATTGGCCCTCACGAGCAAATCAAGCAATCACATCAACATGCACACCACATGTCTCGAACACGTGTATATAAGAACATACAAGAACATACAAGAACATACAAGTAGATCCACACCCTACCAACCCACACAACACAATGATCGATGCTCTCAATTAGATTCGTGCGCAATTAGTGTACTTGCACAAACACAGTCGGTGCGCATGCCTGGAGTGAAAATCAATATACATAGTATATAGTAGTATAGTAGTATAGAAGTATAGTATATATACTACAGATAGTATACGCCCATGCATAAGTTTTTTTTTTTATGAAATGTTTACGATAATGTGTTTCATATGACGAGTGAGCATTAAATTGTATGTTTCTTGTTGTAAGCTAGGCCTATAAAATTAATTTCTTGTGTGTGCGAATTTGCTATTTTCATCTGGACTCCACTCTGATTAATTCATGAAATAGTAACTGCATAATAAAATCATAGTATAAGCATGTATCCAGTACCAATTGAACAGATTCATAATATTTTTTCGTGGGAATACCCGTTATAAGGTGCACACTAGCTTTACCTGATGTGCCCCTCTTCAGGTGACTAACTATTATATTAGGGCGTTAAGATGTTTGGGAAGGAATGTCCGAGGGCTGATAGTAGGACTCAATACCAGCATTCGCCTTTACGACTGAGGAAAACCACGGAAAAAAACATCAGTCAGAACTGCTGATGGCCGGAATCGAACCGGCGACCTCCCGAATTAGAGCCTCGCGTCTTACCGCTGAGCTTCCTATTGCGTATACGGTTGCTTCCCTGCGACACTAGAGCGCGGTGCCGTATAACCTCGTGTACATACATTGCAAGGCCCGCCTATCTTTACCATTATATATTCCGACTTTTTGTAATTTGATTTTCTTCACATTTCCACTGAATATTTCTCCTCCCACTTGGCCCTGCCCTCCCTTGCTGGACTCCCGTATGACGACCCACGCGACGTACAATAGATCTGATTCGGATGTGGCTTTATTCTTTATCATCATCTTTCTCATCTTCATTATCACCCGCTCATCGTCTCGATTAGCCATTGTTGCAAAAATATGAGACGTTAAGCGGAAGCCCCATTAATCATCAATCTTAAATACATCTTTGATGCAATGCAGTTAGTGTAAAACAAAAACACAAAAAAGGATAACATTTTCTGTGTTTGGGTCTGATCGCAGACCTTTTCTTGAACCATCTCCGCGCTCAGCTTTCCGTTTCCTGTTGTCGCCTTCGGTTTTAGATTAATCAATTTCCTTATTAGGATGCAGGAGAGTGCGCGCATTTAGATTTAATGACGGTCAATGATTTTTTGCATCGGCGTCCGGTCACCGTGATTGAGGATGCTCGAATGGAAATATACTTCTTGAAGACTAGTCCCCCCCTGCCCCCCCCCCCCCCCCAAACTTTCGCCCACAGCACGCGCGGTATTAGGTCACAGTTCTCGCGACAGGAAGAGAGAAGAGAGAGAGAGAGAGAGGGAGAGAGAGAGAGAAAGAGAGAGAGAGAGAGAGAACGCGAATTGGTAAAATAAATAAAATAAATAATTCTCTCTTTTTGCTCAACAACTCGTTTAGTAGGGTTTAGTTTTCAACACGCTGAAGTTTTGTGTGTGGTGCCTATATGTAAAATTAGAATCGAAAGTATTTGCGTTCTTTAAGAGGGAGGGATACCAACTTATGATTGAATCGTAAAATCATATATAATGCAAAATGTATGAAATTATACGGTGCTAGTTATTATCAAGAGCAAAAAGAGCAATGCCGATGGAAGCGTATGCTTCTGGTAGGGCCACCCTAGCCGGACAAGTCGGGGTGGAGAAGTCAGACGAAAGACAGTCCACGTCCTTCCCTTTCCCTTTTTTCTCTCCGTTGCGTCTTACTTGATCCTTTTCTTCAAAGACCCTCCACCGTCATATGATCATAGTTGTGGAGTAGGTCGTTACACTTTGTCCCTGTTCCAACTATAGAGTCGGGTACTGAGGGTGGAAGGTTCCACCATCACTTGAAAGGAGAAGATACCTAAGGGTCTGACCTAAGCCGGCTAGCCATGCCTAACACTTCTTCCCCTTTTCTACCTTTGTCTCGCTGACATCTCTCCTTCAATATCTTCTCCTTCTTCTTCCTCTTCCTCTTCTTCTCCTCTTTCTTCCTCGCAATCTTCTACCGGACTCTCCACCAGTTTTCTTCATAATTTTCTAGCTTCCCACAACTTCTGTTGCACTTCCACCCATGACGCGTTTCGTATTTCTACGTCCGTAGCGATCACTTCTTCTCATCGTAGTCGTGGCCATCAAGGGAGGCTATACCTGAAAGATGTCACACGGTGACTTAATACTCACTTTAAGTGATTTCTACGTGGTTATTACTTGCTATTGACTGATTGCTGTGGCGGACCGCGTGGAAAACACTCAATCAGACAATAGCAAGTGATATCCACGTAGATATCATTTATATCGGTAACTGTCAGGAGTAGCCCCCCTGAAAGTTGACAATACTAACTTTAAGTGATATCTACGTGGTTATCACTTGCTATTGGCTGATTGCTGTGGCGGACCGCGTGGAAAACACTCAATCAGCCAATAGCAAGATAGATAACCACGTGTCACCGTGACAACTTGGTTTTCTTAGTTTGTCCCCATCCATTAATAAATAAATAATATCAATATCAAATAGTAAAAAAAAGTTCAAGATGAGCGCGCATGCCCAGATAAGAGGTGATTATCTCAGTGTGTTGTGTTGTCTGAGACACGTCTTGAACTGGGTTAGTGTGGTGACGCTTAGCGCCCGCCCTGCAGACTGGTGTCCGCCTCGGGAACTAAGTAAAAACTTGCTCCCACTTCCGCTGGGCCGCGCGTCGAGCCGCGCGCTAACTGTTGTTAAACACTTTACCAGGGCTGGACAACTTTCATTGAGAGACAATTTTTTTTAAAGAAAATTTATTGATTTTTCCCCAATAGTTTAATTTTTTTTCTTTTTGACAATATTTGCCCAAATGTTGAAATTTTTTGGATGTAGAATAAAACACAAATTTGATATAAGTAGACAATTTTTAATTTTAATTTAAAAATACGATTTGGTACTGATTTTTTCACAAAACATTGTACATAGATAATTTTGAAATAATCAACATTTGGTTTAAATTTACAGTTATATTTTTATATATTTGTTTTATAATTTCAATTTTTAAACGTTAATATAAATTAAAAATCATGCTGTACTTGAGTTATCCTTGTTTCTTTTTATTTCGATTTTTTAAACAAAATTTGCAATTTGTTTCGCTTTAATCTTTCATTGTGAAAACCCCAGGAAAACGTTCAGTTTTCACAGTGAATACGTCCATTTAACTAGCAAGTCTCATTTTTGAACAGCAAATATTATATAATTTATTATTTTACATTAACAACAAAAGTAATTGTGACGTCAGATCTAAAAGTATTCTTACAGCTCGACATTAATAGTTACCGTTCTTGATATGGATTTTTATATCGTACTCGTCATCGCAAGTTTATAGCATTTTGGTTTTTATAATCAAGACAGCTTGTAACTATAAACACATATGTGTTATATGGAATTTTATTACTGTAATAGTCATAAAATATGCCACTTAGCCGAAGCTGATAAACATACTTAAATTACTCCAACAATAATAAAGCCATCGCTATATAATCACTTTACTCAGCAGGTAGTGAAATCAAATAAATATATAAATCATCATCACCATCTATTCCCATGTACATCTCTGAGTTGGGTCAGCATTGAAGATAAACCTCTCAATCTTCACCACTCTTCCCTTCCCACCACATTCCAATATCCTCCTCGCTGCTCCACGTCCTTCCTTATCCTGTCCTGTCATCGTTGTCGTGGTCTACCCTTCTTCTCGTGGGTACCCGGGATTTACACTCCCATCATTCTTCTCGGCAATCTTTCTTTTTCCATTTTCTTGAAATTTTTTAAAAACTTTTAACTTGTGACGTGAAAGTTTAGTTAAGTTTCGTTTAATGTAAGTGTTAGTAGTGTTAAGTGTTTAGAAGGCTCTTCGCGGCATAAGAATTCCTAAGATTTTAACTTCCAGTCTTACAATGTCCCAATAACTACATATTCGTCGAATAGCGTGTTGCCTCCATGGCTTCCTCCAATCAAAACCCTTGAAATCCTTCAAATAGTTTAATTGCTACAAATAACTTTCTTATTAGGAGATTGTAAGACCCGTCCTAAGTGGTTTAGCATAATGTTTGCTAGCGTCGACGTCGTTTCTTGTCAAGAGACTTTTAAATTGTTTTTTTTTCTTTCCTTTTTACTTATGTGGTTTTGTGAGGACAAGAATAAACAATAATAATAATAATAATAATAATAACATGTCCAAACCACACACACTACATCATATTTGCGATTGATTAAAAAAGTGACAAGTGTTTTGGACGCCCCTGTCTCGATTCATTCATAAAACTGACGACCATCTCAATACGCGACAGGTTAAATTAAAGATATTCGCGGACCGGCCACTGTTTTATTACTACGGGTCCACTTGACGCCGACAGCGTTCGAGTTCGACTGACATCCGGCGTTCGATAGTCTCGAATACCAATCAGTTCGATCCAACCAAAATAACCCAACTAATTTACAGTCCGCGCACTTAAATATATTCTAATCGTTTGGCGTTAAAATAATTCCAAATGATTAAGGTGTCTTAAATGATTTATCTGTTGCTTCCGTTCTGAATAATTGTAATGGTGTTTGTAAAATATACGCAGACATGTTGAAAGCTAGAAAGTTGTTGGGTATTAACTGTCATTAAGCGTGGACCATATATTTGGAATTAAAGTTCTTCTAGTGTTGACATGGGCTGGGGAATTGTGTCAGACTTGACCAAGTGGTTGTGGTGTGGCTGGTTGTAATTCCAACAAATCTACGTTTTGACAATACAAATGAAGTATGCTAAATACACATACATTTTACCGATGATCAGATATATTTAGCTAGACCCCTTTTTTAAAAGTAGAGTATTTTTCACTTGGAATCGTTTGTGCTGCGTTAGTCCCGCAAAAAGATTCGTCGCCCTCTAAAGCTCGGTTTACACACTTATTTAGGATTGAATCGAATCAAGCCAAAAGCTTTATGGTGTTAACATACTTTCCTAGGATTTAAGATTTAAGGAAACCATAGCAACGTAAGCTCTTATACCAACAATTCTTAGCCCAGCCAATGAGAGGCGACGTTTTATAAATCCGGCCAATGGTAGCGATCCTAAGTAGAACAGAAAATAAAACCTTAAACCTTAAATCTTACATAACTGGGTAACAGAAACTTAAATAAAGAAACAAACTTAAAATTAAGAAACTTAACTCAAATAACAGAATGCGCTAGTAAGTCCCTCCTTATCTCTTAAGATTACGAGGGGCTATAACTGGCGCATTCTGTTGAACGCGCACTATCTACCGTCTAAGCCGTGAACTGGCCACAGCGCTGGCTGTCTATACCTGACGACTGTCTTATAACAATCACCAACTAATGACAGGTGGCGCTGACGACAGCGTACGTCCAGCTAGCGCACTATCTAGCGGCAAGACAGTGAACTACCGGCCACAGCGCTAGTTGTATGTCCACCTTAAAACGTTGCTGCACCTGACGACTGTCTTGTAACAATCACCAACTGCAATCTATATAGCGACAGGTGGCAGGAGGGTTTCTTGACCTTGAAGTCGACTTCCGATGTTTGGATGAAAATCTCGTGTTAAGTGAATAATTATCTAACTATTTCAACGGTCAAGTTCACTATCCGCTTCGTTTGAATGAAATCTATGTTATTCTGCGACAATGCGGGTCTATAGGGTGTTCAGAAGAAGGAAATACACTGAAGGCTCTATATGCACGATCAGGCAGTTACTAGGGGAGATCGGGCACGTGGCCGACTCCTGTATGAATAGTCCTAGGGAAATAATATCCTTCTTGAAACGCTATTGTTGTTCTTATAAAGCCAAAACGTCAAAATATGATTATTGTTTCATGTACAGGGCCTGGATTCACAAGAGGTCCTAAGTCTTTTTTTGGTCTTATCTCTAAGACCGGCCGAACTTTAAACCTCTTGTTAATCCAGACAGATCACATGAAAATTTATTAATTCCTGGTGAGAACAAGGACATAATGGACTTTCAAATAATATGTTTTAAAATCTATTCTAAGATATTTTTCTGGTTTTATAAGCGGTTCAAAGTTAGGCCGGTCTTAAAGATAAGACCATAAAAAGACTGAGGACTCTTGTGAATCCGGGCCCTGGTGTATAAACACAACTTCGTTAAAAGAACAAAAATTCACCTTGATAGTTTAGCTTCAGAAAAGTGTTATTAATTATACATATTAATTATTTACAAAATTACAAGTTTCTAGGTATATAATATTATATGTCATTGATTACATGTAAATATAATGTTATATAGCCAATTATTTGAAAAAAAATTAATTTTAAATAACCCCTTTATTAGTCGTTCCTAGTTGTAAGTTCTGTCGATATCTAGGCAATTTGTGCTCCACATGTAGAGGTGTTCAGAACGGTTTGAAATTTACCGAGAACATTTCATTTCTTAGAAGTGACCGTTGTATTTGCTTGAAAATAATGCGCAGATGTTTTGGAAAAAACTCCTATTTAAAAAACTTGTAACGTTTAGTACTGCAATCATCACTTACGCACAAAATTAGTTAAATAATTTAAAGGTCATGTGCTGTAATAGAAAAAAAAACTTATAATATAAAATTACAAAACATACTAACATTTCTGAAAGACACAAATATTGACACTTTATAAACTTCGAGGAAAATGCTACAACTTGTTTCATTTTAACTTAGAACTTGTTTTTTAAGTCGGGAAAAGCAAAACATGTTTAGCAGGAAAACCATAAAACAATTATTATTATTATTAATAATAAGTACTGCAAAGCAAGTGTGTACTTAACGAATACGACTTAGCGGTGATGCAAGTTAGTTAAAAATAATACACAAACTGGGTTAAGTTTCAAACTTGTGGTCGTTAATTTACAGTTGTACCTTGGGCACTAAACATTATATTAATGAGATGGTACCAACGGAAAGGCGAGAAATAAGAATTGTCCATCATTCTTCCCCCCCCCCCCCCCTTACGAACTGGTTTAAGCAAGCTAAACGTTACCCGAATATCCAGTATTTTATTTTTTAATTAATATCCTAACAAAAATAAAGAATAATTTGCATGAAATGAGATCCAGTAATTAATAAGTTTACCATAGAAACTACAGGTGAACTAACAGCTATTTTTTTTTGCTTCTCACATTGATCCATAGCAAAATGTTTTTATAAAAAAAAAAAATTTTCTATTTTCTATACACATCACCTTGGATTTTCTATGTTTGTACGAAGTTTATTTCATAAAAAAAAACTACGAAGAAGACCGTTCCCAAAACTTTCATTTTAGATTTGATGTTATGTCACAAAATGCTATTATTTTGTAATATTGGGGAAGTATAGATCAAAGATGCTCAAGCGAATAAATGAATTTCAGAATTGATCTAGAGGGCCGTGATAAGTACTATCTAAGGGTCCTTGATAGTTCTGCTAAGGTGCATTTTTCAGTGTTCAAGTTCATAGATCATCAAGTCGACGAGCCCCCGACAGGGGATTTACGGACCTTGATTAGGGCCAAAAGAGTTGATAAGTAAAAGAAGAATCGCCCCTTTGGCTACAGTATACCCGCTACTGTTGGGTGTCGAGGTTAAGGTGAACAGTGTGTAGGTGCGTCAAGGCAACAGGTTGCACACATTGCAGACAGGTGTAAGGTGGCCGTAGGTAGGGCAGTGGGCCCGGAAGCTGGCGGCCGTTACAACTTACAACTATTATAGCAAGTGGTCCCCCTGGGCTTAACACGCGGCGCCGGTCCAAACCACCCACTCCACGTGCGTGCATTCACTTAACTGTCAATACGGTGACTTTTGAGCAGTAATAACAATGAAACATAATAAATTATGTATTGTCCCCCACTGGAAATCAGTTCCTGTTAACTGAGTGGGTAGGAGAAAATATATGTCTTTATTATTTTAGTTTCTATTTATCATCAATTCGAAAAAATTTATGTCCAAACCACCCACTCCACGTGTATGCAATCACTTAACTGTCAATACGGTGACTTTTTACCCGTAATAACAAAGAAACAGAATAAATTATGTTATGTCCCCAAATGGAAATCAGTTCCTGTTAACTGAGTGGGTAGGAAAAAATATAATTTTCTTTATTATTGTAGTTTCTATTTATCATCAATTCGAAAAAAATTATGTCCAAACCACCCACTCCACGTGTACGCATTCACTTAACTGTCAATACGGTGACTTTTGAGCCGTAATAACAACGAAACATAATAAATTATGTATTCTCCCTTGCTGGAAATCAGTTCTTGTTAACTGAGTGGGTACGCGAAAAATATAATTTTTATTGTTGGAGGCTTTCACGACCCGTAGATGGGAACAGATTGATATTTTCTTCTAGGTTGTTTTCTTTGTTTTCTTTCTTGAAAAAGCCACCAACATGGGTGGCGAAACGTCGAGTGAAAACTCTACACCGACACGACGAAACAACCCAGAAGAAAACATCAATATGTTCTCCATAATTTTTATTATTGTACCTATTGTACTTTCTATTTGTCGTCAATTCGAAAAAATTTAAAAATCCACTGAGTACATGTTTCTGCATTTAGAGTGAATAAAATCTGTGTTGTGTTTTATGATTTTATTGTGTCTAGTATTTAAATCTCTTCTTTAAATGAATAATATTATCCCAAATCAAGACATCTTATACATAATGCTGCATATAACTTGACACGAGTAAAATACATAATGTATTAGTATTCATTGCATATAGTCGTGTTACAATCATCAACTTGACTCAATGTTGGGAAATAAAGATTCGAGTGCAATGACAGTTATACTTTGAACATACTCTAAAACCAACAGCTGCATTGCACGTTGTTAAATAAATTATAATATAATCAACACCACTATAGACATAAAAATAAATGTACTAAAGAAAGACAGTTATTCAGTGTTTGAAATAAAGATTCAATATTTTACCGTAAGTCAGTCATCATCTATATAAGTTATACATATCCATTCAGAAAAATGCAGTGGTGACTACAAACACATTGAAAGATAAGCCAACAGTTTAGCTGCGGTCGCTTACCAGGTTCCCATACGAACACCAAAGTTAAGCAACCTCGGGCTAGGTCAGGAGGTGGGTTGGTGACCACTCTCCTCTGAAACAAAAGTTACCGTTGGTTAGAGCAGATTGGAGGGTTCGTAAGCTTGTGTAACAGCTTCGTTCTTCTCGTCAACTGCTCGGCAGTCCAGGTAAGTAGTGGAACCTATATGACTGGTCAAAGTTACACCGTCCTTTCGGATGGGACGTAAAGCCGATGGTCCCCTTAGTACTTTTCGACAGGTGTAGGCTACGTGCCGATACCAGGCTTCCTCTCCTCCCTTCCTCATCATCATTCATCAATCATCACTCATCAGGCTAAAGAGGGCATTGTGCCCTACACTGTCTTAATTACAATAAAGTAAAGTATCGAAAGATACAGTTATGATTACAGACTAAGTAAATTAAAAAATAGACCAATGCAGGTACATTTACTATCGAAGTGCATTCTAATTTCCAAAACGTCTTCAACTGAAGCCATAATAAAAAGCAACATTACTTTCAAACGTCGGTAGCAGCAAGATTGTCACGCGAATATCTGATCGGGTATTGCAGTCACGTATCTGAAGGCCTCCCCGGAAAAACTGGCTCGGCCGTTTAATTTATCACATCCTCGCTGGGAGCTCGGTTGGTCCAGATATTCTGCATGCCCGGCCGGCCGGCGTCGTTCGATTCAATCAAGAACATAAATAGTCACACCTTTCGTCGGTAGGTCGGACTCTAGACGGCAGGATGGCCATAACTTGTACAGTCTTTGGTCCAGGGTCTAGTGTAGCGGGTTTCGGGCTCCACTCCCGGTTAGAGGAGGCTTGAAAGATGGGTATGTGTACAGGATGGCCATAACTTGCACTGTTTGGTGTTAGAGGGTCTAGTATGTAAGGGTTTCGGGCTCCACTCCCGGTTAGAGGAGCCTTGAAAGACGTGTATGTGTACAGGATGGCCATAACTTGTGCTCTGTGGCTGAGTTTAGTCCAGTGTAGCAGGTTTCGGGCTCCACTCCCGGATAGAGGAGGCTTGAAAGATGTGTATGTGTACAGGATGGCCATGTAACTTGCACTGTTTGGTGTTAGAGGGTCTAGTATGTAAGGGTTTCGGGCTCCACTCCCGGATAGAGGAGGCTTGAAAGATGTGTATGTGTACAGGATGGCCATAACTTGTGCTCTGTGGCTGAGTTTAGTCCAGTGTAGCAGGTTTCGGGCTCCACTCCCGGATAGAGGAGGCTTGAAAGACGTGTATGTGTACAGGATGGCCATAACTTGCACTGTTTGGTGTTAGAGGGTATAGTATGTAAAGGTTTCGTGTTCCACTCCCGGTTAGAGGAGCCTTGAAAGACGTGTATGTGTACAGGATGGCCATAACTTGAGCTGTGGCTGAGTTTAGTCCAGTGTAGCGGGTTTCGGGCTCCACTCCCGGCTAGAGGGGGCTTGCAAGACTTTTATGTGTACAGGATGACCATACCTTGCACAGTTCTGTGTTCGGGTTTGTTCCAGAGTCCAATGTAGTAGGATTCGGGCACAATTCCCGGGTAGAGGGGAGATTTGATTGTACACAGTTTGAGGATTCTATGTTTTTTTATCGTATTGTCTTCTGTAACTTTCCAAATAGTTCGGTCGTAAATTTAGAAGAAATTAACATAAGCTAACCACGCTTGGACGTAATTAATTTCGAGAAATTTAAAATCTAGAATTTACACCAGTAGTGTGTGCTTAGCTTGAAATACGCAAAGCAAGAGGGCTAGGTTTACACAATCAGGAAATCACGAGCTATCCGAAGAAATGTTAATAAAGAAGATATCTTCACTACCCTAATAGCAGAGTCGATAAAGAAGATACTCCTTTGGAAGGGAGAACTTCTTTATCAACTCTAGTAATAGTTTTCTTTATCGACTTTGGTAGTAACTAATTGTAGACCTGTAACAAAGTTGATACGTTTATTATAGTAAAATAATACGCGGTGATGTCAATGCACGGATATTAAAAATAAAATAATAACCCCAGAGACTTCAATGCACGGTCTCATAAAACCCCGGAGACTTCAATGCACGGATTCGTCATTCGTAGTGTTTTGTTTGGTCCATATACGCACATATACCTTCATTAGGTATCGTCTACTTACAGAACGGTATCACCATATTCCACCGTACCGACTTACCACATATAAAGTGTATGCACAGCAACTTTGTGAATGCCGTCGCATAGATGAGTTTGTTGAAGCCAGTCAGCGGGTGGCTTTTTTAAATACTGATATTTGGTTATAGTCAATCCTCACTGAATTATGACGTCACCATCCACAAGGTTGCTGTGGAACGACTTTAGTAACTTTTCAATATTCATCATTGAGTTAGTTACCGGAAACCTACACGTAATACTCAAAATTCGCTTATTTTCAACGATTTCTAAACAGCTTTTGTAATAGAAGTGTTGGAGAGTTGTCAACAGGAAGCCATAGTTTGTGTTACATCATTTTACGTTGTCTTTCCGAGAGCAGTGCCGCATATCAGAAAACTAGAAAACCATTAGGAAACTAAGCTGGCCTTCTACTAACTATTTACTTTGACAAGACTAAAAACAAAATTCACTAAAATATAAAATATGATAAAATAAGGAATCAATCAGTTGATTTTAATAAGTTCATAACAAATTAATTATGTAAGATTATCGTTAACTTGTTCAGCAACTTATGAAACAATTATTAAAAATATTAATTAATTCGTTTAAGATCAATTAGAAGGCGTGTTCAAGTAACGTAACTACAGTATACCTTACAGTGAGTCAGGTACTATAAAGCCAATATTTTTGATGAAGTTGTCTGTAATAATTGCAGGTCTCAATTCCGCCGATAAATCAGCCACTTCCCCTCTGTAGTTTTCTGTTTGATTAATTAAAAAACAAGCACCGATTAGTGATGTTGTATGAATGTCGCCCGGCCAGACTCGATCTTTCAAACGTGTTAGTCTTCCGCTCGTTTACCAGTGGTTGTTGCACGTGCGCTGACTTCCCGCGCGCCTGGGGGCCGCGGGCTGAACTACGTCCGCCGTCGAAGCTACGCGGTGTCTCGTCTGAGCCCGGGGTGACTCTGCTAGTCGTGAGAGGCTGCTGCGCGTGCGCTGACTTCCCGCGCGCCGCCTGGGGGCCTAGGCCCGAACTACGTCCGCCGTCGACGCTACGCGGTGTCTAGCACTAACTGTGAGAGCCCGTCTGGGCCTAGAGTGACTCTGCTAGTCGTGAGAGGCTGCTGCGCGTGCGCTGACTTCCCGCGCGCCGCCTGGGAGCCTAGGCCCGAACTACGTCCGCCGTCGACGCCACTCGCAACTGAATCAATGTCTCTCAAACTGTGAGCCCAGGCTGACTCTGCTAGTCGTAAGAGACTGTTGCACGTGTGACGACTGAATTGCCCAATTATTAAAGCCCTACAGAAATGGTTTTATTTTTTCCCAAACTTCGTTTTTCAAAATGAAAATTTCGCATTTTGGCGGTGTTATTTTTATAAGGACAAGCAAAAAAAAAAAACGTTATACAATCAATTTAGGAATATCACTCAAATAAAGACGAGTCATTCGTGTCTCTCTCTAACAATAATATGGACGCTTTACTTGTCAATCTGCGCCAGTTTGATCATTCTACCGTTAAATTATATACCTTTTTTAAGATACTCTATCAATACAGCCTAGGTTTATTAAATAAGCATCTCAAAATAAATAAATAAATAAATTCACATTTAGAGTCTACCCACTCAGTAACTACACTGATTTGCAGTGGGGGACTTTAATTTAAAGTGACTAAACCAACCCTGTAGGCTTCGAACACCATCGACGAGTGAGCGATTACCAATTAAAGATCGATATTACAAATACGAAACATATGAATCAGTGATTGGACAGTGCGAACACCTGCGGACAAATGCGGCCGATTCAGAACAACTTTGAATTTATTGAGTGCTTCGTTGCTAGGACGGCTCCAAAGTCACCGTTTACTTATTTAAGACAAGAAGTGATGGAATTGAATCCACATTACACAAACGAGACATTATTAAGATTACTTATATTATGAGCTTGTATTATGAATGTATTATGTATTATTATATTATGAACTTGTATTATGAATTTAGGATACATTTTTAGAAGGCTACTAGTTTGTTTTCACCATGGCAACAACCAATGGGTGGCCATGGTGTAAACAAGTTAGTATCTTAATAAATATTTATCCAAAGTTCCATAATACCTGGCGTGAGTAATCTTAATAATGTCTCGTTTATTTTTAAACCCACGTTTTTCGACACGCTTATTTAATAAACCTAGACTGTATTGATCGAGTAGCTAAAAAAAGGTATAATTTAATGGTAGAATGGTCAGACGGGCGCAGATTGACAAGCAAACCGTCCGTCCTATTGATAGAGAGATCGATAGCCAAGAAATCGATTAATCGATTAGCGGCATCACTGGTAAAGGTAACGGACTTTGCCGAAGACACCGATCGGGTTCAACGCTTCGGTTCTCCCGACTAAACACTTGTTTTGACTGTTTCGGTTTGATTTGGTGTCAATCACGGCAACAACGAGACAAAGAATCGCTTTCTTGGATTGGCACTGTCTCAATATTAGGAGCGAATGATACCTCTACGTCAAAAACCGCAGAAAAGTTTCATTTTTTAATTATATCTCAAGATTGAAACACAAAATCGAAAATCTGGGGAACATAGCGCTGTGGTTTGGTAAGCCCTACAGACTGAATGATAAATGTATCTTACATTATAATCGTTATGAATGTGATACTTATTTCATAAGTAGCTTAATGAAATAAAAATCACAGCCATACTGATTATAATGTTAAATACATTTATAATTCAGTGTGTAGGGCTTACCAAACCACAGCGCTATGATTACTCAGATGTTTGATTTTGTATTTTTATCTTGAGATATAATTAAAAAAAGAAAATTTTCTGCGGTTTTTGACGTCGAGGTATCCTTCGCTCTTTTAAGATCGTGTAAAATTAATGTTTTTTTTCAAAAACGAAATTGATTTGGTTTATAATAACAACAATGTGATTATGGGAGAACTTGACTCTAGAGAATTATAGTGAAATAGTTCTTATATTGTTTTCGTTCAGGTTGACATTTTGGATAGACGCTCACACACAACTCTTATCTTATGTGAGCATTCCTCGATTAACAGTTACTGTCATAAATTAATAAGTCAAATAAGCAAACCTATTATCAGAATTGAAAAAGAATGAAATATAGAAAGTCTTGATTATATCTTAAGCAAGGTAATTTTTATTTTTAATTTAATCTTTCACGTGTAAAATACGAGTATTAAATATTGACAATATTAAATGTAAGCTATTATCAATAATAATGGATGAATACAAGTTTATCTGAATCTGAATCTGATTAAATAAATCCCAAAAATTAGGAAGGAATTGATACATAAGACATTTAACCCCTCCCCCCCCCCCCCCCGCCCCCCCCATTCGAACAAACTGAATACTGTGAAAGCACGAATGGCCGTATTTTATTTCTGGAATACAGTTCGAAGACCCACGATCGAATTCCGGTGGGGATGAATGTTTAGCGTGCGATCATCACATCTTGTGTAAGGATTACTCCTCGCGATGTGTGCGTGTTAAGCCTTTTAACACAATCATTATAGTCATGATGTACATGTGCAGTTATATAGCAGACACGATGATGTTTTGGCTTTAACATTTCATACTTGGCAATTACGCTAATCGAGACGATGAATGGGTGATATAATTAAGAAGATAAATAAATAAGTCACATGACATCCAAGGCAAGACCAGGGCCCGGATTCACACGAGGTCCTACGTCTTTTTCTGATTTTAACTTTAAAACAGGCCTAACTTTAAACGCTTGTAAAACCAGACCCAGGTCACATGAAGAAGTTACTAATTCCTGGTAGGTACAATGACACAATGAATATTACAATAATATGTTTTAAAATTTGTTCTAAGACGATTTCTTGGATTCATAAGTGATTCAAAGTTAGGCTGGTCTCAGAGTTAAGACCAAAAAAAGACTACGGACTTCATGTGTATCCGGGCCCTGTGTAATAGAATCTGGAACGTACAAACCGTGGTTTACTAGACTAGACCACCCTAATCGACCACATGTCGTCTTTTGAGCGTATTGACACCTTGTGTATTCAGACACTTTGTGTTTAGTACATAAATAATTTTCTGTTTATGTCACTCTATTTGTAGTCAATATAATACCATTCTGAATAATGTATTCATTGTGACTTTTAGCAATAAAACATTAGTTTATTGTGTTTTATTTTATTACAGTCGTGTTGGGTTGGAGAGTCGAATGCACGGACACATCAGTATAACTGCGCTCGTTGTGGGTTCTACTTTACCCGCCCCGCACTAAACCTGAACTCAATCTCTGGCAAAGCATCTCAGAAAGTTTTAACTACTAAAGTTAAGTTACGGTGGACTTTTAATTTTTTGAATGGGTGACCGGTCTCTCACTTTTACCACGAAATGTTCTCTTGTTCAAGGGTGTATAGAATTGTCGCCTGCTCAGGTATACGTTTAATTTAGTATTTGTCTGTTCAAATGGAAAGGTTTTCAATTAGGGGCTCTAGTAGTTTCTTATCAAATGTTAGGCATTTAGGTAATGGCGGAACATGTTGCAGAAAGTTACTCCAAGTCATGAGGAATTGACTCTTACTATTAGGATCGTTTTATTGCTCTCAATACACAACACATTCTCATAAAGCGTTATATTTATTGTACTAGGAAGCTAGTTTCAAATTTGTAATATTTTATGGTTTTCGGAAAAAAGTTCTTTTTTTCGCCATATTTTCGTGTCCACTGAATTTTTGTGCCGTTATTTTGTCGTGTTAAAATTGTGGACTTGTATAAACGATTCAATTAGGGCAGTCGAGTAATACATAACTAGTTAAAATATCACCTTACATTTACACATATTAATCAGAAATAGATTTATTCATAGACTTACCGACGACTCCTTCGTTATATTTTTAGTCTCTTGTATAATGAACGATCTCGAAGTGTGTATCTAATTTATGTTGAAATTTAATTTAACATTCTCCTTAATTGAAAATACAATTATTCTGGAAACTATTTCAATTATACAAATGAGAATATAGATTTATTACATCTTAATAATTGGCTCGTATGGATAACTAGATCTTGATTTTTTAGATTAGATGGTGCACATCAATACCCACTACTCATTTATTGAATGTGAGTTAGAAGACACAAAACGTCAAGCTTGTACTGAGCAAATTCAAATATGTAACAATGCATTCATTCCATAATTACTATTCACTATAGACCTATAGAACGCAGTCTAGTTTGATTAAACTCAAGCTAATGAATAAATATAAAAACAAAAACTACGTCGGGTGAAAATAATCGATTCATCCGCGATTGTTGACACATTGATTGGTATCGACAATCGTTTCTGTAAGCGTTGCAATATCGATTAATAGTTTTACGCCCTTGCGAGTAAGACATTGCGATTGGTTTAATGGTTTATGTCTGAATGGAAATGCATCCATCAGTGTCGAGTATAGGCACAGATTCAAGGTACACCGGCAATTACACTTGGAATATATTATAATCAAAGGAACAACAAGTATATTATTGCCAACATAATCTTTTTTACGGTTTGCAACAGATGCAACATTTGCATTCATATTATCGCTATAGTTTCTACCGATTAAAGAGGGATTCGATGCATCTTGTTAAAGTAAATACCGTGGGAATACACACGTATTAACATATCTTAATTAAGAGTATAATAATATGGAAATCAACAGTGACGTGGATAAATATAGTAGGTATCGATTCATTGAAGTCTAGTCATATATCATTTTCCATTCCTTTACGGTTACATTCCCTGGAACATTGATTATTCTCATAAATAAATTAAATGATTAAATATATAAATAAAACAAAGTATTTAAACGACTAAAATATGAAATATGAAATAAACCAGATAACTTTCATATTATTTGATAACGTATTAGTGACGCTTATACATATTATAATATTGGCTCAGTAACAAAAGATGCCGTCTCAAATTTTTCCTCTTCGTTTTCTCTTCATATCAACACTCGTAACATGTTGACGATACACAATCTTGTATTGATATGGACAGATCTCATTGATAAGAGCTAGTGTATGTTGTATATTGTTTGATGTTTGATTTACCACGTATATCTTACAATGAAGCTGTGTTATTGCATATAATACGTGGTGAATGGTAATCGGGTTAAAAGTATACAAAAGGCAGAACAATCTGTTTCTTATACGGGATTCGAACCCACGCATCCTAGCTCTATATTGATCAAGCTTGAACACCATTGCCTAAGCCAAACGTCTCTATTTTCAGAAGATTTAGAATCCTAATCGAGACAAATAAGAGAGCAGATGTTTTATTGTTACTTGTAGTGATTATACTTTTTTCGGTGTTTTCCAATTTTTTCATAGAAAATTGTATAGTTTTATTTCTTGTTTCTTTGTTGATCCCAAGAGCTATGCCGGCGGAAGCGTATGCTTCTGGTAGGGCCACCCTAGCCGGCCAGGTCGAGGAGGGAGAAGCCAGACGAAAGGCAGTCCACGTCCTCAGTTTCCCTTTACGACCTATTATCCCTTTTCTCGACGTCAAATGATCATAGTTGTCGAGTACGTCGTTAAATAACAAGTAATCATGAGAATCTACATGATAAGCAAGAATAAATCCAATAACGATTCACACAAATGTGATTCCTTTTCATCGAGTGGCTGGATCACCGTTTTGTATGCTTTTGGTACATCTCTTCCTACTCTCAATATTCATTCTTCTCAATGACATTCTCGTGAATGAAATAAATAAAATAAAATAAATTCATATTTATATAGTCTACCCACTCAGTAACAAGACTGATTTTCAGTAGGGGACTTTAATTTAAAGCGGCTAAACCAACCCTGTAGGCTTCGAACACCATCGACTATTGAGCGATAACCAATCAAAGATCTATATTTCAAATATGAAACATATGAATCAGTGATTGGAGAGTGCGAACACCTGCAAACAAATGCCAGAATCAACAAGGTAGATTCAGAACAACTTTGAATTTATTGAGTGCTTCGTTGCTAGGACGGCTCCAAAGTCACTGTTCACTTATTCCTAAGCCAAGAAGTGATGGAAATTGATGATTACAATCTTCGACCCGTCATAGCAAAGAGGCATATAATACATACTTTAATACTTTAATGTCCCCCACAGAAAATCAGTCTCGTAACTGAGTGGGTATAGACAATAAATGTAAATTTCTTGATTTATTAACATGTGGTATCATCCGTTGCTCAGTGTAGAATCTGAGTCTGAAGATATATAACAATAATTTTTCGTAGGAATATAGCCGGTTTCCATACGAATACTGAAGTTAAGCAACCTCGGGCTAGGTCAGGAGGTGGATGGGTGACCACTCGCCTCTGAAACACTAGTAACCGTTAGTTAGAGCAGATTGGAGGGTTCGAAAGCTTGTGTAACAGCTTCGTTTTTCTCGTCAATTGCTCGGCAGTCCAGGTTAGTGGAGGAACCTATATGACTGGTCAAAGTTACACCGTCCTTTCGGATGGGACGTAAAGCCGATGGTCCCTTTGGTACTTTTCGACAGGAGTTGGCTTCGTGCCAGTACCAGGGTTCCCCTCCTCCCTTCCTCATTATCATTCATCAATCATCACTCATCAGGCTAAAGAGGGCATTGTGCCTTACACTGGCCTTAATTACAATAAAGTAAGTAAGAAAGTTATAGGGTGCACAACAGCTTTACCTGATGTGCCCCTCTTCAGGGGACTAACTAGGTGTATTAGGGTGTTTGGATAGCTGGGAAGGAAGGTCCGAGGGCTGCTATAGTAGGACTCAATTCCTAGCATTCGCCTTTACGACTGAGGAAAACCTCGGAAAAAAACCTTCAGTCAGGACTTCCGGTGGCCGTAATCGAACCGGCGACCTTCCGAATTAAAGTCTTATCGCAGAGCCAACGTCTCTATCAATCGAAAACACATTGAAGTGAGGCAGCGACGGGAGTAAAAACTACATGTATGTATTACATTCGGCCCGGTATATAAAAGAGTGGTGTGTGTGTAGATTTTCTGCCGGAATTGGTTGAAAAGGCGGTAGTCTATTGTTAGTCTGTAAGGTAGACACCTCCTTGTAGCGGCGGCTTCAACCAATCACAGCGCGAGGAAGTGGGGACTTGACTTCTCCTCGCTCGACGACGGACGTCGCTTGTTTTTAACGCCGCGAGTACCAGAGATCTTATCTTTCCTTCCCCGTCGAATATGAACCCAGAAGCTTTTCCGTAATATGTAACAATGGTTGATTGACGCGTTACTGGACAGCATTATTATAACAATGTGCACAATATAGTCTCACAAACATTTTTATTTGTTTTTTAGAATGTTTCGTGAAATATTTTTCTAGCTATGCATCATCTTCAGGAAAGTACTCTAGTTTTTGCTATTAATTAGATTTTCCGAGTATGTATTTATCATAAAATATTCTATGGCGTCAATACGAATTTACAAGGGAAATTTTTATTTTCCCAGAATTCCGGCGTTTTTTTTTTCTTTCAAATTCTATCTATAATAATTCAAAAATAATTATTCGTCTATTTACAGGAATTCTCGTTTATACTGTCGTCGTATCATCGTCAATTGTTAATTCTATCTGGTATCGAAACAGAAAAAAAACGATAAGGTCATTGACACTTCTAAAAGATTGTTATCAATGCAGTAATTAATTATATTGTTAATTAATTTATTTACGCACTGTTGCAGAATAATAATAATGCATAATGTCCGTGACGCGTGCAAAACGTTCGAGATAAAAGCAGTAATTACGTAATATCGGTATAGTCACCTTAGTTACAGTATAATCTAATTGATTTTAATTACTAGAAAGGTCTGAATGTATGTCCCGAGTTCGACTCCGATTAAAGAAATAGGTTGAAAACAGAAGTAATTATTGCCTTCATTGTATTAGTGAACAAAACCTAGAATGACGTAAAATGACCTTTTCCGTAATCCACTATCAGTACTGCCGCATAAATTAACTGATATCGTAGGTAACTAAAATTAGAATTTAAATCCCAAATACATACGTGCATTAAATTCCCCGAACACAATAGTTGGATCGCTTACGTAGGGGGGGGGGGGGGGGGGGGGGCACCGTTGTTACGGCGCCGGTGGAGGAGGGTGGGGGGAGAGAGGCCCCCTCCCCTCTTTCCCCTATCGCGCGGGGGTGTATCTATCAACAGGTGTATTCCTATGCAGAATTGTTACATATAAAAAGTGGACGGATGGTCGGGAGTGGGGGAGATAAAAGTAGGGGAAATGTGTTTTTTCTGGTGTCGAGGTAGATGGTAGGAGCGGAACATGCCCGCCGAAGAGTAACGGCTAGTAGTCGCCTGGCTAAGCTTGAGTAAGGACTGCGGACCGAGTAAGCAGCGTAGAGAGGCACCACTCCACGCTTCGCCACAGACCACTGATAAGACCGGCCACCGTGAACAAACACCAACTAATAACAATACCATCGACACATGATTTTTTTTTTAACTTTTACAAAATATTTTTGCTGTGTTTTATTTATTCAATTTTATTTAATTTTTGTGTGAATTTTCTGTGACGTTTTCAAAGAAGATACACGTGTTTGGTTGTTTAGCGTTTACGTGATTTTCGAATTTTTTTGGTTTCGAGATTTTATTTATTGTGAAGAAAAACTTGTGTGACGTTTTTATTTATTTGAAGTTTTCTAAAAAGGTAATTTGCGGGACAGTTTCTTACGTGGGTGTGTTACGTGAATCGGGATTTTTTTTGTTAATAAAAATGCACGAGAATTTTGGACGTGGATAAAGCAAGAAGATCTGTGAAGCATTCACAGAATTCTCAACGGGACAAGTTTATATAACAGAATTGTGAATTAGGCAAGAGAAAAGAGGGAGTGATTTTAAGTTTTGACTTTACAAAAAACAAAAAAAAAACACGTGTTTATCAAAGTGTTTTTTTTTCTTAACTCTTCCCTGACTGTTTGCTGAAACGGATATTAATTTTTATCTTCGATGTGCAACAAGTGAATATTTGTGAAGTGACTAAGTGTGGTTTGGTTCAAGAATTACTCGTCACTCACAAGTGTTGTGCTACAATAGACCCTTCCAAAATTGAAAGGTAAGTTCACATAATCAACAAACAGTTAAACTGCTCAACGATATAGATTTTAAACGAGTGCCTCCAATTGTTTTTATAAATTGTGATTGTAAAACGATTTACATGTAAAACAAATTATAACTAAATAGTGTAAGGCTCTTAGTAAACAAGTCCAAAACTTGCTATACAAGAGTATTTGTGCAAAGGATCTGAGCCAAATTTGAATCTACGGAAACCACGTATTATTTCATACGGTCGTGGTTAATCTCAAAAGTTCACACTATAACTCTACATTTATAAATTGCCATGAATCGTTTTATGCGTTTTTTTTTTTAGTACCTTTGCTATTTCTAGAAACATAACACCAGTCTCCAGCTCGAATTCCTTTCCTTGAGAACTACATCCGAATCAAACGATTTTACTCCATCTTAAAGATAAGATAAAATCATTGAACATGAGTTTAATCCCAGGTTATAACATACCTCCGTAAATGTTCACTTAGTAAGGGAATAATAAAGACATTTCATTGTGTGGATGTCTAAATACATGATTCGATAAACGGGAACCGATATATATATATTATATATATATTATAACGGCCACGATTTTATTTCAAAATGAACAAACGAAGCTAAATGTTTTCCTTTCGTTAAACTTGTCCGAAAAGAGCCTAATTTGCTTCAGGCATCGTCCGCTATCAGTTTCAGTCAATTAGTGTTATCGTAGGTAACTTCCGTAGGGTAAGGCACAACATTTCTGTTTCTACATGTTCTCAACCTAAAGTATAGAAACAACAACGAGACAACAGCTTAAAAACCACACAAAATAATCCGTAAAGTATTCAACTAAACTGACGACATGTTAAGTTATTTCAAATTAAAAAATCAAAAGTTTAGATCGGTAATTTTTTAAACAGACTCAAAACGAATTCAATGATTATAACATTTCATATTGTATCATTAACTGAAGGATATGACCATAATACAACATTGTTTAAAACGTATCAAATTCAATCTAAAATCCATGCCAATCTATTGTAAAATAGCGAATATTTTCAGCGGTTTAAAAAGTCGTTATTCTATAAAGCGATTACGTTTTTCTTTGGTTTGTATGGAGATTGTTTCGTTTTGGTTGTCTTAAACGATAGCGACATTTAAACTCATAAGAACGGTTACAATAATTACTATAGGGGCGACTGTTCTCTGCCCATGTCTGTCAAATTGAACCCAGGAAACAAAACCATTATGACGCTTCACTCCCAACTCCGGTTTAAACCATTTAGTTTCACGGCATTGCCATTATTTCTGTCCTTCTGTTTGGACAAACATATTATTTTCTATCTGCAAGTTTGTATATCACGATTCGATTATAAAGAACTTTTGAAAATGTTTAGTTCTACAAGTCTACCAATGTTACCCCCGTTATTAAGGTATTCATTAATTCTAATTTATCTGTCAGCCGTGTGATAGCTTATTTGAGAATATTCATCCATCATCTTTCATTAAATATGCATCACAACGGCTAACAAGTTGGCCAGCTTGAAATAAACAGCGTTTGGCCACGATCTTCTTCGTTTTTTTGCCGTAGGACTGGTCATAATTTTACCTAAGGATGATATCTTAAAAACCATTTTCATCGTCATCGTTCGTATGATATCTTAAAAACAATATACATCGTGGTCGTTCATATAATTTTTTAAGTAGGCCTATTTTGCGTAAAGAAACAATTGTAATAATACATGTGACTAAAGTATGATGAAATTGAGTAGTCAATTTACAAATGATGAAGCCGATGCACTCATTTTCTAAGTAATATATTCACGATAGAAATAAAGATAAGTTATTCATTGAAATGCTAGATGAGTCAATCGTCTGAACAAAATATGTATTGGGCTCATCCAGCTTAGCTAAATCAAAGAATAATCTATCTGCGAAGAAAGATAATTGTATTTAATGCTAATAGAGATCTACAGGTTTCATCTGTGATATGAAGAGTTCCCGTATTCAAGTTTTCCAGCAATAAATGTAACTACCTGATAACATAAACTCACGATCCAATGCAAAACTCTATAGAGGAAGTTTCCAACGTAATCCCAGCTTACAAATCCGCTGCAGGTGTCGTTGTGTATCAAGTAACATAACCGAAGTCAAAAACGTTTCAACATTATTTAATATCAGGCGGTAGATGATATATTACTAATTGATTTAAAAATAATATTTCCAAAAACGAATAACTCAGACTAGTTCTTAATAATAAATTTTGATTTAAAAATGAACTCGAATCACTATGGATAGAAAATTGAGTACCTTGGTAGTATTGTGGGTTACATTGTTTATTTTACTCATGATCGAATGTATATTTTGTATTGTATACATGAATGAACTTCATGTTGTTTGCTTTACTTGAGTGAAACATTTAAGGTTTAATTAATCATTTCTACAAATATACTCTTACTTCTAACATGCATTACATTTAACTTGACTAATAAACTCTCGTCTAAGATTAAGTTCATTGTAGTTAATAGGAACAAAATAGAACGTTGGAATACTGATGAATACGTTACAAGTTATAGTCACTCATAAAGTTGGTTTAATGTTAATCCTGATCACCTTAACGATGCGTTTTAAAAATTACGTTTATATCTACCGGTACTTAGCAGCCGATAACGTGTAAAATAATTCGATAACTTCAATGCAAATCACATCTGAATATCATACTCATATATGTTTTATTCATCCAACGCGTAGTGGAAAACATTAAATCTTACATCTTATCCTTCTTGTATTAATTTCCGATATTATCTACACACAATGAAAAATTCCAAGCAGGTATTTAATTTTAATGTGTTTATACATTTTCGCATAGTTAAATATATAAAAGCAATCGATTAACGTTCAATTAGATAGCTTTATAAGACTGGTTACATAAACTATTAACTCGTTGATGGTGTTCGGGGCCTACAGGGTCGATTTAGTCACTTTAAATAAAGTCCCTCACTGAAAATCAGTCTTGTTACTGAGTGGGTAGACTCTAAATGTGAATTTATTTTTTTAATTTAATTTCATCAATATGAATAATTATTATTTGATGTGTTCACATTTTCGTAGAGTTAAATCAATAAAATCAATCAATTGCGCAAATTAACGTTCAATTTAGATAGCTTTACAAGAATGATCTCATGAATCGTCCAAATAATTGTGTAACATTGACAAACAATCTTAGGAATAAGTAAACGGTGACTTTGGAGCCATCCTAGCAACGAAGCACTCAATAAATTCAAAGTTTTTCTGAATCAACCTTATTGATTCTGACATTTGTCCGCAGGTGTTCGCACTATCCGATCACTGATTCATATGTTTCGTATTAGAAATATCGATCTTTGATTAGTTATCGCTCACTCGTCGATGGTGTTTGGAGCCTACAGGGTTGGTTTAGTCACTTTAAATTAAAGTCCCCCACTGCAAATCAGTTTCGTTACTGAGTGGGTAGACTCTAAATGTGAATTTAATTTATTTATTTAATCCAGCTGCCGTATTATTGGATTGTATGTAAGTTGTAACCAGACCCCCATTCCTGAAACGGAGACACCTAGGTTCTTTCGCACGATTTTAATTCGCTTAATAAATTAATCGTCTTGTCTCGTAACGACTGGATATTGTTTCCGAGGTGTCCGCTTAGTGTTGCTGTGAGGTGGTTGCCTGGCCCATCAACAGGTGGCACTCGTAGTCGATATCGGAGCAGCCGGAGACTTCAACGGCCGAACAGAACACCTCAAAACACCGCCGTAATGCGAGACATTTATCTAAGGGCCGGTATTTCAATGTCTAATCGAAATCTTACTCTACAGTTAAATTGTTTTCATTTGATAATGACCAATAGAAATACACCAAAGTGGGCTTTTCTGCTGTTAAATTTCTTGGAACTTTAACTTTGGAATACAGGGCTTTAATGTGGTACCATTTTATCCGTAATACAAATACAAACGCAATTATTTAAACAAAACAAAAATAAGGAGGAACTCATAGACGAAATAGATTAAATCGAGTGTGTTATGGAAAAATGTGAATAATTTGTAAAATAATTACGTGCGTAGATATAAAATGGGTATAGTTGTTATTTGTGAACTACTATTTCGAATCCAACTCTATACTATCATAACTTTATAACATTTATCACTCTACTTTGCCTAGTTGGAAGGAACTTTTCCTATTGCATACTGTAAATAATAATTATGTATAACCTTTTATATCTATTCAATTATCAATACTTATCTATATTTAAAACTTGACGATGTCCATACTTGTATCGTGTCCATAGAGAGGCTGGACACATGGAGGTTATGTTATCCTGGTAGCTCAAGAGTGGCAAAGTCACCGGTGCGTAGAGGCAGATTATCTGGGGTTAGATCTCAGACACGTGTTTATCCAGGACACTGGATTAACCTAACAACTCTCTGTATACATATTAATTTTTATTATTTGTTATTTATTTATAACACACATTCAATTATAATTTTAAACTAAAGATTTCGTGTTCATGCGTTAAAGGTAGCGTGATATACTGGTCATGGTTCATTAGCATTTCCCAAATCTCTGCATCCAAGATGCCATTACCAATAATTGAGCTATCACGGACACAGATATACTCTTATTACATCACAAGCAGAGTTGGTTCCGTTTCACCGGTAGCTCAGTGGTATAGGCACTGGTATGAAGAGCTGGAGGTTCTGGGTTCGATTCCAACAACAATCAACTTAATACAATGTCGTCGATGGTGTTAGGAGCCTACAGGATTGGTTTAGTCACTTTAGAAGTTAAAGTCCCCCACTGAAAATCAATACTGTTACTGAGTGGGTAGACTCTAATTGTGAATTTATTTTTTATTTATTTTTATTTATTTACGATATAACCGATAGAGGCTGCTAAGCAGTAACACGCGAGACTCCAATTCTGGAGGTCGACGGATCGATTCCGGTAACAGCAATCTTGACTGTGAAGTTTTTCCTGAGGTTTTCCTCAGTCATAAGACGAATGTTATAGCAGCCGTCTGTGATTGTGGTGTGCTATAATGGTAGTTGCCACTCCCGTCTCTTTCCATACTAACTACTCTCAGCCTTTTGGCGCAGGCTACCTTTCTAATATATATCTACATCCAAATGACTACCTAAAATCCATCCACGAGTATTGGGGAATGTTTTTCAGGATATGATACAAACGGTTTATTGAATGGTCTACCTTGTTTTCATTATATTTTCTCGGTTTTATTTTATGAATTTACATGTTCATACTACATTTAGTTTTCAATAACTTTAAGTATAGGTTGTCAGTCACTCCTTGTGTTTGGAGCTGTGCTCTTTTTTCTCTCCCCCCCCCCCCCCCCCTCTCTATTCAGTATTGTAAATATGAATAGAAATATTTAATTAGTAGAATATAAAATGGTTTAAAATTTCAGAGCTGAGAATAATATGGATATTAAAAATATGTTAATGCTCCACCTCCCCTTTCCCTTCCTCTGCTTGTAGCGCCTATCTAAGCCTCTCATGCAGTCAAGTTGTGTAAATCACGGCCCTACCACGCATTACCCAGAGTATATAAACCATGCAGCCACTACATGGAAATCAATGAAGCATGTCTTTCAAACTTTCGTTTGAAAGTTGCTTACTTGAATGTGACTTTCCTGTCGCTGTATGTGTCTTTTTTTATTTCGAATTGTGTTACAATATTGTTGGAAATAAAAGTTCTGCCCCCACGAATCCAACTTATAGCTCACGATATCTTACTGAATGTAAGAAAAATTGTTTAACTGGTTCCACCGTCATTTATCCTTTAAAATACTTCACTTGTTTGTACCATAACCTTATTGATTAGCTTTATACAATCAATAACTTCAAAAAGAGTTTATTATAATAAAAGTTTGACACACAAAGTTTGAAATAAAATGGAATAGTAGCAGCTTTTACCAATTCCAAAGTAAAAGTTCCAGGGTCCGATTAACGATTCGGGTTTTAATTTCTGAAATTGATTACAATTTTCGATATTATAATATCATACATACGTACATACATGTAAAGGAAGACTTTGAAGTCAATGTAGCAGCGAAGTGGATATAATGAGGTATGGAATGATGTTCCTTACTGAAATACAATTCTTGATACTGAGAGTGTAAACAATTAAACCCATTTATTTTATTTATGTAGTTAAAACATCATTGAAAATTAACTTGTGTTTTGTCATGCATACTATTTAATAAGTCTCCAGTACAAATATTTGTCCATCATCGTCTCGTTACGCCTCGTTGCTTATATATGACACAGTTTATACCAATAACCATTACCAACGATATGTGCAGTCATCACGAGAGACGGGATTCCAACCAATGTCCAAAACTCTTAACAAGTACCGTTATTTCTGCGACCACTTACCCAGATCTCCAATTCCCATAGTGTCCACTTTTCACACATGTTCCTCAACCTCTTTGCAACAACTAAATCTCCCTCAACAACAATGTCCTTCATTGTAAACTAAAACAACTTACATTCACGGAAATCTCCAATCCACACATTATTCATTAAGTGAGTTGTTTTTATGTCGATGTTTTTATCTTCCGATCGTCTTTGGTTTCGTCCGCTGCGGCAGCGTCAGCTGGTAAAACCGTTGCTCCGTTGCCGCTCTATTCTATTCGAACGAACGAAATTCCTATTAAAGAATTTCATATTTAAAACAGAACGGGCTCCGTCTGTAAATTAAGAGTATTCATGACGCGGCCTATGTTGAATCTTTTTAATTGCTATCGCAAGGTGGATCTTGAACGCGAGGTAACAGTTGGTGTATACGTTGGCCGACCATTGTCTACCGTGTTAAATAACTCTCGCAAGTAGGTATGTATGTGTGCTGGTATATTTCTCATGTGGTGCGACCTTGAACGAATGATGGCTTAGCTCGAACATCGGGAGCGCTTTATCACATTTAGCGGTAGATTATAATATTAACAAGAACCGGAAACAAAACGCAAGACTTTTTAACGGCCACTCTCGGTGTTAATGCATGTTGAGGACGTGGGTTCGAATCCCGGCAAGATTATGGTTTTCGAAATCGTTATCAATGATTGTAATTTGTCCGTATCTGTTATATGTGCGTACCAGCCTTACTTGATGTGCCCGTCTTCACTAACTTGGTATGGTTAGGGTATTTGTGGATAGTTGAGAAAATAAATGTGTGCTTGCTATCTTATGGGGCTAAATCCCAGCATTAAAATATTCTGACAGGATTTTCGGTGATCGCGGAATCGAACCAGTGACTCCTTTAATTTTAGTACCACGTGTTACTGCTGAGCTAAAGCTTTCAGTTGTCTACAAATCCCTCATTGTCGCCAAAGCATGATGAGTCCTACTAATTTATTGCTCTCGATAATTTTCTCACTCGAAATTAATTATTCCAATTTGTTCTGTGCTTTTTAAGCTCAAATTTCTGCTTCTTTCTACCATGTTCAATGAATTCTTCGCGTATTTGTCCATGAGTGGCTGTGATGTAACGTCAGTGGCTTCAGAGAAGTTAGAGGAGTACGAAGATATATGTAGATATACCTATCTAACTTCCCACACAAAACACATATTAGCTCAGGTTACAAAACACGATTATTTTTCAATTTGCACCTTTACTATCTGACACAATTTAACCGAATTAAATATTTAAAAAACCAGACTCTTCAATTCTTTAAAAATAATCTATGTTAACAGTTGGCTGTGGTAATTGTTCTATTTTCATCGCGCAAAACTAGTTGTTGGCGATTACCAAGCTATTTACTTGACATACCAGCCAGCCAAGCAGGCAGGTAAGCTATCGGCTATCGCAATGTACGCCAAGCTTTTGGCATTGAACCTAACTGTCTATCTAAAAGCAGATACTGTCACTTATTGTAATGTTTCATTGTTAAGTGGGACGCAAAATGGAATATTATCGATGTATGTGACATGTTTCAAATCATGTACTCACTTTTTGAAGGACTACACACATTTGAAAAACGATTTAGCAATGTCCTTTGGAAATGCTAATAATTATGAGATATGAGTATCCAAATCCAGAAAGCACTGAATATATATTTAGGTGTGTGAATTATATTTTGGTAACGATGCAAATCGAGACGATCTGTAGATCCATGCCCAAGCCAAGATTCGAACCTGGAACGCAGGTAAATGTTTACAAGACTAATCCGTAATCTTTTTTAATGTTTTTAATCTTTTTGAAAATGTTTAAGAAATTAAATGGACTCTTGTGTCGACTTAAGTTTTCTATAATCAGTAAAGATCAATCGGAAAAAAACGCAAAAGAAACTTCCAACAATATTATAGTGAACTGTTTGCACTATTCATAAAGATTTTAAATTTCAATAACTATGGCCCCTGTTGTGGTGCTGTAGCAATTTTAGTTAGTATAAACTAAACTGCACTCAAAAGTTCCAGACATCAGAATTAGGATTAGCAGTGGGATTGCTAGATTAATTATGTCATATATAACAAACCATTCGACCAATTTTCAAATAAAAGTAATCTACATCGATTTATTTTATATATATATATATATATATATATATATATATATATATATATATATATATATATATATATATATATGTGTTGAGACGTAAATTTTCGTAGACAAACTGAGATGTTGGAGAGGGTTTTTGGTATGTGAAAAAACAACCTCCTCACAAAACGTGGACTAATACCCAAAAACCCTCTCCAACATATATATATATATATCTTGACCCTGTTTCCAACATTAATTTATCGGGATTGATTTATAAGAATTAATATCGGAAATTAGGTTATATACTTGGATTTACATAAAAATAAACACAATTAGATAACAGCTAATCTCAAATTGATTGACTAAATCTCAACGCAGATCTTTTAAAACAACGCCAACCGTTATTTACAACAGCGAAAGAGTTGCGAAAACATTAATTAAAAATTAAAATCATGCTTTAATTATCTAATAATTAATTATCACAGTATTATGATGTCTGACACGATGTTGCAGCATTTAGCCAACAGTAAATGTTCACCTACCGGTTACCGTGTGGAGGGCTCAAGGATTGTGTAACTGCTCCGTATACTCGTGATAAACTGGCCGATAGTTCTCATTGGTGTAGAATATTGGCCAATAACAGTGCTTTATAGGAAGATGTATTGCCATCAAATAATAAAACAACACATTTATTTATTTATTGTCAACCTACTGTGTGTTTGTACTGTTTATTATGTACCTTGTTGCAAAAAGACGTTTACGAAGTCACCGTTTACATAATAGCCAGTATCATATCAGTAGAGAAAACAATTCAATAACGTAGACGATTTTCAGAATAGATCTAGAGGGTCGTGATTACTTTTATCTTAGGGTCCTTAATAGAACATTGACAACAATGCTCAACAATAACAATTATTTTTCAAATGTTATGTTAAAGTGCAATTTTCACTGTTGTGCAATGTTGTCATTGAAGATCTAGAGAGAGTTGAGATTAGCTCTATCTAAGAGTCCTAGATCAATTCTGAAAAAAGTCTTTAAAAAAACAGCCCGAAACAAGAACTGAACTTCTGATCTAACCGTATTGAAAAAAAAAATTAGTTCAAAAGAGTTGTTAAGAATAAATACAAACTCTGTTCTAATCTTCATTTAGATACAGTAAATATTTACACGAGACAATAAACTGTATAGAAATGAGACAAACGAGTTAATATCACATTTGAATACCTTTAATAAAGAGGTTGATGACGTAGATGGATATTGCGCGCGCATCCGAGCAAGTTCGTGCAAGTTCCGCGGCCGCAGTGGTGCCATCTAGCGGGAGATAAACGAACGACTCCCGCACAGAATCATTTCATGCAAGCGCTGTGACTTATTGTATCCGCATATGTAACGAGAGTTATCGAGAAATAATTGAACTTCCTTCGCCCATTTTTAATTTAAAACCAATGGAGTATCATAATAGGGTAACATGGGTGATTGCTGGGATGTTTAGTCTTCTGGTTAACTCGAGGTTCTCAGTCGTAAAGTGATCATACTGGGATTGAGTTGTAAAGACAGGCCTTGGACATTCCTTCCTTATACACTTACATCCAGTCTTACAATGTCACAATAACTACTTATTCGTCGAATAGCTTGTTTTCTCCATGGCAACGACCAATCAAAACTCTTGAAATCCTCCAATAGCTAACTGATACAAATACCTTTCCTATAACAAGATTGTAAGACTGGCCCTTAGCATCTAATGCACCTATCTACAGTTAGTTCTTCAAGAGTAGCATGTATAGTAGAATTCATGTGTTCATCCTATAGTAGGGATTCCTACAAAAAATTATATTACTAACCTGCGCCACTGACACTGACCTATCTCAACTAATCTGAGATATCCGCTTATCAGAATAATTAAAACATTATATTCTATCCAAGAAATAAATGACAGAAAAACAAGTTTCTGAATCGATAAATAACGTCGTGTGTGTTTGCTGATGATGCCGCTTAGTACTAAGAAACCGGCTCTGGTAACAGAAGCTTAGTCTAAGTAGGTTCGCGTCAGTCACTCACTGAGTGACAAGATGAAAAGGCTTAGCTCACTTGAATAACTCTCAAAGAGTAATTATTGTAGGATATACATTGTTGGGCGACAATGTTGTGACTGCGATTATTATCGAGATGTCGACGGGGACGTTATAGCTTCGGACTTATCGATTATCGATATATATATCGAAACGGTCACTGGTAAATACCTCAAGCTTGTGTTTACACCCTTCGCTTGGCATGTAAACGTTGTTTACATTAGCCAGGGTCGGTCCTGATTCGATAACATTTAAGAGAGAAAAAAATTTGGATTTTGAATTATTGCAACAATCAAAAATCGGGAGTTTTCACCTATTTTGGAGAGTAAAAGAAACAATATAACAGGTCCCTGATTCTTTAGAATTTGAGCTATAGATTTTGAATTTTTGCAATAATTCAACATTCAGTGTTTTCACCCAGTTTCTTTCTCTCAAATTCTATAAAATCAGGATCCTTAATTCTTAATTCTTGTTTCCCTCATTGTCTTTACTAAATGTACACAAAAAACAACCAAGATCTATTTATACCAAAAAGACCGTCACCTATTTACCTAGATTCTACAGTTTCAATTGTTATTTGCTTTACATGAACTCCACCCTCTAAGAAAATCGGAAAAGTGTTATACAAATTTGAGCTATCTGGGGAATAAAGTCATTTTCTAGGCACTTACGGCAGATTACTTAAAACAATCACCGCTTTAGGTGGTTGGGCACCATCCTTGTGTGGCGTACTCGTATGAGTTCGCGATAATAAAGGGTCCTCAAACACGATACGGTTTGCCGGAAAGTTTGCGTCCGGCAAGGCTTGCTTTCCGGTAAGTCGTAACTTGTATGGGGAAGTATAGGCAAAGTTCTGGCCCTTCCATACGTTCGACAGGCCTGCCCATTTACCATCTAGTTTACCATATATCACTGGGGGACAAGCTTAAAACGTTATCACAAATATTACCCTACCCGTCCCAGACCATCATTACAAATAGATAAAAACACAACACCACAAAACAAAAACAAACGTATTAGATAAACCTAACCTTGAAAGTCAGCTGGTCTTAGTTAATTATTCATAGTTCTCCAAGTCTCCAACAGAGCGCTCCAACTCATACATAACGGCTTCGTCCATTCATCGTAAGTATTCGGGTTCCCTCGGAAGCGAAATGATGCGTCACACATATCAAAAACTACTTATTAGCACCTGTTTATGTTTGTAAATAGGCTATTATAATCTTATTGGAGATTCATGAATAGATTTATTCACACATTGGTCAGGTATTAATGTGTTTTTGATGAAGGTTCATACACAAAGACTGTGTGTAGCTTAGCTACTGAGTAGATTCAAGACTGCAGCACTAAGCTTACATACTAATTGGCAGTTGGGGTTATCAAGAATTATTTATTGCGCCAGGACTTTTATTGCTAAGAATAAATTATAGAAGAGTTATTGTGTCAGTATGTGTGAACGCAATGCGAGTGTGTTTTATTATTTGTTGGTTGAGAATCACGGCACGTTTGCATGTTTGCGTATATGCGTAGTTATTTCACGTATCGATTTGTTTAATGTTTTATCAATTTCGTAGCTAGCTAACAAAACAGAAAATTGAGGCAGTTCTAAAAGAAATCGATAATATTCAACGAATTATAAAACTATACCAACCGGAAACCGTTCTTTGAAATGCTCTGATCTACATTTATGTCGGTTTCTTATTGTTTCTTAAAATTAAACAAATCTCAAACTAGATTTACATTTAAACGTCCACTCAATTTTGTTTGTAAATAGTTTTAAAATGTCGTAGCGTTTCGTCTCTTGATTCAATGCTTCTTTGAAACATTTAGTGATTTAGTGTCTAGTGTTTTATCTTGTATCTTGTGTTGTTTGTTATTATATATATATATAAATATATTGTGACTTTATTGTTTATTATTGTATCGAAGTTGTGGGGCAATGCCCTGTTGCTGATAAATAAAGATGAACTATATCCCAACAAGTAATAGAAAAATGCATCGCATACATTGAAGAACGTTTGCTCAAAAACCTTTAACGCAAATTTACTCATGTTTAGATCTAGTCAGATCGTAAACCACATTGTACAGTGTTTTGGTTCCCCGTGTTATTGTGTAAAGGTGTGTCTGTTTAGTTGCCCTACTTGTACGCGCAGGGTTACCGTAAAAATCCGCCTCATGCCAAGATCTTCGCAGATCATTGCACATTATGTTGCTGCTTCGATAGCAAAATCGTACACATCAATTCTCATTAGAGTTAAATCACTATGTTTTTACTTGTTTATGACCGATATTGATTATGTGCTAAGAGTATATTAATCAAATTGTCTGCAATATAAAGTATAACCGGTATGTAAATCAACTGCTATTAAATGCAGTACTGTATATTTGCTGTGACATGGGCATTAGTACATCATATGAAATGTTTTAAACTATACTTTGACTATTCGCTTTGCATAAAGGCAAAACTACATACTATACATGTATTTTATTTAATAACGTACTTAAATTATTTAAAAAATACATGGTAAACCACATATTTTTACTAAAACAAAATGGGTAATTGATTTTCTAAAATATCCAGTAAAATAAAGATATTAACTAATTCTCGCTTTACAATTAATTATCCTCAATTCTCCGTTTGTCTATTTTTGCCCTGTTTTGAGTTTAACATCTTTGGACTAAATAACACAAACAAAGCTAATACTGTGCATCAATATTGTAGTACTTCTGTTCAACTTTCATGATAACAATATTTGTATAATTTCAAGAATTTCTGGACACAATACAAAAACTATCACTGTAGATGAACTGCAGCCAAACTGATACACGGAGTTGATAGTAGATCAAGAAATCAGGAAGATTTTTAATGAGACAGTGAGTTATGAAAGAATGAACTCAAATACATTGACGAAGCCCGCTATGAATCGGTTCCATATAAATCTGTAACAGGTCTTAAAATAAAACCTTTATTTCATATGACTTCTGGAAAACACTAAAACAAATTGTGGATCATTATCTAAATGGGTAAAGATTTCCCATCCCGATCTTGCTAATTAGATAAAAATAACGAGTTAATTTCGGTGATAAAGAACGGCAAGTTTTACAATAATATATTTATAGGAGGGAGGATTATTGGGCCGACCATGCATCCAATTATACAGAATATGCATATCAGAAGATTCAAACCAGTACTGGAACCGTATTGGAATCGGTAATGTCTGTGATGCAGATAATCATAATGATTGTACGTTGAGGATTCGGTCATGCCACATGCAATTTATTTGCGAGGTCGTTGCAGGAATAGGTATTGTGTGAGGATATAGTTATCAACACAAACCTGCCTTGCACTGTTGGACTTAAATTTCGACAAGTTTTTGTCAAGTTTGGACTTCAATCTCGACAAGTTTTTGCCAAGTTTGGACTTAAATTTCGACAAGTTTTTGTCAAGTTTGGACTTAAATTTCGACAAGTGTTTGGCAAGTTTGGACTTAAATTTCGACAAGTTTTTTTGTCAAGTTTGGACTTAAATTGCGACAAGTTTGTCACATTTAGACTTAAATTTCGACAAGTTTTTGGCAAGTTTGGACTCAAATTTCGAAAATTTGTGTATTTTAATATTTTATATGTCTGGGTAGTTTATTATCTGTACTATAATATGATTTATGTGAGGTTCGAATAAATATTCCAATATGCAAAGAAGAATAAATCAAATACGTCATCTAGATGACGTTATGAGAATCTCCTC
This sequence comes from Isoperla grammatica, assembly GCA_945910005.1. Classification (NCBI taxonomy): domain Eukaryota; kingdom Metazoa; phylum Arthropoda; class Insecta; order Plecoptera; family Perlodidae; genus Isoperla; species Isoperla grammatica. The sequence goes on from OX246750.1 coordinate 9,924,052, forward strand.
ACATCCTGTAGCCATCGCAGTTGAATATAACCCGGCAATCATCAAGAACACAATCGCACGTTGCAACATGGCAAACCTCCATTAGGCCGCATGTTTGCTAATGTCACATGATCATTCTTCCGCTCCCGATCGTTGCGACGTTGCCACGTGTATCCTGTGCCGATCATCGTTTGCTACTCTACTCTACATGGGGTGCAGCAGACGGACCCGCCCAATACAAGCAACATTGTCTTGTCAATATGTGTCTCAACTCAATAACTACCGAAACAAGAAGACTTGTTCTCCTCAAGCATTGAGTGTAGAACTCAGCCCATTAATAGCCAACCTAGTTGAAGAGCTTGCAAAGTTCAGGCATTGCGTCTGTCAAAACTAGTAAAGTATCACTAGACACTTTTTTTTTTTTTAGAATTTTAAATGCTAAATCGGTGATTATGTGTTTTTATAACTTTATTGTAACAAGAACAATAACGCATCTTTAGTAACGAAAATATTTGATTGAATTATTTTATGTTGTCCACCCATGGATTTGTCAAAACAGCTCTCAATTCTATCATCTCTATTTTGCAGTATTTTCACTACTGCATATCCAGTACAATGTCCCTCCTTGATTATCTATTGCAAGTACTACTGTTCCCTAACACTTGCCTTACCACCTTGTATTCAATTTCTTTTCAAGATTTATTTAACATTTAAATTGGACAGTTTTTCTACTTGCCAATAGTTTATTTTCAGAAAATAAAAACCACCAAACTGGAGCAACATAGATGCGTTATGGAATGTGATATGTTTCTAGCTCGGACTGTACCCAATCTATTCGAGTCGATTAAAGAACAATAATGTTTTTTGGGCTGCTGGTAATTTCTTTTGTTCGAAGGCTGCTTGCTAGTTATGAGGGGGGGGGGGGAGAGGGGGAGAGGGGGGTACACACCTACTTGCTACTGTTTGAAGCCGGAGGGATCTGCGGTGGCTGTCAAGACTGAATCAGTGAAGACGTTGTTGTTAGACTTGATGAATGATTGAGTTTACCACTTGCGCTATTGACTATCAACTCAGGAGGTCGCCGGTTCGATATAGGCTACCGGTTTTACTTCTTAATGGCTTTTTCAGTCAAAAAGTGGGGTTGAGTATACTCTACAATAACTCTTGGACATTCCTTTGCAGCTATCATTACACCTTTACTAGTTAAGTCACTTCAAGAGAGACAAATTGTCCTTGGGAAGATTTCCAACGAAAAATTGTTATGGATTAATTAATACATTATTTTGGTAAAGTTTAGGTAATATTGGAAAAGTTAGAATAGAAATATCCTACGCTCAAGCTTCGCTAAGAGATATTCTTAACCAATCACTCAAAAATAACCTTCTCTATTTTCTTTTTACCAAATCCACGCAGGTAATACTTTCTCTTCCGCTAAAATCTCCGTTTTTCCATCATCGCAAAACGCGTGATTCAGAAACCTATTGTCAAAATACACACAAAAAAACTGTACCTCTACCTTGCAAAGTATCGACAACGACGTTAAACCGTATATCACGTGTTTTCTTCTAAGAGGTCCGTTACTTATCGTTAGGATCGTTCGCTGGCATCAGTCAACATTTCTAAACTCAATTGATCTAATTTCTCTTCCATCTATAACCATCCAGACAAACTCGTGCCAGCCAGATCTTTTATTGTAGACGGAGAAAATCCCACTAGTCATTATTCAAAGTCAGGCATTGTGGTACAAATTGGTACACGGTAGAATACATTCACTTCATGCTTGGTTACTAGAGCCGTGTTGTTTATATATAGTACATTCACTGAAATAAATGTTGGAGTAAAATCATCCCACTATTAGAAGGAGAATACTTCTTATTGTTAGATTGTTAATTGGTAACCTGTCTCTCGAAAATATGTTACTGTGATAATGATCATAATTTATTATGATTTTATTGATTCTTTTAATTTAAATGTTATATTTTGTAATCATGCGGTTAGTCGTTTACAAACTTGTTTAACACGAAATATTAGGCTCTTAAATCAAACAATGTTTGTCTCATTTTTGGTTCCTGACATGAATAATTGTAAAGTAATTGTTTACATAATACCTTCCGTTCTTTTCTAATAGGTATTTGTATATTAATTATAGTAAGACGTACCATTAATGATTTTGTTTTGTGATGGTAATTTTCACCCAAATAGTATATTCAAACTTTGAACACATTATAGTGGTAGTAATAAAAATAACAGAACTAACACAAAATTAAAAAAAAAAAAAAATGTCTACTTTATTTGCTATTTCATATGTAGAGTTACTCGTCACTCGAATGGTGATATAGTTAAATTTGTATCACTTCTTCATCTATTCGGTACCAGTGTGAAAGGCAACGCTCATTATCTCGTGTAAAGAAAACAATAAACACGGATGGTCATTATGTTGCATTTTGAAATGCTGTCACTTTTATGACTACGCTTGAAAGAAGAAACTGCATTGTTCAAATGAGAGAAATCTATTAAATAGAACGTCTCTATTTGGTTCTGTCTCTATTTCTCGTCAACAACTAATAATCTTTCTAATATACACATGCACCCATTTAAATATAAACAATTCAATTCAATTCAATTCAATTCAATTCAATTCAATTCAATTCAATTCAATTCAATTCAATTCAATTCAATTCAATTGAATTCAATTCAATTCAATTCAATTCAATTCAATTCCATTCAACAATTCTTATTTTATTCTTTCCAAAAAAATAATACAAGTAGAAATAACACAAAACTCGTTGACAACATAAATAAATGAAAAGAAGCCCACATAGGGTCACACCTCGTGTGTGGGCTGAATAATACATATAATGTATATTAATAAAACAGTGATTAACAAAAACATTGATTTTCCGTTACCGACGACCTACTAATAAAATCAATAATCTGATGTGTTAATGTACAAAGAAAATATATTTTCATATCAATAAAGAGACGGGTTCCTCTCGACTCACATATTATCGTCTCGATCGTCCTCCTTGCAATTGAAACACCGGCCTCAACCCTCAATCAAATGTACATTCTACGTGGTTGATACTATGTTGGTTGGGCTTATGTATGCTTCCTTATCCAGAAGGCCTCGATTTCCTGTGAGCGCCAAGGTTATCTTTAACGTCCATAATTAGTCGTTAATTTGATAGCAATGTTGTACGTCATTTATTCGTATATTTATTCAAACAAAGAGAAAATTCAAGTAATGAATGTTTGCAATTCTCAAATCTGGTATGTAATATTATTATTATTATCAGAAGAAAAATAATGATACACGAATAATAATCTGTATAATGTCTTTAACCGACTTTTTTAGACACGTGATCTGTTAAATCCAAGTAGGCAATACCTCGGAAAATACATCACTGATTCACTTGTTAGTCGAGTCCTAATAAGTAGCCACGACATGTTTTCACTTAAACGTTAATTTACCATACAACACCAAGGTTACTTAAATGTTAATAAAAATCCATGTCTGTAAAAATTAGTGAATAGTCATTATACTTAGGCTTGAGGAACTCCCGATTTCAGTCTGTAAAATTTGTCTAAAATGGGTTTAAATTGTCCCAAAAGAACATCAAAATATGTCATCCTGTAGAGAATTTAGTGCTCTTTATTAAAATTTTTTTTTTGTTTCAATCTTTCATTCCGTTTTTCAGATGTTCTCAATTACCTTTTGTAATGTGATATTGCTGGACACCTTTCACACCTAATTAAGAACATCTGCAAAACGGTAATATTGATTGATACAAAGAAACATTCATAAGAAAGAGCACTAAATTCTCTACAGGAGACATATTTTGATTTACATTCTGGACAATTTTATCACATTTTAAAACAATTTTAACAGACCAAAATCGGCTGTTCCGCAGACCAGGAGCCCGATTCTCTAAATCTGTGGTAAATTTCTCACCGGTTTCTGTCGTTACGGAAGGCGAATGGATGGCTGTGATTGGGTCACAGCCTTCTCATAACGACCAAAACCGGTGATCACCTTATCGTTGACCATAGAGAATCAAGGCCTGGTGGACATACAGTGTGACCGTATTTAACGGACAATTTTTGCAACCGTGATGACTGATGAGGTTAATAAAGTACAGTTTCTTGACCAATGGATGCAACACAATACGGACGCTACAATCAATGGTGTAATAAAATAATAACTGTAGGATGCAATATTGCGTTGTACTCGATCGCCTTTCTAGCCGAGTGGTAAATACGGTATAAGTGGGGTAATTGAACTTATTGTGTGTACTGAAGTGTAACGAGAGTATCCTTGATGATGCTCCATTCAAATCTTGATTAATATGTCATATTAATATCAAGGCCATGTTCAGTGTATAAGCTATATATACGCTGCTTCAAGATACGAGCAACCTAGGTCAGTCTTCTACGCGCTTTATCTGTACATGAATGAAGATCAATTGAGTTTTCATCGTCTATTGTAAAACTATAACAAATGCAACAAAAATACTGAATTCAACAACTTAAGAGAGTACAAAGGTAGATTATTATAAAACTACTACTGTACTACTACTAAATTATTGTACTACTTTACATTTTAAATAGTACCGATAGCGGTAGTTCAGCGGTAAGACCCGAGACTAACTCAGTAGGTCGCAGGTTCGATTCCGGTCACCGGCAATCCTCAATGAAGTTTTCTCTGAGGGTTTCCTCAGTCGTAAAGGCAAATGCTGGGATTGATTCCTACTATCAGCCCTCGGACATTCCTTCCCAACTATCCACACACCCTAATATACCTAGTTAGTCACCTGAAGCTAAAGCACATCAGGTAAAAAGTGGTGGTCACTGCACCCAGGCAGTTCTACGAAAAATTATAATATAACAAATGGGAGGAATATTATACTGTCATATATTATAACACATGTCATCAAGTATTGGGTGGGTAGAATGGTGTTAAATAACAATAAAATATTATCGGGTAATAATTTCAAGAACACATGTTTTCAAGTGATGGAAGAGTTGATTGAGATTCAATCCACGATGCGAACCCACTTTTACAACAGCGCTTCTTCTTCTTCTTCTTCTTCTTCTTTTTGACGTTGCCACTATACCGACAATTATAAACGCAATTAGGTTGACAGATAAAACCTGAGTGGTATGTTAGTTAGAAAACAGGCTGATGGAAAAAGTAAATGACTGTTTCTCATTAGTGTAACAAGTTTATGAACTTGAGGAGTTGACATTAATTACCTACTTATTTCTACACACAGCGTAATCTCACTGATTACTAATCAATCGATCTACTCTAATTGATCGAATAAGATCGTGTCAGATATCGACTTTGATGAGATGTGACAAATTTATTTATTCTATTAACACATTTGCAGCGGCTTAGGTCGTTTGTACTTTGAAAATCAACACACAGTTACATTTTAAGTTATGTATTTGCATTTCTCTAGTTAAATTCAGTATAATAACATTTGTTATGGTTCTAAATTATTAATATACACAATAAAAGACTACGTTTGAACAAGGAAATGATGACAAAATCAGTAAAAGCATGAAATCATTTTTTTCATGTTAAACCTCTCGTAAAAGAACAAATAACCAAATAAACATAAACAAAAAACGTGTAAACGTTTTCAACAAACACGTTTTCTTGTAAACCTGTGTCTACAATATAAATCTAGTAATCATAACTAATAAAATAAAAGCTTTATGACTTATTTGTTGCGGTGCTAATCAACAAACCACACACACTCCTGTGTATTCGGTGATATCGCTTTTCTAGTGAGTAGATTAGATGAGATTATACCGTATCTTAGTAAGTGTTCAGATGTTCAGACACGCAATTGATTAGAATATTGAGTGACACCATCAACACGAGACGACATCTCAGGCAGGAGACGTGACTGACTATTCTACCGTTAGAATGCGCTACTGGCGTTTATACTGACTGGGTGATGTCAATGCGCGAACACGCGAGCAAAGTGGAAATCGTTGGATTTCAATTTATTGTACGGCAATCTTGCTACTGCGCAGAATTTTCAACAGATTTTATTTTTAAGAAGGATTGAATGTACCTATAATGTAACTTATACGGAAGAAAGTACTATGAAATAACGGTACTTCATCCAAGGTTAAAACTGAATAAAACAAAACACAATTAAATGACCATTCTTCTTACATCAAGGTAATCAACCTACAATTAATTAAGTGGGTGTAATTAAGGTGTATAAGATACGTATTCATAGTAGGGTCGAATATGAGTTCGGGATTTTATAATACATTTACCGGTTACCCTCGATAAACAGTTGCCAATCTTCGAAAAGAGGCCTGTTTTGAGAAGTGATCATGGCTTTGTTAATACATTATTATGCTGACCATATTATTATACAAATTAGTATTTTGAATACTGCTTCTTTCAAACCAAAATACTATTAAACATTAATAAACGGGGGAAATCTAATAAAAACTTGACTGTTCCTCTTGCCGCAGTCTCTTAAGTTATACTTCTAGCTAAAGATCCTTATGAATTCAATTCCTGCAAAATTGTTGTATTTCATAAGACTCGTTCTATGTGCCACTCAACGCCTTTATAGGGTACGCACAACACCAAAACACAACAATGAAACAAATGAATTGAACCGATGGACAAGCAAGCTGTCAAAAAAAATATGAAGTTCTGAAGTTGGAAAAAACAAACGTTCAGAGCGTTTACACACTTTCAGATAGTTGCTGTCCATTACTGAACATAAATTTTAACTGGCGAGCAGTTACTATAGTTACAACCAATTGTTTCTCCTCATTATTTGCAAAGATATTACTTTGACGGCTTGTTGTTTGTCCACCAGTTCAATTCATTTATTCCATTGTTGTAGTTCGGCTGTTACGTCAGATGTGCGTACCCTATTGGAGACTCAAGGTAACAAATAGATAGCGCTGCTAAGCAACTTCCTTATCTGCACCATTGATGATTAAACATTAACAAGTTGAAGGTTAAACTCCTCTTCATAATGGTTCATTTTTTTTGCCACCAGAATGTACCTAGTTTGTGTCCATAACCAAAGGTATCAGTCTATTTGTATGTACCTCGCACAAAACCCAATCGTCAAACTGAATTTATACAGAATCCAGTGTTGCCATTTAACGAAGCATCAAACGGAAACAACAGCCAAAGGTTTAAGGAAGTTCCGATTAGTAAAACCGTGTGTCAAGATAAAGATAGTCAGCGAGGCAGCCAATGAACGCACAGGTTGAGCCAACGGTCCGTGAAGTGATCACCCATCCACCCATGCATGTACCGGTACACACAGTGTGTTGTGTATACACACAGCCAGTCAGGCACATCGTACCCAGTGTAATGTTGTGTCTGGCTGACTGAATGCATGACTGAATGGATGAGTTCACTTGATGATGCACACTTTAGTAATAACAACAACAATCAATAGTAGGGTGTGATTAAAGTATTACAATTAATTAATTCTATGATGATTAAGGTTGGAATTCATAGTTTAGTTTAGTTTAGTCAATTCTACACCTAGTGCACCCATTGTTGTTATGGATTTGTTTCGTTGATAGGAAATAACATGCAAACAACTTTTACCTTGGTAACAATGGGCGCCCCTAGGTGTAGGGGCCGACTATGAATTCCAACCTAAGGGCCCGTTCATAGTCATCGGGGCGCCCGTTGTTGTTAAGGATTTGTTTTATATGTGAAATAACGGGCATTAAATTGTTATCTAGCAATAACGGGCGCCCCTAGGGGTAGGGGACGACTATGAATGCCAACCTAAGTTTGTACAACTAAGAAGTCTCGTGCTTACGGCATCTGCTGATGTTCTATGGTACCAACTTAATGTTCTATTTCTCCAGTTCAGTTCTAGTTCCTACGACTGATTTACTGAATTCAACATTCAACATTCATTGAACAGTATCACAAATTATCTATTTATCTTTCGATACCTAGTGTTTATTTTAAAAGTTATTCATTTTAAGTTTTTTAATTTATCACTTGGTGCATTCATATGTATACATTTTAAATATCTACTAAGTTTGAATCATAAACGGATCTTAACAATGAATTGAATAAACAATGTGGCTCGCACTCAATAAATTCAAAGTTGTTCTAAATCGGCCTTGTTGATTCTGGCATTTTCCAGCAGGTGTTCGCACTGTCCAATCACTGATTCATATGTTTCGTATTTGTAATATCGATATTTGATTGGTTATCGCTCACTCGTCGATGGTGTTCGCAGCCTACAGGGTTGGTTTAGTCACTTTAAATTAAAGTCCCCCACTGCAAATCAGTTTAGTTGCTGAGTGGGTAGACTCTAAATGTGAATATATTTTATTTTTATTTATTTAATGTGTGCTTGTATGCATAGACATAGTAAAATCCATTGCAAATAGGTGTTTCTCGTTAAAAGATAATTGTACACTTGTAACTGTTCCACTGTCGTACAAGTGTCTAAACGCGTTTCATATAGTTTTGCTTTTATTTAGAGAAACGATTAAAGATTTATTATATCTTATACACCGTGAGGGTGTCAATAGATATAACGTGTACACTTTATTACTTGCACTCACTTCAATACACTGTAATTTATTGGTTTGTTCACTTATCTGATCACAGAGGAAATGAACAAAGCGAAGGGTCTGTTCTTAGATACAATACAAGGTACCTACACTAGACGACGAAAGCAAATCAAAGGTTCGGACTATCATAAAATATGGATTTTCACGTGTTTGCATACTTTTATATACTTAAAACGCATCCAATTTGAGTTTTATTTGAACTGTGCGCTGTTCTATCATTGTTTTGTTTAATATAATATTCGTGATTTTATCATTTTTATTATTTTTGTGTTTTGTGTTTACTGTAATAACGTTTTTCTCAAATGCCCGGAAGCGTACACAAACCAAACGTGTTAAATATTGTAACTTTCAATTTATATTTTAATAAACTATACAGTTTATTGTGGAAAATAAAATATATCAATACAAAAATATCAATTTGCTGGATATCTATGCAAATAAAGCTATTAATGTATCACAGTTCGTCATAAGTCTTCCTGGCTACAGACATAGGTTACACCAACGGACGGAGATCGGACGCTGTGTAAAGTTATACCACCGGTCGGTGAAACCAACACACGCAATTGTCCGATATTCGGACAAAGCTAATGTAACGAGTACGTCTACGGGCCTGCTAATGATATGCTCTGGCCTTGACGCCGAAGATTCCCATAGTGCCCCCCCTCGACCCCCTCGACCCCCCCCCCCCCCCCCGCCCCTCAGTACGTCACCTCGCCGGAAGCGTACAAGGTTTCTACCGGCCGGACACCGAGACTGGTTTTCAGACAAAATGCTCTGCTCTGCTTTGCTATATCACTGCATACAACATTCTATCTAGTACTACCTCGACTATTGTAAAAAAAAAACGCGCCAAATTTACGTCTTTAGTTGTATTTCGAGAGCGCTGCACAGTATTGAAAATGGCGGGAATGTAGTTTTGTAAGAACTAAAAATTGTATTAACAAAATTTTGAAATATTGAAATTATTACGGTTGTTATAGGGCAGCCAATTAATGATTAATTCTGTAATTTGTTGCCCTAATGACAACCGTAACGATAGTGATATTAGAAAATTTTCAACCTAGTTTTTATTTCTTGCGAAACTAATCTTTCTGTTGGGTTGGAAGCATAATTATTATGTTAGGACATAAGACATCAATACAAATTCAGAGCAGAATGTGATTATCTATCTATGTATGGATTCCATCAAATTTTCCCATTTGCTGATGTTTTTGAAAAAATGTCGTATTGATTGTAGTTATTTTAATTCTTTAAACATTTTAATATAGCAATAAGTTAACTACATACATTACTATATAACCTATCGCGGACAAACAGTCTACTCCTCATATAATTCGACAATCTTCGCTCATACTAACAACAAGGTGTTCCAATCTCAAACTGCGTCCGGCAATTCTTACTTGTCGGGTAATTAGGACTAGATCTTGTACAGTCGAAGCACTCTAGCACTCCCCCCGAGGAAATGTCGAGTCATAGATTATTATGCACTGACAAATAGCGTTGTAATAGATGCATTGATAGCAGTGCAGTGCATATATTTAATACTAGTAAAGCCACCGGCCGCGGGGACACATTACGGTTAGTGTAGATACTGTGACATGTCGTAACAGGTATAATACACATATACAAATACATACATTCATATTTACACATTTTATCATATACACATACATATTTTACATACAAACATACACACTTACATATTTTACATATTTTATCAGATACTTACTATACAATGATTTTAAATATGTCATTGATTACATATTTTCAGAAACGTTGTATTTTACTTTATTGAATAGTCTTTTTTTTCTCACTAGTTTATAATAATGTAATTGTTGAGAACTCCCGCCTATCTCAGATAGTTTTTATGACCTATTCAATTATGAAACAGATTTACAAAAAATGAGACAGTCTTTATACAAATTGATGAAGTGGAGTGATCGTTTAGTTCTAGTCATATTTTGAGCCATGGAGGAATGTAAAGGGTATAATTTAAGGACAAATGAAAAGAGAAATAGAAGAGGAAGTTCAAGATTGTAATTTGCGTGCATTAGATAATTCAGAATATACATTGTTTGTAAGGGGTATGTACAAATGAATTGACTGACAGAAAAGAAGGAATAACGATGAACTGTTTCAAACCAATTGTTGCTCCTTTAAAAGATTGATTAGATGAAAAAAATTATCCTACCTATAAATATCTTGTCGTAAATTATTTAATACACATTTTTTACTAACAAAAGTTCGCAAGAGACCCCAAAAGTGCAACATAACAAAACTAAGCGAGGACAAACACTACTACATATAAATGTGTACATTAAATGTGATAGTTGTAGAGCTATTTCCAAAACACATAAAATCCCAACGGATTAAGTCCAACCCACACAATCGGCCATTATATTATATAACTATATCACAATCACAGTCACTTGTCATCATGACACTGTATAAACACGACTGTTCACTCGACACACTCAATTAAACGACTTGAAATATTATATATCGTGTCTTTATGTTTCCTTTTCCGGATACCCATAAGTAACGAACCAACGTCAGCAACAGTTGCAAAACAATGCTTAGGGTAATCGCCAAGATGTTTATAATATAAAGAAAACAACATTAATTAGTATGAGGTGCTTATGGATATGAATGAATCACGGTATTGTGTAATATGTATGTTCGTGTGGATACTTGAACAATGAGCGGAATGCGGGAAATAACACACCTAGCTATGTCATAATCATAATAGAACGAAGCTGTTGGTAATTGTTTGTAAAATAAACACACAAAATATCATAATTGCCAATAGAAGGGTATAAAAGCCAGGATTTTATCATAAAACAGGGTATTAAAGCCAGGATTTTTTTTACCAACCAATAATATAAATCAATTATTTTCATAATTTTTAACGGCGAATGTTCGATAAGTGGGAAATAACGCACCTAGCTATGTCATAATCATAATAGAACGAAGCTGTTGGTAATTGTTTGTAGAATAGACACACAAAATATCATAATTATTATTAAAAAGGTATTAATGCCAGGATTTTTTTTACCAATCAATGATATAAATTAATTATTTTCATAATTTTTAACGCATTGTTAATGTTTGATGAGTGGGTGATACATGATGATAAAAAACGCCACATGGCATTCATGCCCAAGCAAGGATTCAAACCTGGAACGTATGACCGTAGTTTATTTATAGAAACACCCATAATCGACCACTATGGCCACTTTGCCGCCCTGGGTAAAAAGAGTAAAAAATAATAAAACCATTTATTTATGTGTTCTTACTTCGGCTGCTATTGGTTTTTATTTATACCATCTTGAAGTTACTAATTAATTAGTCCAGTATAGGTATTTTCTATGTTAAAAGTAATTTTGAATCAATTCAAATTTGACTTGGTAGAAAACCGAGTGTTTTCGGTCTTAGAATATTGACCGTTCTAATCCGTCAAAGTGACGAACAAACTATTTGCTGCCATTGCATACTGATGCACCTAAGACATTTGCAACGGGTGCCTTCTATCACTACAGTCTAGGCATACTTTGAATAAAGCGGTTGCAATCTGTTTACTGAAGGTCTACTTTGAATAACACTTCACATCAGCTGATTCCAACACTTGTTCTTCAAGTAAAACATCATTGTTGCATTTTTCTTGTACATACTGTTTATACACAGCAGTTTGTACGACAAATTCTAAAATTCAAATCTTCTTCAACAGAACAGAAAACAGTGTGAACTATAAGTATAATTGCAGGTCAACAAGAAGTGTCCGGAAGATTAAATGTTCAATGACCTCTTATTTGTTTATCTGGATTATTTAAGAGTTGTGTTCTTTTAGATGTGAATGCATTCGTAATCGGACTCGAATAGTTTTTCTTTTCTTTTCCCATGATTGAACCTGCGTAAGACTCATCACTCGACGTCTTGTTTGATTCTCACGTCGCACAGTTGCATACACTACGTACAATCTGTTCCACGTAGACTTGGCAGACTTCTTTCTTGTACTAAGGGCGACGACTTAGAGGTGATGTGCGAGTACTTTGAGAGAGGTAATCAATTTAATAATGTACTGAATTTAATTATGTCCTTATCTAGATTAACACTTGTTTGTACTCGCATATATTTGAATCAAAGCCGTTAGATAGCGCCATCTTGTACAGTTTAAATCTATTTAACCTAGAATACGCCCACACACAGGTTTTCGGGCCTAGGTGGGTATTCTTCTTCTATTTTTTGGCCAAATACGGCTAAACAGTTCATGTATCTTAGCTCTTATTTATGTACATTGATTAAAGATGAATAAAGACGCTTTGTATTTGTATTTTGTAAGATTGCCGGTTCGAAATCTATACCACCGGCAATCTTGACAGAATTTGTCTTCGAGATTTAGCTCAGTAACAAGGCAAATGTTGAGATTTAGTCCTACTACGAACAGCCCTCAGAAATTCATCCCAAATTATCCAAACACTTTAATAGTTAGTCACCTAAAGAGGGACACAAATCTACCACCTGCAATCCTGACTGAAATTTTCCCACAAGATTTTGCGATGTCACTAGGCAAATGCGATTGAGAACAGCATTAGAAAATTCCTTCCCAATCATCCAAACACGCTAATATACCTATAGTTGGTTACCTGAAATGTTATGAACTAGAGAAGAAGAAAATTTAGTCAGTACCAATAGACTCTGCTATGTCGTAAGCATTAGAATACTTACTTTGGGGTGACTTTACTATGAAAATATATAACGATGTCACCCCTCGCGTAGGGTTTTAGTCGAGGGGACACCCCGTGTCCCTATGGTTAAACTTATGCGGGCACTAGCGTGTCCCTTCCCTGATGAGAAGCCTACCGCGGGGACACGTGCATCTAACTTGTGTCCTGCTCGAGTCTATATATTAATTTAATAACAGTTTCTAAATAAATTGATGATTTACTCAATTTTTGCCTTTCTTGAACTCAAAAAATATTTTTAAAAAACGCTGTGTTATGCATAAATAACGCAATTTGGACAAGTGTAGGGAACGATGAATATTTGTTTTTTAAAGTAGTGATATATTGCATCAAATAAATGCATTGAAATAAAAAAATAAATTGATAATTTACTAAATTTTGGCTTTTCTTATACCCGTACAAAAGCTTAAAAAAAAAAACGCGTTGTTATGCGTAAATAACGCACTTTGAGAAGTGTTATAGGGAACGATGAATATATACTTGTTTTTGAAAGTAGTCGTATATTTCATCAAATCTTGTAGATAATAAAAAATATTAGTCGCTGGGGGGATGTCAAATGATACATTCAGTTACAGAAATTTTAGGACCACATCCCTGCCCTCGTGTCCAAGATCCGACTACCCTGCGACGTGGTATACATATCATGTAGTATTCCCGTATTGTCTTCGAGCGCAGTATGTGCAGAATGACCAATGTACGACCGCTCCTCTGCGAATAAGCCTATCAAGTACTCTATTAGGAGCAGACCTGGACAATGACCAACAGACAGAGAGAAAAAATGCAAAAGTTACAGAGATTTCTCCTAGACTAGCTGAAGTTGTGTTTCAAGTCAGTCGAGTTACGCACCCACATCTTGTAATGCCGATAGATTTATGTGCAATTGAAATAATGTGCGGGTACAGATGTGAGTGTACTTGTAAGCTAAAGGTTAGTTTTGATTAGCTGTCCGAACAGGATATAATGACGAGTTATCGTAGGCCTATTGGCGACTTCGTTACGCATAACGGGGATATTTCAACGACATAGATTCTTTTGGCTTCATTTACAAACAATTTTTAACAGGCGCAAAATCTAATGTAAGATATTTTATTTTATTGAAATTTATTGTTAAACATCATTCAAGATCCTTTCACGTAAATTAGAGCTATTCTCCAACGCACCAGAAGAATCCTTCATAAAGTAAAATACAGACATTCGAAATGTCTACATTAAGAAGTTTCATTTCACAGAGAAGTAATTCGAGTATAGGGCTTATAAATTCACCCCAAATGTAGAAAATTACCATAATTATTGTTTAGTTGACTAAATTGAAACTAAAGCAAATATCATGGTAATATAGGGTTGCCTACAACAAGCACTTACGAATTTAGTTCGTGCAATTTAGCTATTTATATTTTAAGAGCAAAGAACACATACAAAATAAATTAAAGTAATTGAATAATTAACAATAATGATAATAATATGTTAATAATAGCCTAGTGGTGCTCAAATTTAAAAATATATTATAATGACATTATTACGAATCAGAAATAGATCAGACCATCAGAACTTAATAGTCCGTATATTATTTGCGTGAGTTTAACAAAGTTTATCAATAGATTTGCATTTCTGCATAATATTCATGCAATACGACATTTCATCATAATTATTATCAAAGCGGAGGTGGGGTAGAGTGGGAGACTCAAAGAGGTCCTGATTCAAGGATTAATGTCACCATCTCGACCCTTCCACCTCAGCCACATCGAACAAGTCCAACACCTCGATAATCACAATCACACCACACGAAGACAATCGCCTTTGTTTCACATAAAAATCACCACTACCAACCTTCGCACTAAATCACCAACTCTTCCAACAAACCAACCACCTCTTTTCTCAACGCCCACCGTGTCTAGCTATAAGTTTTACGTAGGTAATCTAAATCATATACGGCGCGGTATCTAATCGCAGATAATCCCATAGTTACTTCACTGCTGCCCTGTCTGAATTTGCATAAACGATCCGACAGCCATGTCGCGCTTTGTATGAACTGTGACCTTTCTTTGATACAATTCCCTTCCTGTTGCTGCAATTGAGATATGTCGCCGGCAATTAATGGGTGTATAGTATTTTGTGGGATTAGGTGCTCGTGGATTGGTAGGACAGGACCATAAACTCGCCAGTCACGTTTGCTCCTTTTTCTTCGAGCTAGCCTACACGACAAAGATATCGGAACATGTGGTTGTGGTATCCCTGCGAATCCCCTGGCCGGGGGTTCGTCGAACTCTAAACTAGGTCGTTGTGTTCAGGACGACAATGATATAAAGTAAATTGAGGAAATGGAATGAAATTAACTGTCAAAACTAATAAAATGAACGAAATTGTGTGATTAACAACATGTAAATATTTTTTTGTCGTTTTTAGATTTCATGTTTTTAAGTGTTTTTTTTCGTAGATTAGATGTAAGGTACATTTAAATAATAGACCGTTTTTGTAGTGGAAGTGTTAATGGCGAGGTTTTCCTTAAATAAACGTGAAAATCAATTTTGAGAAATATTATTGTGGTTTTATAACTAAACTTTTGCAAACCGATTTATTTTCCGGCAAATTGTCGCTGTACTCTACCTGTAACTACTTGTAATGGCATGGTAGGCGCTTGTTACATGATGAAAAGGTCCGTCATTTCCCTGGCGGAGTTTAGGTAAACCTCAAGTTCGACGAGTCCCTGACAGGGGATTTACGGACCTTGGTACGGGAGGAAACTGGAGTACACCACATTTTGCACAGAACCAAAGCAAACAATGAAGAACCAAATTGCCAAGGTGTTGAGTTGTAAAATATTCAGAAACAACGCACACTGCCATTTTATAATTAGAATGGAGATTGTAAGAATGTCTGATAATTTCGCAACAATTTTCAAGAGAATGCTGAAATTGTCGGTACAATTTATTGCTCTATGCGTGTTTTAGTTCTTGCAATCTACTAATGCTGAAAGAACGTAGAGCAACATGGTAACCTGGACATATTTTGGATGTTTTAAAGCATGAACGTTCGAAAGACAAAATGTGGAATTTTCTGCAAAAATCCAGTACAAAAACTAATGTAAATGCTATCGAAAAAGATGCCCACGGATGCTCTCTCGGTTAGGCATGATTCAGATACTTAATTTACCAAATGTCATCCGGAAAGTTTTTCGCAACAATCTGAATACTGATGTAACTTTGTAAATGTAACGCATACATTTATTGCAATCTTGTAAAATACTTTTCGACTTTTACAAGTCACCATTTGGTAAATTTTTAGTGCATGATAACGTTTTGCAGTAACATAAGAAGTTTAAACATAAGTTTCTTCCGTGGCGTCACTTCTCCACAATTAAGACTAATTCGGGACTTTGATTTCCTCATAAAGGGATAAAATTACAGTGAAAAGCACATAGCTTATTCCTTTTTAAATTACATCAAGAAGAATGGGGGAATATTTACCAATGGAAAGAATTTTTGAGAAGTGATTATTCCATTCTCTTGTCAGCTCAGAGTCTATCTTGTATATGTATATATAAAAAAAAATACGAAGGTATAACAAAAGTAGGGATTATCAATATTCATCCATGTAAATAAAAAAATAAAAAAATAAATTTGTACTTATAGTCTACCCACTCAGTTACAAGAACTGATTATTATAAGTATCGGTGATACAAGGGTCGCTCTCCCCCTCAGTGTGTGAACGATAATCACGGCTCTTTCAGTCTTCTTAGTGTCTAACGGTCGACTATGATAGAAGACCACAATTCACATCATCGTACAAGATAACGGTTGTTACAACAACTAAATCAATTTGTTAAAATAATGATACACATGTCTAAAAAACAAAAAAAACCTTCTTCATAAAACATACATTCTCCATAACCAATGTCATTCATTCATTTCACCGTATGAGTCCAAAACCCTGCCAGATCCTAATCACCAAAGAACATGAAAGGAAAGATAAACGACCACAATCTAAACTTGGCGACTATTTCACTAGACTCTAGACATTCATTTAGTGCCGCGTATATAAAAATCGCTACTCGTGTTGGTTGGTTTCACAAACGCACCCACCGCAGGAATGTCTCAAAGACTTATAGGCTGTAACGAAGCACGCATGCTCACGGGATAATTGCATCCAGTAGTAGGTACTCTCTCAGTACAACTAATCTCTACTTATCATTACTCATATCCAACCTCCTCTAACTACCGAGCACTTTATCAAATAAACGAAAAAATCTACGCGCCGCAAAACGTAGTTAATAGAATTTTCCTATACTACCTGATTGAAATTATTTGTTCATTGATTGTTATTATGATATTGTGTTATATAGCTAATGGGAAATTCAAGTTAAAGACTGGTTGTGACAGCGTAACTATACTGAAAACAATAAACAAGAATATAAGGGAGTAGCTCTTTAGACTAATTAGATATAAATTAAGTTAATATAGCCGATACGGGCATTGTAGTGGAGCGCTAAAAGGAAATGCTATGGAGAGAAACAAGTAGACAAAGATAATATGGAGAAACCCTATTATCGTTTATAAGACCGTTGCAAGGGAACGTTCCTAAAAGGATAATGCATTAAATGTTCCGTGTAAAAGATTACAAACTAACAATATAAAACTGATAAACACTGAATTTTTATAAACAGAATCAAAAGGCTTTCATTCAAGACGGCCGGGTAGTTGTATAGGTAAGAACATTAAGATTACATATACTGTTAAGAAACATATTGTGGTTCAAATATTGCATTACTATCTACAATATTTGCATTTTATTCCGAATTAACACCTTTTATATATATAATAATAAACTTCGTTTATAGATTTCTGAATTGGTATTCTCGTTATCACGTTATTTTTAAATGTACCCTTCATTGTAATGTACACAATTAAAACGATCCTAAAATATACATTTTTAAAGGCTGTACCTTTAAAAAAGTTATAGGTTGCATTTTAGTCTGTTTTGCATGTGTGCAACAAAATCTGTACCGGCAAACTAAGAACGAACCACATAAATTTAAACGTCATGTAAACCAAGATAAAAATAATTAGAGAAATCAATAAAAATGATAAACGTAAAGCTGACGACCATCAAGCGAAGAAGTAAGTGGTTAAGCAACCATATAACGGACACAACTTGAGATTATTATTAATTTATTCCTCCAGTTTGAATGCGTAAGATGTTAATATTTCATGTTCTTAAAATAAATAATAAGACTATAATCTCAATGTAGATCCAACATATTAACCCTCGAATACAAAGTGATAATTCTTCTATCATACTAATGATGCAACCATCAATTAGAATTATATCTACTGAAACATGTAAGAAAGTCAAAGATATACACACATACTAATGAATAAATGCAAACATGCTCACATTATGACACATTAACACTTTTTTCCGTTTTCCCCCATTGACTTAAATCGTGCTAACATTAATCTCTTGAGAGAATTTCTCTTTTACTTTTTTATAAGATTACCGTTGGTACTTGTGTTTTTTTACCGTCAAGGTACAATAGCTAAAGACGGTTCGCACCCACTCGGAGAATGCTGGTTACCATACGACATACATGCTGCATAGTACAGAACAACTCATATGCAATTCATTTCAATTAGGTATAGGTGAATGCAATATAGGTTTGGCCTTTACGAATGAAAGCTTTGGCACGTGGTTGTATACGATCTTCTAATCAGCCTACCTAATAACAATATGATGTATAGTGTACATGGTACTGTGGTGTAATGTATGGCTAGACTTACAACGTTCATGCGAGCCGAGATTGCCTCAGTAATTGCGAGATAGCACCTCCATTCAACTTAGTCGTACGTATGAATGGAAATCTGTCATATTCGTGTAGTTACCTAGTTTATGATTAATTGTCTGGTAATAGATTAAAGTTTAGGTTTTTATTTTTGATTGTAGAATTGTTAGTTTACTTGTGGGATGGGGAAGAGTCCGATTCATATTGCTATGAATTAATTTCTTCGACGATGTTTAGTTATTTTCTAAATGTCTCAAATCTTATTTTTCTGCGTGTTTAAATATTAAAAAAAAACTCATTCATTGTAGCGAAATACTCGGTTAGTGATGATCAATAACTATCCTAGTTAATGAAGTCAATGATCCTTTTAGAATTCACAGAATCAGGCTGTGATAAATTTGTTATAGGTAAAAATGTTTGTTTGACAACTCTACAATGATACATGTGTTCATGAAATCGTTTAAAATCTCGTTATTATACTTCAATTTTCGAACACAATTTTAAATTATCTAAAAAAAAAAAAGTTGCAACTTGAAGTTTTTCTGTCTAACAAATATTTACCTGAGATTAAGATTCAATTTTTACTTCTTTTGTATTATATTTTGTCTATTCTGTTATGTTAATAACGTATAACAACCATTTCCAATACAGCTCGTACAAGACGTTTCGAAATGTGAAAACGGCAAGTATGGTCGCATTAATTGTTCAGGAAATGCTTTCACCAGAATGCACCACAACCATCCGTTGAGTCAAAACGAAATAAATCATAAAGAATGTGTTCACAGTCCTCTACATTGGCTTGTAGTAACGTATATAGCAAGACTTAATTGTACCGGGAATTTCCTGCATTCAAAACTTAAAAAACAAAAAAGCAATTTATACCTTCGTTTATTTACGAAGGTGTCATTGAAAATAAAAACCATGTATTACATCCAGATCACTTCCATTATTTCAAGCTGTAAAACCGAAAAAAAATCACGACTTTGTTGGCGTGAAAAATCAGCCATAGATGAGTTTTGACATCAGACCTCAAAGAAACGAAAAAACAACGATTGAAGCAACTACTCAGTTTAACAAATCAATTATCTGTCGTGAATCTGTGATGCGATTGGTTGACGACTGATCGCGTGAAGACATCTCGCTTGTGATTGGTTGAGAGGCAGACGTGCGAAGTGGACCGCACGGTTCTTGGCTGTTAATCAATCAAGTGGCAAACTTTTTAGATATTTTATCTTCGTGTGAAATTGGCATCAATGGATTCTGAGCTGTGTGGTCTGTGTGTATCGGATCCAATTATTCATTCTATGTAATATAAGCATGAACACAGTTTATGAATATTCTATTCTTGGTGCTTCATTAATCTGCTTTCTTGGCTCTTAACATTGATTGACATGTATTAATCGAGAGCCATGTACAAAACAAATACAGTTTGATACATTAATGTTATTCGTTTGAAAGTAGAGCGATGTATACGAGGCAAAGACTACATGCTGAAAATAGAACTGTGTTTTATTTTTCTCGATCATTTAAATAAGAAATTCATAGGGAGGACAACATATACGACTAATAATTATAGTTGCTCTAGTTTTTACAAATCACCCTTATACAGGCTGGCAAATTACATTCTATATCACTAATTGTCATCGCAGATGTGTAGAATCGCGTATTAGGTCAAACCATGGCAAGAGTGACATTTCAGAGGCGCTTTTATATGCATCGTCAGTCGCAGATGCGTACGACGATGCTCGCTTACCGGATGTGGAAATTCTCACTTTTTATTTTATTTGCTGTATATAAATTGAAATTGAAAGAACTAATAACTATACCCAGTTCTGTTTTTGCCATTACCTCACAATATCACACAGTTATATAGCAAATCTTTAACCATATTATACAATTATTCATTTTTACATTTTACAAACGTCTATGACAATTGATGCTTTTCTAAAAACTGAGCATAAATTAAAAATAAATACCAAAAAATATTTATAATCACATTTATCCGTGACCAGATAAAATAATTCAACCCCCAAAATCCAGCGGCATTCGTGGCCCTCTCATTATAGCTTTGATTAAATCGTCCAAACTGCAGCAATTCACCTTCGTTAGATTGATTGATTGATTGATTGATTGATATTTGGGCTTAACGTCTCATATTTTTGCAACTAGGATAATCGAGACGATGAGTGGGTGAAATTACTACAAGGTGAGCGGGATTCTAACTGTTCAAATGAATAATTTAAACCAATTATAAAAATGTAGTGACATCTCCACAGGCTTCATAGAATGTCGCTTACGCTGACAACTATATAATATTAGGCTATGGTGTGATCACCATAACCTCCTCTCTTCTCCAAACCAACGTTCAGTCGTGTCTCACTAACATGCCCCGTCATCTTCACCGTCTCCGGGTATAGAATTAAAATTGAGACATAAATTTGCTAGTTTTGGACAATGTTCGTCATCACGGTGACATTTCAAGGTTGCGATGACGCGCGTCTCCCAGTTGACGTAATCACAGTGTTTCGGAGCGTCATCATCGGCTGCCCGTGCATTAACTCACTTAAGTACACTCGTAACTAAATATCTGTCCTATGCATTACTAATAATAATTGACACCGTACTTAAGTATACCTTTTCTCAGAAAATTTTTCATTTCCAGGAAATAATATTACTCAGCATTATGAAAGTATTTTTCTCTTTTTTCTTAATTTTAGGTATGTGTTGTGGTAGTTTCTTATCGGGTTTCAGTAACGTTATTTTATTTAGATTGTTTGACTTACCCAACACTGCTCGACGTTTCGGAGAAGTCCTTTTCTTCATCATCAGAGGCCTTCAATCTCGAGAACCTACGAAAAATATATGTAATCTATACATTCTAGCGCATAGTACGTATGAAGTATTGCAAAATCATCCATTTTCAGCATTAATATATAGACGAAGGGTACATAGCTACATAGTAGTACAATGTATGTGTGAAATATTGCAAAATAAACCATTTTCAGCATTAATATATAGACAGAGGGTACATAGCTACGTAGTAGTACATAGAACGTACGAAGTATTGCAAAATAAACCATTTTCAGCATAAATATATAGACAGAGGGTACATAGCTACAAAATGAACATGAATTTCGTTGTTAGTTTCAAATATTAGTATTATTACTGTTATAAGAACATGGTATTACGCTTGTAGCTGCGAGGGGGGAGGAGGGAGAGGGGGAATAGATCCGAAGCCAGTAATTTACAAATCTGGTAGGTGTGAATCAGACTGATCGTGACCCGTCTCACGGGAGGAGGATGCGATATCAGACATTTGGAAAGACACAAGTCAAATAGTGAATTAGGCAAGTACACGTTTTCAATTCATTTACATTCAGAGTGTGTACACCATAGACCACCCACGGCCGTGCAACACTATACACAACACGAAGAACTGACCTAAAACAACAGAACGAGAAGACATTTTAACACTCTCCTATGCTCTAAGGATTTATATGATATAGATTTTTTAGATTTTGTTGGTTGCAAAATTTATAGTACGAAAACATTTTTTAACGGTAAACTAATCCAATGTTTATTTAAAAAAAATTAATGTCAACGTTTGGACGACGTGTAGACTCGTCTTTATATATATATATTTATATAATAATATATAAATATTTAAATAATATATATAAGTAGTAGAGACAAGTAGAATTCGCGTTACAAAATCCCTAAGAATGATGATTGTGGACGAGACGTCGTGTCAGTATGATAATTATGCAAATTTTGAATCGCGAAATAACACGATTTGAAGCTTTAACCACGAAATCCACGAAATATTCGTGTATTTGCGAAATAAGACCGAAATAACGAAAATGTGTGTAAATATTGGTCAAAAATGTGTTAGCGTAGGAAAAAACGCCTAGAAGAATTTCAAATACAGTAAAGGATAAAAATAGAAAGTGCTGTTTAATTAAATACAAACTAATGACTCGTCTTTATTTGAGTGATATTCCTAAACTGTTACATAACTTTTTTGCTAATTACGAACCTTATAAAAATAACAACGCGATATTTACATTTTGAAAAACGACATTTGGGAAAAATAAAACCATTTTTGTACGGTTCAAATAATAAGTTTTTATTTATTTGTGCGGTTTACCGTTACGGATGTAGTTTTCTTTACAGCGATACGGTTGTGTGGCTATGACTGACTGACTGGTTGTGTGTATTTCTATAACTACAAGGCAGGCGTTATAGATTGAGTCAAGATTATTCCGTCAATCAGTTTAAACTATACTCCTTACTAAACATTGCTCAATCAGTATCTAGCTAAATTACAAGGTATAATTATTTTGATATAAACGAAATTATGAAATTAGAATTTTGCAGGTTCGGTATAACATTGTGGTGGCTTTGAAAACGTTCTAAAAAACGACAAGTTTTCTTCGTTCAATAAATCAAGCTGTGTTGTTCTATTTTTGAAGCGATCACGATCACATGAATCACGTGATGTAACGTGACGCTGGTCTGGCTAAACCCTGAGCGTCTTCGATGCGTTCAAAGTTGTTGCTAGATTGTGTTGGTTCTTTGCATTCTAAGTTGTTAGATTGTGTTGGTTATTGTTTTGTTCATAATCGTGGTTGATTCTATAACATTGTAGAACCATCACATGTCAATCAAGTTTAGGTTCACCCTTGAATGATTTGAAGACCCCTAAGAAAAGATATACATAGTTCTTTCTATGTTTTATATTCATGTTTCATCAGGAAATAATGTACAAAACATAAAACTGAATATATTAAAAAGTTAAATAAGTGGAACTGTACATTATATTGGCTTATGGTCGGTATTACGATAAAGTTAGTGACTAATAAAACTTGTTTTCACCATGGCAACTACCAATCAGAAACCTTAAAATCCACTTATAATAGCTTACTAGCTCACATTGAATTTCTCATTAGCTGTTTATAATAGCGGGCACTACTCATGTAAGGATACCATGTAGTTTGATTGGCATAATTATATATAGCACATTTTGTTCGTTAGCTCGTTTGAAATAAATGTTAATTTGCAATAATTTATCTCTCATTCTCAAATATATTCGTGTATTTATTTATTTAATATCTACCCGTTAAAAAAACTGATCTACAAAGGAGGACAATAAATAGAAGTAGGCTATGCAAACAATTAATAATAATGAAATCATAAGTAACAATAACAACAACAAAACAAACTACTGTACTAGAAAAAAATCAAGAACAAGACAAATGAATTGACGAATCAAATCGAGTGAAAATGCATTATATTAAATATTAAAAATAAAGTAGGCCTATATTAATATGAAGGAAGATGAAAGAGAAATGAAAAAAATAAAATATATATAAAACAGTTTCTTCCCCGAACCCATAAACCATGCTAACTAATACACACGACAGGAAGCTTACTAGAATACAACCTTTCGGACACAGCCATTGTCTGTCCTACCTATCGTTCAATTAGCCATGACAGTATATTGTTATATTTGATCTCCTCGTTAGTCTAACAGTCTGTTCCCACTGACCAATCAACAACGACCTTTGACACACAACCATTTGGCGGTATGCTCTTCTAAAGATCCGAAATACTTACAATCATGCTTTTATCAGAGTCAAGAATGTAGACATGTACATAGTTATGTTCTGACGTAGTATACGCATTCCATCCGCCGGTCGGTTGAAGAGGGTAGAAGCTGTTATCGACGTTGACATTGTTGCCATACTTCAACTTGTATGACGTAGGTACGACCTAGAAGAAATTGCATCTGAAATTCCCACGAGTATTCGGGTGCAAAAAATTGAATTGTACAGTCGCGGCTTATGAAAGTTGGATAGAGTTTTTATTCGTTTTTCAATGGACGTTTTTTTAAGATTGTGGTTGAGGAAATAAATGTCTTTTGACAGCGAATATAAACCGTATTGTTCTTGTTCTTAGATGAGTTTGTTCAACTCAAGGTCCACTTGATCTCCGCCTAGCGGAGGCTCGTCGAACTCCCAAGTTAGGTCGTCGCAAGGGAACCAAAATCGCCATGTTGTATCCCACTAAAAAAACTGTTATAATAATTAAATATCCGTTGTAGATCATGTAACACTATACTTAAAACACGTAAAAGAGACATTTTGATAGATAACAATGATTCAAGATTATAAAATATGATGATTGTTTCCTTTTTAGGAGGTAATTCTATTTGACAGATCACTTCATTTGTTTTCTTTCACGTTTCTCCCATTTGATTAACATGTGATTTTTAACATTGTGGAACGGACTGCGATGACCTAACTTGGGAGTTCGACGAGCCTCCGCTAGGCGGAGATCAAGTGGACCTTGGTTCAACTTTATAATTAATATATTCTTGGAAGTTGCGTTGAGACCTATGGCACTTGTTTCAGTGCGCCAGGGCCTTTTAACGCTGAAAGGATCACTGCCACCCAATTATTTTCATTTTGCCACAAAGAGTGTTTTTTTTTGTCTACAAGCATCGTACTAAAAATAAATCAAAGACATGAAAAGTTAAGATTTTCTATTTTTTGGTTCAAACCGGATTCGAACTCACACACCATCATGGCTATTTCAAGATATTTCGCTCTTATTTATTTTTAAACAATTTAAACTATCATCTTTGAATCCATGTACTTATAAATGTTTTCTGAGTCCTTTATATAAAATTCTGAGAAAATCCCAAAATAGTTTCTCACACGTTTTCACATCATATTTTCCCAAATTGGGGTCATAATGCGATTTAGCTTACACTACATAAAACAAAACCACGATAAAATCCGTGACATATGGGAACTTAACCTAATCATGAAAATAATGAACAAACTGGTAAAACAATCACAGTAACCACTGTGCTAAGACTATTGTTGATCATTACGGCTTAAAGTCTGTTCCCTGCACATACGTTCATCCACCAACTCACCCGTCTTATGCCTCATCATTAAATTAAATTCAACTTTTTATATTCGTTCCTTCAAAGGACCTTGTCATTGCTTTTTGTTTTTAATATTAATAAACGTCTAAATTCTAGCTGATGCAGAAAAAAATTGTTTCTCTTCCTAATTTCTAAAACAAACGTTCATGTAACTCGAGTTCTTTTTTTGTTTACAAAGAGGTAGCTCACGTATAAACCACGGTTTTAAATGTACAGAGTAAGGACCTTTAATGACGTCAACCCCCCCTCCCCCCCTCCCCCCCCCACACAATCTCGTGACACCGTCTTTGGCCCATTGTGGGGACAGATGGTGCGTTAAACTGCACGGGCTATTTCTGGTGGGCCAGGGTTGGACAAACCTTCTATCTATATTGTCATGACCAACATTGTTATCACATAAATTTATTGTTTTATTATGTCAATTGTTAAATTTTTTAGTGACTCGGTGTGATTTAATTTTTAAATACAAAACTTATTTGTATTTTTGTTGTGAAACCAATAAATGAAAATCAAACCCCGAATGGATATCGAATCAAGGTTTCGTTGTGGATTTCTCAATAATTTGACCCACGAGTGTTCTAGCGTAGAATCCCTGTTGTGGTTGTGTCTACTCTTGTAAATAAATAAACAAAGATGTATGTGCGCGATTTGAACAGTGTATTTAAACTGTATAACTGAATATTTTGGTAATAATCACGTATACAAATACAATTTAATCCACACTAATGTTAATACCAGATTGAAAATAAAGCACCAAATAAATTTAGCCGTCATAAACGTAGATAATTAACATTTATAAATATTCCCATAAAACGTCAATAAATATTTAAACAGTTTTCGTTATGAATGCACTTTCGAGTAGTTCTTGCAAAAGCGTGGTCACCCCTGCCCGCCAAACTCTTTGATTTGGCCACATCGTCTTCTGTTTCTACTCAAATTACTTGTCCGAATAGACAACAAAAAACAACACTCGAGCTGAGCGCGGAATTCTCACGGAGTTATTGTAGAAATTATACAGAGTGAGATGCTATTCACATGGTTAAGTAAGCTTTTAGAAGCGTGTTTGCCTTTTGTTTTTATTCGACTAGTTATATATTTAGCTACATGAAATTAATTTAGCTGCTGATTCTAGCGTTATAGGTTCTAAGTATTGTGCATGTTACTGTGCATGTTTCCTAACTGGCCATCGTGAAACAGCCGGCGATAACAACGCATTAACTTAAAATAATTGATTGATGTATTAATAATCACATAATACATTCATTATTTTAGTTTAAATATACCAGATCCATAATTTTAAATATCATAACATATTTGTGTTTTATAGTATTAATTGTGATAGAAAGTCGATTTAATTGGACATGATTTAAGTTTATCGACGATCTAATGTGTTCATTTGCTCTAGTAAAACGCAAGATTTCACGCAAATGTACATCAGTACCTTTTGTTTTACTAAAATTAATGGGCCACATAGAGGAAATATACATTTTGAATGTTTTTATTTTCTATTGTAAAACAAAGTTGAGTTTTAGATTTTTTCAATTAATTTTTAAAGTGAAAATTGACTTATAAAATGGAAGTGATCCAACAAACACAAATCTATTAACATAGTTATAAATATAAGTTTCGTTCGATAGTTAAGCTACGAACAAATTTTCATCAACATTTCCTTAAACTTACTAATCTTTGCTTATATTTAAAACATTTATAGCAAATTCAGTTATACCAACAAAGAACAAAGATGCGTCCAGATTGTAAGAGTCGCCGTTGCTTTGTCCAGCGCTGTACCGCGAGAAAAAGTCATAAAACCAACAAAGTTGCGTCCAGATTGTATAACAGTCGCCGTTGCTTTGTCCAGCGCTGTACCACGCAAAAAGACATAAAACCAACAAAAATGCGTCCAGATTGTCAGAGTCGCCTTTGCTTTGTCCAGCGCTGTACCGCGCAAAAAATTCATAAAACCAACAAAGATGCGTCCAGATTATCATAGTCGCCGTTGCTTTGTCCAAGACTGTACAGCGCAAAAAATTTACAAAACCGACAAAGATGCGTCCAGTTTGTATGAAAGTCACCGTTGCTTTGTCCAGCGCTGTACCGCGCAAAAAATTCATAGAACCATCAAAGATACGTCCAGATTGTAACAGTCGCCGTTGCTTTGTCCAGCGCTGTACCGCGCAAAAAATTCATAAACCAACAAAGATACGTCCAGATTGTAAGAGTCCCCGTTGCTTTGTCCAGCACTGTACCGCGCAAAAAATTCATAAAACCAACAAAGATGCGTCCAGATTGTAACAGTCGCCGTTTCTTTGTCCAGCACTGTACCGCGCATTGTTCCCATCGCGATCACGACTCATGAATCCATCCTATGTTCGCAAATAAACCCGACGATTTGTTATTGGTTACTGATGCCGTCACAGTCGCATCTGACATGCGGACATGTTGACGTTGGGGGGGCGACCCGGTTATGAATATGGTCGGTCTCTGTTTTACTTGTCCTCGACTGTACCGCCCGCTAGGGGTGGTCACGACCCTTTAGAGGCGGCCGCACTTTTGCCGCATCCATCGGCTTATTGGTAATAATAAATCCATCGAAACAGAACATCAACAAACAATAGTTGAAAAAACACTACATGGATTTGTAGTAATAACAACAACAACGAAAATGACGACAAAAAACTACAACAATAAAAATAAAAATATTTACAATTATAAAAGTAACAATCAATAATAGTAATAAACTATAAAAATAAACAAATAATGATATTGATGATAATAATAATAATAGTAATAATAATAATAATAATAATAATAATAATAATAATAATAATAATAATAATAATAATAATAATAATAATAATAATAATAATAATAATAATAATAATAAAAATAATAATAATAATAAAAATAATAATAACAATAATAATAATAATAAAAATAATAATAATTTTGAATCCCGCCCCTATTCCAAACATATAAATCAATTGTTACGATAAGTCGTTATTCCCAATCCAAACCTATTCAATTCACGGTTTTATACATTTCCAAAATTATCTTTTAGCTGAAGAAAACTAGATCCACATAGGCAGACGAGGAAGATTGCAGCTATAGAGACTGGGTGAGCGATCGACGGACAGACAGACAGACAGACAGACAGACAGACAGACAGACAGACAGACGGACAGAGCGCCAGCATCGTGACCCGTAGGTCACTAACTTGAAAGAAATGAATGATGATTTCCATACATTAGTGACTTCATGCCCGGCGAGCAGAGAAAGGCGAATCAAATCTCGCTTCACTGGGAGTGGCTCTGCTCTGAACATACACCCTCGTTACTCCGTGTTACACTATGACACACCAGAGTTACTCCATTAACACCAATTACAGCCAATTTATATCAAACCGAATTGAAGTAAATATTCTACTTTTAAATCATTTTATCTACCTTGTGTTCTTATCTTCTTGTTGACTTCATTAACTACACTGACTACCATGACTACGAAAACATTGATTATTTATTAAATATTGCAATAATTTAAATATTATAAAACATTTTATAATTATAAACGTAGATGCAAAAAATATTGCTGTATTTGTATTTTTAGAGATTCAATTCATATTTTGCTTTTTCGACTGAGCCTCCAAATGAATGACAAAATTTGTAACATAAACAATAACTATTTAATTATTAATTGCATTCTATTTATTGTCCTTCTTTGTAAATCAGTTTGATAACTGTTAAGGATGACAATAAATAAGTAAACAGTGTGAAAGTGGTAGCAGGTACCTGTTTAGATAGTTCGACGCGCCTCCGCCAGGGGATTCACGGACCGCGACGGAAGTGTGACGTCAGAAAGCGTCACGCGGTGAAGGATCTAGAACGAGAGAGGTCAGACTTACCACCTGAGAGACTTCATATACGTTTAGATTTAATTATCTAAATGTGTAGTAATAACATAGAAATAACAATCTTAGAAATTATAAATGTAGTAGAACAATCTTTTCAGGTGATTAATAACATGATAATGTTGGAAGGCGAGATGTAGAACGAATGGGTTTGGAATGAATAGATTGGAATGATTCTAAAACAAACCCACTCCAACCCACTCAAAATAGACTAGATGCATTCTGGTGGCAAGAAAGTAAACTTTTATTAGGAGTGGTTTAGCTGTAAATTTTCATTGTTGTTTTATTGTTATTATTCATTAATGGCGCTGAAAAGAGGTTGCTTAGCAGCTCTATCTATGTTAGTTTTGAGTCCTCTTATAGATACTATATAAAGAGTGTTTTTTATTTATTTATTGATATATTTATTTATATATTTATATATTTATATATTTATATATTTACATATTTATATATTTATATATTTATATATTTATATATTTATATGTTTATATATTTATATATTTATATATATTTATTTATTAATTTATTTATTTATATTTTTTTATTTCTACGTGTTTATGTTTAAAAGGACGATATGGATTATAACGAGTGTACTATCCAGTACTAACTCCCTTGTCCCTCTCTGTTCTAGGTTCGCTTGCCCTGGCTGGGTCGTGGCATGATTAGCATGGAACTATCGCCCGTACAGCAGTTACATAGCGGACTACACGGTATGGGTCACCACGGGGATATGCAGCAGCATCACATGCAACAGCAGACCAACATGATGCATCATGGGATGAACGACGAGCCCAAGAAAAAACGTGAGTACTTTATCAGAAAAAAATTCTGATATTTTAAATTTTTTCGGTTATCGATCAAACTTCCTCAGACTAAAAATCTGTTTTTTTTTATTTTCGGTAATCGATCAAACTTCCTCAGACTAAAAATGTAATTTGTGTCCGACGAAGGCGTAAATGTGTTCCAATGAGTTGATTCATCGTCTGTAAATGTCAGTTTTTTAATCAGACTTTAAATCCTCCGTTAACTCTAAAGAATCCTTTTAATCACACACACACACAATTATGCGTTTTTTTTTTTCATTTCATAAAGGGCCAGATGAGATGTACAATCGAGTGAAGTATACATTTTTTGTCTATGGTTGCTATGGAGTTTGTTTTTCTTATGGAAAATAGCATGTAATAAAAAAATTCCATAGCCACCATAAAGGGAACCCGCAACTAACGTCACATCAGGACTACAACAATGGAACAAATGAATTGAACTGATGGACAAACAATCAGCTGTCAAAATAATAAAATTGCAACCATACAAATAAACACAAGTGTAGCAATAGTAACTGCTCGCCATTTAAAACTTTTAATGATAGACAACGACTAAGTGAAAGTTTTGTATGTGTATTTGTTTGTTTTTTGTTTTGTTTTCCAAAATCAGAAGAAATTATTTTTGACAGCTTGTTGTTTGTCCATCGATTCAATTCATTTGTTTCATTGTTGCCTTTTGGTGTTGCTAGTGCTCGAATGTGCATCTGTTTGTTAAAGTATCTCGTAACTAAACAACAGTTTCAAGGCTGCTGATTGGTTCAAATAAGTCGTCACGTCTACGAAATGTGAACGAGTCTTTGTTATTTGTCTGTCTTCTTTGGATTAATGAATGAGCGCAGTTTCCCTGAAACACTAGTTGCCACAACTTTTGTAAACAACGAGTGTCAACAGAGGAATAGCATATGTCCGTGCAGTTTGTACTAAGACCGGGTGGATCTGATAGTGATAGTGATTCGATAGTGCAAGAATAAACTGTATAACAAACATACCAAAGACTGTACGTTATGTAAACATCAATTAAAATAGAATCTACTTGGTTTTCAAGAAACATAACCTAAGCAGAAAGTCCTTGATTACTGAGAGTTCATACAGAATATATCAGTCAATTATTAGATGAACAAATGAGAACCAAAACGATAGAAACAAATAACTAGAACGAACTGTTGTGCCAATGCCAAGACAAGTTTAGGTTACGTGTGCAGGTTCTACAACGCTGGGATGCGTTTAATGAATAACCCTTTCTCAGTAGAAAGAAGTAGCTATCTGACAATTACGTAAAGAAGACACGTGTCACGACAAAACCAAAACATTTTTAAAGTCGTCTTACAATAACTTCGGTAATGCTTTCGTCATCAACAATGACGTGTTTACGGTCTCGGCCAACCCGAGCAGGTACTTGAATTAGCCACGGCCGCTGGTTGGTTGCCGCTCAACCACCCGTGACGGAAGCATTACCGAAGTTATTGAACGACGACTATAGTAGTAGTTTGACTTACGCGAACGCTCCCCTCACAAGTCTGTTCATATCGTAATTTCTCTCAAAATCACTCCTCGCATGAACAAGTAAATAATTGTAGACCTGTATTTGTCATTGCTGCTCGTCTTTTGTCAACATGCCCGTATGACTGGTCTTACTCGCTCAACGTCTCGCAGTGCGAAGGCCACGCGGTACGCTGCTACCCTTCGATGTACCCCCCACCCCACCCCATCGTTACCCCCCCCCCCCCCCCCCCCCCCAGCCCGCGCGTACAGACGACGAACGACATTGGAATGCAGACAGCCAGGGCTGGCTATACGGAGTTAGTAAACAGTTGGGCCAGTTTGATGTTGGCATAAATTTATCGATTCGTTATAATTTCAGTGTTTTTATCTCTGGAAAATGTATTTTAAACTAATACAATTATTTATCTTTGAATTTATCATATTCAACTATAGGTACGGGATAAACTAAACGTGTGTTCATAGGAAACAGGGAAACAATGGACAGTCTGTGGTGAGTGATAATAATTTGCTGTACCCCCCCTCCCCCCCCCCCCCCTTATAGGGTGCACACTAGTGATGGTTACAGTAGACTTTCCTTCAAATGCAAGTATCGGTTGATTTAAGATCTAAATTACATTGCTTAGGAGGGAATTTATCTACAATCCTGCTAGTTACTTATAAATGTAAAATACCTAGAAACGCGTTCAAAACTTTTCTCGAACGAAAATCATAATTCTCAAGTGCGGAAAGACATGAAAAGTGTACAGCCATCTAGAAATGAAATAAATATCTTCGTCCAATTAATTGGATCTGCCTCTATTTAATGATGCCGCCTTCCAATTATGAGATGCACGTTTAGGCTCGTTTAACCCGTAAATCATTTTATTTTACACTATTCCACCAGAGTTGTGAATCAGAAGATACCCACAGATAATTTATTGCGATATCTTTGTCTGCCGTCGGTTCGTTGTGTGTGTGTGTGTGTCGGTGGTTTTTAATGTTACAACTTACCGTTGTAGTTCTCGCCGACACCGCTACGCCGCGCTTGTCTCGGAATACTCGTCACGTGAGCGAGCGAGGCCGTCCACGCGACGCTGCGAGTATTTCCCCTGTTCATCTACCCTGGGCAAGACTTGATTTCGGTCTGTTAAGAGCGAAGGGTAGTCTCTACGTCAAAAACCGCAGAAAATGTTCACTATTAAATTATATCTCAAGATTGCAACAATAAATCGAAAATCTAAATCAGCAGCGCACTGTGTTTTGGTAAGCCCTACAGACTGAATAAAATATTATAACCATTAGCGAAGTACTTTGATTATAATTCAATAATTAGTAATAACATTAATTATTTAAAAAAATCATACTGATTATAATATAAGTCACGACTTAGAGCGTTCAATGTGTAGGGCTTACTAAACCACAGTGTGCTGCTGATTCAGATTTTCGATTTCAAAGCCCATTCTTGTGATGTAATTTAAAAATGAAAATTTTGTGCGGTTTTTGACGTAGAGGTATCCTTCCCTGTTAAGATGGATTTAGATTGCCCCTCCCTCCCCCCCCATACACAAAAAAAGAAGTCTTATTTGAATTCTGGGAGTTTTAACCTGTTGGAAGTAGATGCGACGAACTGATATGGAAATTTGACGAGCCTCCGTCAGAGGATTTAGAGGACTTTGATCCGGGGTTGGGTTAGGGGATGGGGAGTACTCATACAATTTCTTAGTTGTAATTCCTTGTTTTATGGTCATGTATTTCACCCTTCCATACTAATCATAGTGTTGATAATGGTCCATTATTATTGTGTAGT
Source organism: Isoperla grammatica (assembly GCA_945910005.1). NCBI lineage: Eukaryota > Metazoa > Arthropoda > Insecta > Plecoptera > Perlodidae > Isoperla > Isoperla grammatica. The sequence goes on from OX246750.1 coordinate 9,958,125, forward strand.
CCCGCCCACCCCCCATGTTATACCCTGTTCTAGAATTACATTGATTACATAAAATGAATACTGTGTCTATGCCTTAAATGTTTAGAACTTCCTTATAGTTGCACCGCTTTCAGTTGCAGTGCACAATTTATTTGATAGTATCTTTATCCAAAGACGATCATGCGTGGTTCGAACTCAATTGTCCATGTTTGTTTATACCAAAGAATCGCGTCATTTATTGCAAGAAATACAATCCTTTGTTGAAAGCAAAATTCGTATTTTAATAACTAACATCAATATTGATGATTACAAATTTTCTTGATTAAAAAAGTAAAAAAATGAATTTATTTTTCAAATTTAGGAAATGGTTCCCAAACATAAAACAATAATGAGTTCGTATTGACGATCTATGGTCATCTTGGAGTAAATTGTCTTGCCGTCTGTTGTTTATTCATGTCTGATTTTGTTTGGGTTCCTCCACCAGAGCTCGTTTCGAACATTATGAACATAAACATATTCAACATGTTAAACATATTCTCTTTACAAGACTTTGCCTTATACAGGAGAAATTTAATCAAATGCTCATAATGAAAATTGAGTAGTGTTGCTAAGGAAAGGAGAAAATATATTAAAATATAAACACTCTAAAAACTATTTTCCTTTCTATAGGATTCAGAATTGAATTGCTTAAAAATTTAGATTAAGTAATCACTTAAATAGCAACATAAATTTCAAATCCAAAATTTCTTGTTTGATTATGAATTTCCCAAAAATTTCGGGGATTCTAAATAGCTTCGTCAGACGGTAACGAGCTCTCGAAGGACCCAGCATTGCGCATTGCATGACGTCATTCTATCAGTCTTTTGTTTCTCTTCTTTTGTAGAAGACAACACTGCGCACGCGCTGAACCAGGAGGGTGAGTTCACAAACTTTTGCACATTTCTTTTCAATTTAACGGCATGATTTGACGGGATTTTAACTGGCTCTTTGTTTCACTGTAAAAAAAAAAAATAAATAAATAAATAAATAATAAATAATTTAATTTTACCAAATAATTGGTTGGCAATCGTGACTATTTCGGTCATACCAGAATGTGACTTGTTAATTTTGATGAAAATTCAAAATGTCCGTCACAACAGCAATGGGTTCAATCGGGGGTTAATGTTTTTATTAATTACAATCATCTACCTTTAGTCAATCAAGAAGGCTAAAATATTCTCAGTGACTATAATAAATGTGAGCTAAAGTATTGACTGTTTTAAAAGCCGTATTATGAGAAGAAAAATTCATATAATACAAATCAAAATTGTGTATAGTAAAATCCTGTTAAAATATGCAAGGTTAACATACTTTTAAGAATGATGCATGGGCTGTGGGGTATCCCCAGATACATTTTAATAACAATAATACAATAAAATACAAAGCGTCTTTATTCATCTTCAAATCAGAGTAGGCCTACATAAGCTAAGATAGAGACAGTTAATTTATATAAGATTATTGGTGATACGATATTTATACATTACTTATTATATAAAAAACGTTGCCTGTAAACCCCTGAAATGTTATATTACTCATATATCATACATGTTTTCTTGAGTAGTATGAATGGCTACATCAATATGTCCCTACTGCAAAGGTATCAAATTGCCAGTTAATACAATATCTATAAACAAATAGAATTATGGAAAGTTGTTCCTCAGGATGTTATGTTCCGCATTGGGATCAACAAACAATGGAATAGAGAGAAAGTAATTTTAAGATTCATAAAACAGTATTTTTATTCATGAGTTAAGTTATACCCTGCGTTATGTGGAGATTGTTTTTTAGAACAGAAAAAGAATTTTCCGTTCGTAGGGTGTTAAAAGTAGGATTTATGTACGCTTTGTCATAATATATAGGAAACAAGTAATAATTCAAATCTGTTTTATCGCTTAAAACAAGATTACACACATTCATGATAGGTATTTCAAATGCTTATCTTGCGTACATTATGAGAGTTTTGTTATTAATAAATACATTTTTAATTATTACAATTCGGGTGAGCATTTCATTTATAAGAAATGTGTCTTCTTTAATAATTCTGATTAAAAAAACTATTTTTGTTTACAAAGAAGGACAGTAAATACAATAACTCAATTTAAATAAAACAATAAAAAGGCGACTAAATAAATCAACCACTATAGAAAGCTGAAATCTGAGAGCTGAGAAGAATAATAGAATCTAATTAATTAAACACAATTTCAATTGTTTTGAAATGAGAATCAAAAATAAAATCCTAGTTTTAAGTAAAGTATAATAAAAGTTATAACAAAGTTCTATAATTTGTAAGATTTAACTGTTTATGAACGAATTAAAATGTATTTTATAGACTTGATAAAATCTTATTAATTAAACTCAATTTCAATTAATTTGGCCGTCATTCTACGGGATTTGACAATGTATGTGAAGTGTAGACAGTATAGATTGATTGGTTATCGCTCACTCGTCGATGGTGTTCGAAGCCTACAGGGTTGGTTTAGTCGCTTTATATAAAAGCCCCCCACTGAAAATCAGTCTTGTTACTGAGTGGATAGACTCTATAAATATGAATTTATTTTATTTTTATTTTTATTTAGATATTCTTTCGCCTCACTCTAAATTATTTTATGCGTCATTACCGCTGCGATCGAGTGAGGCGAGGGAATCTGATCCGTTTGTCTATTTCTAGGAACATCGGAACAACTCGTTATAGAAAACTTCCTATTCAAACGAATTAATTCCTAAAAACATATGTTTTGTTTGGTTTGAATTAGTTATGGCTAATCATCCGCATTTTTCGGTGTCTTATCTTTAGCGTTCAAGTGGTGAGAACTAACCAGGTTGGTTGTAATAATTCCAAGAAGTTGAAGCAACGTAGCAAATGCGTCCCAATACAGCTGTTTAAATTAATTTGGATATATGTTTGTTAAGAAAATAACCAACTATACAAGAATGGTAAATTTGCTTAGATGAAAAAAAGATTTTTATGTTTTGGTTTAGAATTGAAAAGATATTTTTATAATATTAATAGTTCCTTAGAAAAGTATAGAAACCTTTGATAGTTATTTATTTGCCGTGAGTATTTTTGAATCAGGGATTCTGTTATATTCATAGTGATAAAGGAAGGAGTAAAATTTAAATTAAAATAAGTAAAAAATGCTCATGGAAGAATCAAACAGATAAACATAATAACAAAAGAAACCCCTAATATTAGGGATCTAAGTATATGGGAATGTCATTAAAAGTAAATTGTGATTTCGGTTAAAATAATTACTTTTTAGAAGAGTAAGCATTTGAAAACACTTAAATTCACCACGATTTACATAATCCGATCACTTTAAGCGTCAACATTAACGCAAAATTAATGACAACACTAAACTTATAAACTTTTACACAAAATTCAATTTGAAATAACATTTCAAAAACATCTGCAATTAATATAAAACAGAGTTATAATATCCACGTTTTTTCATAGCACGAATAGATCTACAACCCCAACCGACAATTATCGTTTTGTGTGGTATCTGTGCTACAAGGTAGTTTACACTGAGCATCAATACATGTACAGCAAAACTTCTAACAGCTGTCCTGTATCTTATTGTTTTACATTATCATATTATCTGATTGTTGTGTAACTGTAAGACACATATAGAATCACACTTAACATTCATGAGTCTTTCGCATAGACGTTTCAAAATCACCCGCTGCTATATATGTTAATTTACAATAATAATTAAATCACTCTCGACAAAAAAACCTTCTTTGATTACCGATCATTAAAACCAATCAAGTGTATCACACACAGTAGTCATCAATAATTAACAATGCAAATGAACACATACAGCGACAGACTCAAGCAATTACACTCCTGGTGACAATCTACTCCGAGGATCGCGCGTCACCTGCTTGACTACGTCATCGTTATGATTAGGATATTATCTCACTCACTCTCAATAAAACACACCGCTTATTCACACATTTGTTCTATCCCGGTTGGATACCGTCTCGTCGCATTGTTGCGGGGTTTTCAACAATCACGCTGCCACTATCTTAATCGATTTCTGATCGTTTTCAGACCCGTTTAGAATTTTATAGGGTTTTGAGTACGGGCATATAAAGTGTATCGGATACGGTGATCTCACGATCTAGGGAACGGGTATATACGTGTTAATAACTGGGGAGGGGGGGGGAGGGGGGCGTTGCGATGTATTCATAGAAAAGGTATTTGAACTAGCGAATATTGTTCTGTCTGTGAATAATGTATTTTATTTGTTCTGCCAATAAGGAATGGCTCGAGATTTAGAGGAATTGTATTGTGTTCAGTATGTTCTTGATATGGAAAGGTTCAGGATGACCTATGGCTATTGATGACTAGGGTCGGTGTGTTCATAGAAAAGTTATTTGAACTAGCGACTAGTCTTATGTCTGTGAATTATGTATTTTATTTGCTATCCCAATCACGAATGGTTCGAGATTTCGATGATTTGTTTTTTTTTTAGTATCTTCTTGATATGAAGAGGTTCAGGATGACCTATGGCTATAGATGACTAGGGTCGGTGTGTTCATAGACAAGGTATTTAAACTAGGAAATATTCTTTTGTCTGTGAATATATTTTATTTGTTATGCCAATCACGAAGAGTTTGACTTTTTCGCGAGATTTTGAGGCCTTGTTTTGTGTGTTTAGTGTATGTTCTTTTTATATAAAATAAAAGGCACATGATGACTTAGAAATATTAAAGTAATATAAAGTTTACCATCATCTCGAAGACATCTGTTAGTGGCCAGCGTGCAGAAAAGTAGAAACATTTACGGTTTGTCATGCAGAAAACGAATGTGCTGTTATAACTTTGTTAATGGTCGTTTCTCTATACAATGAGGTGTAACTATCCGTTTCTAAGTGGATTAGGACTGTACTTGTACTTCTGTGGTTTGAACTTTGACCTTTATACGTCTAAGAGGGAGCACATTCCAGAACACTCATACACTAGCGTATAACATCACGCTAAACTTCATTCCTATAATCCTGCGAAATAATTATAGTCAACATCATAAGACAACTCCAAACACCTCATCATCAGGTCATATTAATAACCATCACAATAAATTCTCTCTAAGTAATCAATGCGGTATTAATTTATTTTAATTATAATGAAGCATACTTTATAGTTTTGAAAAATCCTGTTTGAGTTAAGTAATTTTATACAGGTATGAAACTAGTTGAAGTAGTCGAGTTATCTAGTTATTAAAAGCTATTAATAAGTGTTTGTTCGTATAGCTATGCATTATATTATATTCATTAGTAAATCAATTTTTATTTGATTGCCTCTTGCTAATTAAAGGAAAGCAAAGAGTACACAAACCCGTCTGCCATAGCTCAGACCTTTCTATACCTCGTTTATTATGAGTACGTTATAAATTTCTTGTCGATTAAATGAATCAAACGATTCTAGTTCGTCGGTTGGTTTTTAAAAACAATATTCAGTCAATGCTCAACTATAAATATTGATTTTTTCAGTACTGTATAATTGCGTGTTAACATGATCGTGGGGCAATCTTGTTAGGAAGGCGATAAAAAATGTGGGAAGTTTTTTTTTTCGGAATTGGTATCGGCAAACCACTGCTGCGATATCTTAGCGGGTTCCGTACGAGAACTGAAGTTAAAAGAGGTTTGACCTAGCCAGGATATGGAAGGGTGACCGTAATTTTTTTCTTGACATTCAGAGTAATAATGTACCTCATTCACAGTTCGATGCAATTGGTTGGAAAGTTTGAGAATTTATGTTTCTTTTAGTATCTTTAAAATTACATTCTGTGTTAGAGTTTTGGAATTATGAGGAGCTCTGCACATTTAAAACGGTTCAAAATTGATAAAATTTTGATAAAATTTCAATTACACATAATACAGTGTGTACATCCTAAGAAAATAATAAATAACAAAGAAAAGTATACAAAATATTACAAAATATAGTGTCTATAAAATAATATAATAATAATAATTTTTGTAGGAATACCCGTTCTAGGGTGCACACCAGCTTTACCTGATGTTCCCCTCTTCAGGTGACTAACTAGGTTATTAGGGTGTTTGGATAGTTGGGAAGGAATGTCCGAGGGCTGATAGTATGACTCAATCCCAGCATTAGCTTTTACGACTGAGGAAATACCTCGGAAAAAACCTTCAGTCAGGTCTGCCGGTGGCCAGAATCGAACCGGCGACCTCCCGAATTAGAGTCTCGCGTCTTACCGCTGAGCCACCTCTATCGGTTAAAATAATACAGAAAATATAGAAATGTACACAAAATACATATTTGTTTATTTCTCGCGGTGCCTAGCTGGTTTTACCATCCAGTGGCTCGATGCCTTTATCAAGGTCTAGCTAGTGTGAACCCGTGGCGTTAGTTTGAGCAGATTGGCACTGACGTGTTAAACTAACGTTACGAAAACCAGCGTGATATCACGATGTTCACTTTTATTTTATTATAACATTATGACAGAAAACACAATTTAAATTATTAAATGTAAATAACACTTAGCATAAACAGACATTTTGACACACGATTTGTGAGAGAAGTACGTTGTATGTTTAGTAGTTACTGTGGTATTAATGTCGTGATATGTATATATATACGCCGTGTTGTGGTCGACTACGGTAATACCACACATCACGTCTTGATGGGCGAGGGAAGCGAATCGTGTTGCCATTTGTTCGTGTTGCGCACGGAGAATGGGTTTTAGTGACATTTCGAAGATATTAGGAATGTCAACGTAAAAAACTGAACCTTATATATTTAACAAATAAACATTCTGTTTTCTAACAAAATAATAATTTCTTTGAGTTTATTAACAGCTGTTCTAGTTTGAGATGATAGTTATGCGGGTAAACATCCTTTTAAATCAAAGAGTATTGAAAATGTAGAATTGAAAAAGAAAAGCTTCTTTTCAGAATAAACTTTAAGGTAGATTTAAAAAATGTATATTTTTATTGTGCATTTGTTCCAAGAAACGGTTTAGAAAAATATATACAGGAATATTAAACATTTGAACAATTGTACTATTGCTGTATACCTATTTCTGTACAAACTATGCCCATGTGGCAAATTAGGGACAAGAAAAGGTCACGTGTAGGTGTAGGAATATTATTGTTTAGAAGACGATGTAAGAGAAATTGTGTAAGCTATTTTCATTCTAAATCTAGTATGACCAAAAGCGTTTAAAACATCGAAAGTAATCATAAACTTACAGCGGTTAGTAACGAACCCGTTTGTAACCAACATCCTCACTTCATTTGAATTCCAAAAATGTTAATTTGAGTGAATCAACAAAAGCAACTTCTAAACTCCACTTTTTCTTTAAATAAAGATGAAACACATTAATTAATGTCAGATATACCTACAGCAATCTTTCAGGGGTTGACAGTATACTGCTCTCGGAGAAATCACTGGACATGCACACTATATACTCTTAAATTCCAGACAACTATGTATCCATGTGTAACTATCACACGTCAGATAATTTATCCGATCACAAAAGTTGTATTTGCAACTATTAAAAAAACTGTTTCCGATCTAATAATTACGCTCGGGCAATAATAAAAACCTACTCCTACAACTCCTGGCAGCCTGATAGAGGTCTTTCCTTGTTGATCTTTTCATTTGGTCCAATTACTGTGCACGTTTTGGCACAAAGCAGCGACCGGTAAGATTTCTATCTCTTACCTTCTGTGTGTAGCCTATTTATGACCTCCACTTGACCTCCAATGATGTAACATAATTGCTACAAAAACAACTGAAATCAGATTTAATTTTATATTATCAGCACAAATATCTATCGATAAATCATATAGTTGTTGTAGTGGTATGGTATTTTTTCTTTTACTTAGAGAAACTGGTAATATTGTATAGTGCCAAGATGTTAATGCACTAGTTTTCACGCCAATGTGTATTGTAACCATTTGTCTGTGCTTCGTTGTCAATGGGTTTAACTAAATCAAAGGGAAAAGTGAGATCCTGCAGTTAATTAAGTTGTCCTCCCTTTTTGTGTATCTTTCTGTGCTCGTGTTTTTTTTTGTTGGCACTGCTGCAAACGTAGGAATAAAATTTGCTGCATCTGTTGCAGGTTTGTTGTTTTATGTTAATTACGATCGAAAAAGTTAATGGTTTATTAATAATATTCTGATAATACTATAACGTTGAAGTATTTTTTAATGTTGTATTTGACTATTGTGTGACTTTCTTCCGTATCTTGTACAAAAAAAAAAACAAGACAAAAACTATGAAATATACACACCCATCTTTTGTGAGAAATTTCATAGATCTATACTTTCTCAAGGCACTCAAAACAAGCACAATAAAGCAAATATTTATATATTGTACTATTTTTATGTATAATAGAAATAACAACGTGTAATATCTTACTGGTTACTCTACCTGATGCATTTAAGAACCATAATTCATACTAAAATGAGTAAATTGTTTGCATCACTATAATATACATACATACTAAGTATTGGCTTACGAAGGTACCACCCACCATTTCAATACCCTCACAATCCTACCACAGCAATTTCCAAGCCCATAACTTTCATAACAAAAAAAAAATAAGCATATTAATTTTTGTCGATATGATATATCGTATATTGATTTTCCCTTCGATTTCTCATTTGAATATCACCGATGTTTATGATAATAAATGTATATTTGTTTTGTTATGGCTACCTACCCACCATACAGTAGCAATGTTTGCAAGAGATAATGCAATTCAAAGGCACGTTTTGATTCTGAAATACTGTAATCATTAGGAATCGAGGTTTGCTGGCGTTGGGCGGAATATTTATCAACTACTCTCGAACTCGAACTCGAACTCGAAACAATGCGCAGTTGATTTATTGCGATTCTGGTCGAACGAGAGACAAAGAGACGTTTACTAGTTGCACAACACCTAGCGAATAAATCCATCATATAGTTAGATCCTAGTATTTCGTGTGTGTCCTTGTATGGAATGTGGTTTCATGACTCACTTGTCGCGCTTAAGCTCTTTAGGGATATATGTAGGCTGTGTATAAATAAACACAAACAGCGCGGGAGGTAACTGGCCATAGACCCTGCAGTGCAGAACTCTCGATTTCTGTAAGTTAAAACTACTTTAAAATGCAATAAAACTGTCAAAAAGAAATTTCAAAATATATCATTACTTAGAGAATCGAATGTTCTTTCTAATAATTTCATATCGGTTCCAATAAATATGTCCATATTTTTAAAATGTCTTATTTAATTGTAAATGGTTTGTTGCAATAACACATTACACTATAGGGCACTAGCAACACCAAAAGACAACAATGAAACAAATTAATTGAATCGATGGACAAACAACAAGCTGTCAAAAAATAATTTCTTCTGATTTTGGAAAACAAAACAAAAAACAAACAAATACACACACAAAACTTTCACTAAGTCGTTGTCTATCATTAAAAGTTTTAAATGGCGAGCAGTTACTATGGCTACACTTGTTTTTATTTCTACGGTTGCAATTTTATTATTTTGACAGCTGATTGTGTGTCCATCAGTTCAATTCATTTGTTCCATTGTTGTCTGTTGGTGTTGCTAGTGCCCTATACACTACAAATAGCACTGCCTTGCGCTAAGCATGTTGAATTATGGGTAATGCACTGCTTTGCACTATAAGCATGTTTATCAGCGGCAGTGTACTGCCCTGTAAGTAGTTCGACTGCAACCTTGTGAATGCTGACGTCATACATAACCGAGCCGTAGCCAATCAGCGGGTAGCTTTATTAAATACTGACTTTTGATTCGCCAATGCGTCAATGACGTCAGTAAGCATCCACAAGGTTACTGTGGAACGACTCTCTTAATACTGGCGACGCCGTAAGAAGCAAGGTGTCCCCTAAAATTCTGAGAAGAGACGGTCACTCCACACGGTCTATTTCAACGGTATTCAACTCGAGATTGCCCGATCAATAGCTGTATTGTTACTGTCCACTGTATTGACTGCACCAACCGTGAATGGAATGCGACTCCACCACGTCTGACAACATGCGTGCGATATTATCACTACAATACCTGAGGCAGGAGAACGGGATGTAACTAGATTTAGGTTGGTAGTTGTCACACGCGTCACTTCACTATTACATAATCCGTGACGACAACACCTTGCAAGTTAACGCGACGCGATTTTACCTACCTACAGCATACACAGTGTTAGTTTGCTGCAACAAGTGTGATGGGTGTGCATGGGTCAAAACCTAATGGGCGGTCGACCAGAGCTTAATTAGCTGCATCGGTCAAATGCTCAAGAGACCCCCCGACCACCGCTGATAGTCTACAACTCCACTTGCCAACGAGTAACTTGCTGAAATTTATTGCCTGTGATTAACCCTATACATATATTTGTCCGATGCTAGACCGCTAAGACATCAAGAAAGTGAGTCAGTATTATATTGATAAATAAAAAACATACCTGAAGTTGTATGAATGTTTATAAAATGTGTAATGTAAGGTGGTACCATATAATTACAGAGATTGTCGTGGGGGGGGGGGGCGTATTTGCCTTCACGTACACCACTTGATCGTGATGTTTCCAGACTTAAGTTCAACCCTACGTCACTTTAAAATCAAATCTGAAAATGGGATTTTGTCCCTTTTTTGGTTATACATTTATCTTGACATTTTCTTTATACTCCTTAGTGCCCCCCCCCCCCCCCTCCGAATCCATCTACAACCGCATATTATTCTTTTCACACAGAACTTTCTTAAACAGTCTATTGCAATCAGAAGTAAAAGTCAATGCACAACTCAGATAGATTCATTTCTGTTAACGACCCAGCATGAAAGTCAATGTTTTAGTCTCGTGTTTTTAGTATTTTGTTGCTACAATGTCACGTTACGATTAAATGAGCAAAGTGTACACAGTAAAAGTAATTACTATATACCGACCAACCCGTTTTATTTAGTATTTAATCCCGATATGCTCCTAATCATCAAGGAACTATACCACATGATACTACTTTCAAAAACAATTTGCCTGCAGGATTGCAAAAGTCACGATGGTTTTAAGTAGCTGCATTCTACTTGGATTTATGTCGTTATCTTGACTTGACTTGAGCCTTCGAAAACATGTTGGTTGTGAGTTGGAACGAGCTGAGTTCTGTAAGTTCTGAGTTCTCTATCTGAGTTATAGACAACATGTTCTGCGTTGATTTGAATTACCAAACATTTTATATTGTAGAAATCTAATGTTAACTGATTTACATAAAGAGTGCGATCAATAAAAACAATGTATACAAATGATAACGGTTGATAACGGATGGTTATCGCTCACTCGTCGATGGTGTTCGGAGCCTACAGGTTTGGTTTAATCGCTTTAAATTAAAATGCCCCACTGAAAATCAGTCTTGTTACTGAATGGGTAGACTCTATAAATACGAATTTATTTATTTATTTATTTATTTAAAATAGCAAGAATAGAACAAAACTACTGTACTATTGAGAAAAGAACAATAACAAGAAAAATGAATTGAGAAAAAATGCTTTATAAATTTCCATCAATCAATATCTGTCCCTGTACCAAATATAGAGTCGGGTAGGGGGCGAAAATATATATATATATAACAAAAATAAATAAAAGTGTGGAAAGAAAGTAAGATTGCTAAACAAAAAATTGAAAAAAGGGACACAACGGACGAAAGAAACAGAAATAGAAAATGTTAAAAAACAAAATTAGCGAAGAGAAAAACAAGAAGGAAATTAGAAAGGAAAAGTGAAAATGGTAAAAAGGAAAAAAAGAAAAAAACGATCCAAACTCAAACGAATACGAGAATTGCAAAAAAATGAAAGAATAAAGAAAGTCGATGAAAAAGCATCGATGCTCCAGAGCAAGGTAGGGTCATATCACAGCCTGGAGGTTCCGCTCATAGGCGATCCAGTCGTTCAGTGTTTATCGTAGATCAAAGAATTAGCATACGCCATATCTAATCACACCGGCCGACCAGACACCTATGGAAATTGACACGTTATGCTGGCAGATGATTTCGTCTGATAGGCTTTGTACGGTGTATAGGCGACCGCCGCACCTCCCTTCTTCGCGCGCTGCTTATAGGCTGTTGACTAGTGGATGACGCACTGGCCCGCGCGACATTCCCAGACAGTTATGTTATGTTATGTTTTTATTTGCAGCCTTGTAAATTACATACAATACAAAAATTTATATTTGTAATATCGGCTTTGTCCTTAATCTTACTTTAAAACACATTTCCAAATCACAATGTATATACTATCAATATCACAAACACAACTCCTAGACACAACTCCTGATCCAACATGTACATTTTTATATTATAATTTGTACATAACACTTCCATATCCCAGTCATGCTCATTTTTTTCTTCAGTTAACTCATAACTTATTTACTGCATAAATACATTTTTCTATAAGAAATAGTTTTAGTTTTACCTTAAACTCCTTAAGTTTTGCTGTATTCTTTCATACATCAGGCAGTTTATTAAAAAGGATTTTTCCAGCACCACTGGGTGATTACTGATTTATCATTTAGCTTAAGCTTAAGTTACCGTCCTGGACTACAGTGGACGCCGGGGCTTAGTTGAGAACAAGAAAATCAATCGATCTTGGCATTTCACAAATGCCCTGCGGCGTTCTCAGCTTTGCCACGGACATATTGTAGAGGTAAAGTATTGTCCACCAGTGACGTGGCGACCCTAAGCATAGAGAGCCACAGCGTATGACCAGCGATGCTCAGCCGAGGGGACTAGCCTGGTCTGGGATTAGGCAGTTTAGATTAGGCTATTTCTGGAAGCCACAACAAGTGGGGAGGTTGACACTTTTTTTTAGAGTTTAAAATCACCTTTGTTGTTACTACGAAGCTTGGGGGAAAATGTATCTTCAATAGTTTTTGTGTTTAACATTTTTTCATTTGCCGGTACAAATATGCGTTTTGTACCGGTGGATATGAAAATTCTGACAGCAAAAACTATCGCGGATACATTTTTCCCCAAGCTTCATAGCAACAATAAAGGTGAGTTTAAACTATACAAAAAATGTCAACCTTTACACTTGTTTGTGGCTTCCAGAAGTAGCTACAATACAAATTGACTTTACAACGCAATAGCAAGAATCTAGAGTAATCCGCTGCCAAAAATATTTGTAATTACTTTTGGGCTACTTTTTTTACTTTTTTCCCTCTCTAAGTTTATTTCTACTGATATTTTAGAATTTTAAATTAGCTCAGGTTGACACCTTAATCTATTTATAACTGTTAACAATAAACCCAGCAACATACGAAACGCCCACAAATCATTCAGTAATAATGAAAATACATTTCCTTACCGGGAGTAAAAAAACAGCAAAATAGGAACTTATCTTAGTTTAAATCGCTTTAGCACGTCAGCCAACTTGTTATAAATAACACTTGTAACTACCAATCGAACTACTGCCTTTTTTCAATATGATGTTTTCCACTAGACTAGAAATAGCACGATTTTCTAATATGATTTCACGGCTAAGTTTGTATCGAATGAAGTCGAGATAAGATGCGATAAGATCGTTGAAAACGATCACTGGTTCCTGGTCGAAGCGGGCGAGGCGCCTACAGGTTCATTTTATTAAATTTAACACCAGGAAATAATATTCAACTAGATATTCTAGTTTGGTCGAATCATCGGCATCATCTGATTGATGTATCATGTGGGGGAAATTAAGACTTATTCACGACTGTGTCAGTTTGAGCCTTGCAAGAACTCATGTATTACTTTAGCTGTTGCTTGTAACTTATTTTTGTTATACCAGAAACTGAAACCCATAGTCCAAAACATTTAAGTTATTTTTTATATCGTATTTTATTCAGTTAAAACGATACACATTTTGAAAAATTGTCTTTTCATTGAGTTTAAACTAAAAATCATTACATTATTACAAATTGTGATTAGATCATGGACTTATAATGTTATTACGCAGTTACTATTATAAGTCCATGATTAGATTCAAGTTGCCCATATTCAGGTTGATTTTTGATGCTGGGAATACGTGAAGATTTTCACAGAAACTATTATTGAAACAGTTCTATGGCGTAAAACTGTGTCTACATCGTCCAAAAAAATAACATAAAGCTAAAACAATATCATCCAATTTACTATAACCTCACTTTTTTTGCTTTTCGTCACTTAACGCACAAACATTGTGAATTTCAGTGTTATTCGCCAATTTATACCAATTCGGTGTTTGGCGGTGATTCAAATTCGATATTCTCTGGTTCCAAATCGATTATTAATTCACGCTCAATTATAATGAACTAAACTTGTTCCCACATTTATGGGTGATTTCGTCATCCACCATTTTCACGGGTTTCTGCCCTCATAGGTAGAGATACGTTATTTTAGTGTTTTAGGTTTTAGATGCTAAATTGGTCGTTTTTTTATTGGTTTTATTTTTTAAATCGCTACTAAATGCTAATTTTACAGAAAATAAGGTGTTCCCATTCCTATTGAGATTTAGTAAAGAACTGCATTTTAACCCCTAAAGAAGTTAAAAGTTACAACTGAATTGATTTTAACTGGTACATACACATAAATGTTCATTAGAAGTGCAAGAAACCCCCTGATGTACAAGGTTTTGACGAAAAGAAAAATATAATGCTACAACATTCTAAATTTAGAATGTAGAGCAAATTTTTGCTAAAAAGACGTATCTCTACTCATAGGTAGCACTTTCTAGGGATCTATAGCTCCACTCAACAAGGTAGACCTAACTCTTCCAAGGGGGGCAACCTGCGCATAGATCTCTGCGCATGATCCAGAACCACCAAGCTATATAGGAGTCACTATTTACATCGTGACTTTGCCTTCCGCAAGCTGAACACAGATTAACATCGTCTTGTTATTATTAACTGATTGTGATTTAGCCAATTCACGAACTGTACAGTGTACACTGCGGATAAAGTCAAATGCTAATTGCTATACAACCATAACAACATTCATATCGATAATTCAAAACTATTATTGCGCGAATCATAATCAAATAATAATAATTGTAGTGAGTTATTTATATAGAATTACGTCGATGTGGTTTAAGTCACGTGTTACAAGTCTTGGTTCGCACGACGCGAACACTTTGTTCACGATTTAGAGTTGAGTTGGGGATAGAGAGGACATCGCGGCCCTGTCCACTCCTAACACACTTTCCTCACTACTCATAAGTGTATATGTGTCTGCTATTGTTGTGTTTTACACCTGCTTCTTTAAAACAAAGAAAAGAAAAGAAAAGGAGAAAAGAGGGAGATAGAAAGAAAGAAAGAAAGAAAGAAAGAAAGAAAGAAAGAAAGAAAGAAAGAAAGAAAGAAAGAAAGAAAGAAAGAAAGAAAGAAAGAAAGAAAGAAAGAAAGAAAGAAAGAAAGAAAGAAAGAAAGAAAGAAAGAAAGAAAGAAAGAAAGAAAGAAAGAAAGAAAGAAAGAAAAAAAGAAAATTTTCATAGGATCCTGTCTAGGGGCTAATTATTGTGTACAAGTACACGGTAGTAAAATTAGAACTAATATTACAATTATTCAATTTGTCATATGATAGTATAGAGTAGTTAAAACAAGTATCTGCATGAGATATGCAGTAACTTCTAAGAATACCCTACCCGCTGGCTCTCCCTTCCACTTACATCCACTCAACACAGCTCGGTATTAGGTAGAGCCAATCAATCGTGACATAAGATTCTATTAATAAATAATGTCGTTTAAAATTCAATAAATTACCATGAATATACTAATTTAATAAATCCATGTCCGCCTCGCTTTGGCCTCCCCTTATTGATAACCTTCGGCACTTTCGTGGTTACCTCTTATATTCCATAACCTATAAACGCATTTAAAATTACACATTACGAAAATCAAAAGTGAATTCCACATAGGGGATCTTCCAAAATAATACCTGTTATTACTATCAAGTGCGTGAAATTACTTAGAGCTTCGTACGTCCAAGCGATATCTTGATATCTCATATACATAGCATTTTTATTTTTATCACATACTGATAGTTTAATGTGTGTTATTTCGTACCACAGTAATGATAATACTTTGTACGCTGTACGAAGTGTAATTTTTATGAAAATGTTAGACCAATTTTCGTTCGAATTCCTCCTCCCAGAATGCGGCGCGGTGAACAGTCGATAATCGATTTCGTTTGCGATACTATCGATCTACCTTCCCGTTTGATTAACCTTTAACTCCGGTTTTATGTAATGACCGTTATTATTTAGCTAGATCTGTTTATAGTAAGGTAGTGTTTGCGTTTATTTACCTCTGAGCTGGGTAGACTGTAAACGGAGTCGGTCTTGCTTGTTGTGTAGGAGGAGTATTGACAACGTCTCGGATAGGCAGACATTGTATACACAACATCTAAACTGTAACATGAACAGGAGTATTGACAACGTCTCGGACAGACAGACATTGTATACACAACATCTAAACTGTAACATGAACAGGAGTATTGACATCGTCTCGGATAGACAGAGATTGTATACTCCACATCTAAACTGTAACATGAACGACAGCATTGGGGTTGTCACTTATCTATGGAACATCCCGCACTTAGTTTATTTCAATGAAATATACGATTTAAAAAAATAATTGATTTTAATATCTACAGTTTTTTCTTTTTTGAATTACTGCTGTAACTGCTATTACGGATAGACTGAAAAATGCACTGTTCTTCTTATAAAGAAGCCTTCCCTATCTGTATATTTTAGATAATGGTAAAATACAATAAATAGTAGTATAAAATGATAAAAGGTGACACATTAACATATGAAGACGGTTCTGACACTTTTCCAAACACATAAGTGACAAAACTAATAATTTGTATCAACTTCTTGTACAAACATGTTTGGAAAAAAAATAAATGTGATTTAGACAATCACTACACCTTTAGCTCCAAGGTAAAAATAATACATATACTGTGCTTTTATGTTTGTACACAGATTTGTACACAAGCTGATATTGTGATTTAAATCAATGTTATTTACTATAAATGTGTACATTCAAAAAGTATTTTTTCTTTACATATTTTATAAATTCTAAATGTTCTTGAAACAATCTTAAACATATAAATGAACTTTAGGAAATTACACCGGAACTTGGAACTTATTTTTGTATTTTTTGAATTGACTATGTAAAACGTAACAATTACCACATTGGACAGTGATCCCAATGTAAGTTAGATAATTGTAACATATCACGGTCAGGTCAGCTCAGACATCACGCACGCACAGAACATGCATCGACCTGCACAAACACACAGGCACACTTGATATATGCGCAATGCAGTGTATAATCTGTGATCCTCACGGTAATGCATAATACCGCACTCTAAGTGGCAGTTGCACGTTCTTACTTGATCCGACCAACAACAGCGCATACAGTGCGGTATAATTGAACAACTATTTCACCGGGGGGGGGGGGGGGGGGGGGGGAGGTTTGCACAGTAAATAGCCGGGGGGGTGTGTGCGCCCATGGAGGTGGACAATTGATGTTGCGTAGGAGTGAGAGAAAATGACCGTAACGGTTCTTTCAGAAAGAAGAGTTTTATTGATATATATAATTTGAATTTGATGCGATTACTGTTTTACCAGAGGGTTTATTTGGTATCTGAAGTTGTGCTCGTATCGAAGTAGGTATCGTGCAAATTCTGGAGCAGCTTCTACAAATTCGGCATATGAATTGAGAGATTTTTAATTCGTGGCAACAAGAGCCAGAATTATTTTAACGAACACATTTTTTTTTACAGAAGTGTACCCTATAAGGTTCGTTCTGTATTTAAATATAATAATGGTATACGTTTTTTGATAAATTCATTTGATGATTTCAACTACTTTTCGACATCCGTGAATGGCAACTATTAAACTTCGTGTACCTAATTTTGGTTACAGAAAACTTGTTATTGCTAGAATGTTCTTTATAACGGAAAACCATAATTCTATTTAAAATTTAAGTAGACTCATTAAAGGAATTAAAAAACATGGCTAGTGTTAATTAGTAATTTCCTTGTATAACACTTCGATTGTAAAAAATATTATTTTAATAATAATGACATTATGGACTACTTTTAAATTATAAAATAATGTGATAGTAATAATTGGACCGTTTTTAAAAATCTAGCCTCATTTATTTTCATTACTTTAAACAACAGGTAGACAAACCATCTAAAAAGTAATAAAAGGTGTTAATGTACCATTCCTCTTAATTGAAGATTCTATCCAGTATCCAGCCAAGTACGAGGCAGCTTCGGAACACTGCACGACATCAAACACCCAACCCCTTATTCGTTTAAACTATGATGAAGAAAATAAAAGTATAGAAATGTGCGCTAGCCAACCAATTATCTCCTCTTTATGTAACAGCTATACCGCCTGCCTGGCTGCAAAATGTAATCGGGAAATCTCTGTGTAATTTCCATCGGGTTTTTCTTTTATTTTCGCCGCGTGATGCAACTTTGTGTGAGTTCTTGTTTACTTAGTGCGAGATCTCTGCCGCGTGCATGTGGAGAAGAACCGGCTTTGTCGCACAGCGCCGCGGCAATAAGCGAGAATGCACATTTCTCTGATAAATGCTGTAAAACAATCAATTTTGGTGTCGACATTACACGACTCAAAACTTCCGTCAAACTTATTGAATTCAAGAACAAAAGCGAATCAAAAACAGTTTGGTAAAAAACTGCAACAATATAGCTTCTATTAATTGATGCTTTTTTGTTCTTGAATTCAATAAGTTTGACGAAAGTATTGAACCATGTAATGTAATGTGGGTATTATATTAAAAAAAAAAAACAATTTTGAAAATAGATTTATACATATTTATTGATAATTTCACTACATCTATTTTCCTACATCTCTAATTAATCCATAACTCTTTTGAATCCTTATTTGGTCCTGAAACACCTGTTTGATTTTATATTTAAGATTAGCCAGCTTGGATGAGAATGAGATAGTAGGAAATAGACAAATAATAATACCACGGGTGTTTGTATTCAAGTTTCTTGCTAGTAAAACGAACATCTAGTTGCGATGAAACTAAGCTATAATGTACCGGGGGCAAGAACCTTACGACGCCACGTCTCTGCCGCGGTGTCTTGACGAGATCTGCGCGCCAGAACAACCAACCGATTAAACTAAATTATCGGTTTGGTTAAGTCCAACACTGAGGGTAATTCGATACGAGAAAGCGATTCATCAAAACAAGTACAGTGTGTGCGCTCCCAACGCCAGCCAGCCTGTCTGTTGTCTATCTGTCTGTCTGTCTATCTGCTTGTCTGTCTGTCTTTCAGTCCAGTTTGCTCACTAGCGTGATCGTCTCATCGTCTCTTGTATAGTCTACAACTACATCTTCAACAACACCTTACTCCTATGTAAATCATTATTACCCTCCTTTGTAAATCAGTAATGCCATCTTTTTTAAATCGGGTGTATGGTAAAGGCAGTTTAGTTTGGACGATGTATTATCGGATATTCATTTACTGATCATCCTTTCCATAAACCAAAAAACTAAGCTGCCATTTATCTTATCCTACCACTAAAATATTATATAGTACAGAACAGCACTCAGTCAAACATTTAAATTTAGTACAATATGTTCTTACAGCAGCTCTTGTAAAGCAGGGAAGGTCTTTGGTTTAAACCCTCACGATGGTTGTGCGCTACTTATTTCCGTGCATACTAAACTAAGTAATCAATTTACTTACTTACAATGAAGTAGCCACTAAATCTTGAATGAACTTATCAGGGATCCAGTATTCCTTGCCCATCACAAATGACAACATCTAGCTGTATAGTAATCTTTATAGGGCTGGCTACATAACGGCTTGTTCGACTTCTTTGCCGCAAAGCACTTAGACAGAGAGATACTACCGCCTACACGCTACACAAATAGTGTTGTTCTTGCTGATCTATCTCGGTGCTGTGGCGATGTTTCTCGTAAACATCACTGACGATGTATTGTATCCATTGCCAGTGTTAGGTCTCTATTAACAGCAAGCCTACCTCGTCTCAACGAAAAACCACACAACTCTAACGTTATTTTATTGATACCTTGAGAAAGCTTCAAGATATTGATAAAGTGATTCTAACCAAAGACTTGGTTTTTGAATCAACTAAACGATAGAATTTTTAAACTTTGAAATATTTTGTCTCAATTGTTAATATCTGTAATTCATTAAATAGCAACGATTTAAATATTTTGAAGTTTTCAAATTCATTGTGTAGCTGTATCAAAACCCAATTTTTTCTTTGAACAACTTTTTCATCTTGAAGCGTTCTTAAGTTATCAATTAAATAACGTTGAATTTGCGTGGTTTTACATTGCGTGGCTTCATATTCAAAAAGACGATGTAATTGGAATTTGTTGCAAGTTTGAAATTTTCTGGATGGAAATTGACTGAGAATTTACGTTCACGGACTTTTGGTTCACCACCTGCATAATGATTGCATAATTTGTATTTATTTAATGTATAGCCTATTCACTAATAAAACTCATTGGCAAATATGGACAAAATAGAACTATATATACAAATTAGAATGAAAAATCATAAAATATCAAGATCAATAAAAATGTAATTGTTCATTTCAATATAATTTAATATAAATATGTACACATAGTTTTGTCTATTTCATGTATTATGAGAAACTAAATACAGCATTGACCCGCTTGCCAGTGTCAACAAGTATTTCCATTTCCTACTTGTTGAATGCACAAGACAAGCCACTCCGCTTCCAGCGAACCGCGCATCGACATCACCGTTTCAATCTATCATTTTTCCATTTGACTCAATTAAAAATCCATATCCTTGTCGTCATCATTACGTCGAGTATTGTGTTTAAACCGATAAAAATTGAATAGCTAACGACACAAAAGTACACGTATTGAATTGCCAATAGGAATCTTACTTGAGTGTATTACCGTGTGGTGTAATCTATGGTATTGTCGGATGGGGCCACCCACGTGACTCTAGTGTCATCATTGCCCCCCCGAGTATGTGGGCGGGTAGGAGTCGTGCAGTGGGGGTGGCACCCCCGTTGGGCACACACAGGATTCAATTACGCTGAAGATGAGACAATTCTAGGCTTGAGTTGCGTTGGTTTATGCGAGATGGTGACCCGATTGGAAATGTTCTTCGTTGGATTATGAATTGTGTTTGTATTTGCATAGAGAAATGTGATGTTTCGTAGTTCTTGCTTAACAAATTTCGCTGTGTTTTAAATATGACATTGTGCTCAATTTACATAAATATAAATAATACATACAATAAGATACACATTTAAAAAAAAAAAAAATTTTTTGTTTTTAATCTTCATTCAATCCAAAACCAAAAAGGTATAATATTGTTTATCGATCGAACGTTGATTATGACAAAAATCAATCGCTACACAGTTAGTAATTTAATAATTAAATAGCACAGACGTATAAAATGTAATGTCTGGATCGAATTAAATCTATCTACACATCTAACAAGTGCATTGGAGGAATCTCTGTACCGCTAGTTATATTTACAGAAACTACAATACAACATTTAAAACTGTAAACGTACAATAAGTAGACTATGATTATCCTCCATTATAAACACCTGTATATAAAAAAAACACATAAACTCGCTTCATTTTCTTCCCTCTCACTGCAATATTTTTTATTTGTTTGAAAGTTGCGCTCGCAAACACCCAAGGCCAGTAAATAGACACGAGCCGTGCGCATTATTAACATAATAACATCGCGATAAGCCCAATATATATAGACATAGCCGTGGTTTGATCGACGTTGATACGAAGGCGGTGGTGAACAGACAGTCTGCAGCGCCTCTTGTGGCATTTACACGAACTAAGCGCGCGATTTATTGGCTGATTTCACCCGGGGATTAAAAACACTGGCAAAACATGAATGTTTAACGGGAGTTTAAGTGGAGATAAATACAGATTCGTTTACATATGAGCGCTAAGTAGAATCGTTGAATGTTTGCTGATTTTCGATTAGGTTTTATTGTTTAGAATAAAATTATTGTATCGGTAAAGGATGATGCGTTGTTGTGGTTTGAGACTGTGAGGCTTGGTTTTTATCACTTTTATTACCTTTATTATCTGGTTTATGTCTAGAACAGCCGGTGAAAAACTGATGTAGTATCAAGTCTAATAACAATGATTGTATAAATAATAATAATTATTATTATTATGATTATTATTTATTATTATTTCTATATTTTGTTATTAGGTTAATTCAATGTATCAATTTACTGAAGCCTTTAGATTAACTTCTTTTAGTTTTGAATATAAATAAGAGAAATACGAATTATTTACTACGAGAGGGTAGAAAGCCAAAAGGTACAAAATATACAATAAGTGAACAGATTTTGTTTGCGTTGACGTAGTCCGAAATATTTGTCGGGTAAGGATGTTGACATAAGAAATGACTCTGTCTACCCAACGGGATAATTTATTGATCATATCGGGCAATAAAACAGTAAAAATAATTATTTATCCATCGTATCGAAGTAACAGCTGAATATTCTCACATTTTATATTATTATATATTCATTATATATATATATATATATATAATAATAAATTATGTACATAAATAATAATAAATATGAGTTTTTTTTTATTATGTCAAAGAGAAGAAATGACGAGTTGATGTTTAAATTTGAATTTAAGCACTTGAGATAGTTGAAAGGCGTTTATTTCTGCAAACCAGTTGGTATATACATACACTAGAATCTCTATCGTCTGAATAATTATTTAAATACAATATCTGACTTGTACACAATTATAAATTCCACTCTGGAATTAAACAATTAAGAATCTGTTTGAAAATCCAAATGAAAAATTGTTTCCTTTAAATGAATATGATTTACAATGTATTTATACTAACATAGCCTCATTTAAAATTTAAAAAGATTTATAATAGTACATAAATATTATGTTCCTTATCTGTGTAATTATGTGTAGGGTTTGAATAAATGATGTACTTCGCAATTAATTAAGGTGTGAATGAGTAATTTAATTAGAGCTCAAACCGCATGAGACGGACCCCATGCAGTTCCACATGCATTGTTCCTCGTGACCACAGCTTCGGCAGGAGTATGCTACGTGCGCTGGTCGAACAGCAAACTCAAGATGTATGCAAGATACAAACTGATTAGAATTTAAATACAAAAATCGTTTCAAAATCCCTGTTTTATATTTGATTGTATACAACGAGCGTTTCATACCCAAATATATTCCGCTAAATTATTGAAACTTTACCTTATTACTACTACTTACAAGACTTACAAGAGCTTACTCTTCTTTGACATAAAGCCGCGTTCACATAAATGACTAGTGACTATTGACTATTGACTATTGACTATTGACTATTAATTATTGACTAAGCGAATTGAACCATAGGCGATACGTGCTGAAGTTCACACAACTTTACTTTTGACTTTTGATTATTGACTATTGACTAACGAATTGAAAATATCTCGAAGTCATAGTTACAACCAATCACAACGTTCGCGTTCAGCCAATGAATGTGGAGCAACGGAAGTCAATACCACTACTCAATTACTGTCTAGTGTATATTTGTTTTTGACTATTTCCGGCGAATATTATTTATTTATTATTTTTATGAAGCTGTCAAACAATAAAATATTCTTATTTTGAAAACAAATCTTCAAAACAAACAAGAAACATACAAAACCTTCACAACTTGGTTGCCCATCATTAAACGTTTTAACTGGTGAGCAGTTATACTATCGCCATACCTCGTTTTCTTCATAATGTTGCAATTTTATTATTTTGACAGCTCGTTGTTTGTCAATCAGTTCGATTCATTTGTTCTAGTTCTAGGTGGCAGATCATACGTGTCAAAGAACTTAGTTGTGTAGTGTTCATATCTTTCTTTGGGTAGTCAATAATCAATAGTCAATAGTCAATAGTCAATAATCAATAGTCATTTATGTGAATGCGGCTTTACTCACATTTATAGATGACGTAACGACTATCAGCAGACATATTGGGTTACAAGATAAGTGCTTAAAAACTGTTGTGGTAAGGAAGGTTATAGTTACATAATATTTCGAGCAGATTGAGAGTTCGAAAGCTTCTGTAACAGCTTCGTTCTTCTCGTCAACTGCTCGGCAGTCCAGGTTTGTGGAGGAACCTATATGACTGGTCAAAGTTACACCGTCCTTTCGGATGGGACGTAAAGCCGATGGTCCCCTTGGTACTTTTCGATAGAAGTAGGCTACGTGCCGGTACCAGGCTTCCTCTTTTCCCTTCCTCATTATCATTCATCACTCATCAGGCTAAAGTGGGCATTGTGCCCTACACTGGCCTTAATTACAATAAAATGACAAAATAAAAGTTCCATTACTTCTTGTCTTAGGAATAAGTAAACGATGACTTTGGAGCCGTCCTAGCAACGAAGCACTCAATAAATTCAAATTTGTTTTGAATCGGCCTTGATGATTCTGACATTTGTCCACAGGTGTTCGCACTGTCCAATCACTGATTCATATGTTTCGTATTTGAAATATCGATCTTTGATTGGTTATCGCTCACTCGTCGATGGTGTTCGGAGCCTACAGGGTTGTGGTTTAGTCGCTTTAAATTAAAGTCCCCCACTGAAAATCAGTTTCGTTACTGAGTGGGTAGACTCTAAATGTGAATTTATTTATTTTTACCCTGGTTTACTCCGGTCTCCCAGTGTTTACACCCACGGGGTATGCGGGAGAGCCTCCAACATAAAGTACACGCTACACGACACTGTCTGCAACGTGTAATGAGCGTCAGTACTAGAGAGACACGAGATTACG
Source organism: Isoperla grammatica (assembly GCA_945910005.1). NCBI lineage: Eukaryota > Metazoa > Arthropoda > Insecta > Plecoptera > Perlodidae > Isoperla > Isoperla grammatica. The sequence continues at coordinate 9,982,961 of OX246750.1, forward strand.
ACCATCAGAGACTGGCGAGCTTATTCCTCGTGCGCTAAGTGAAAAGGTGTGTAATCACAAGACAGGGGAATTAACATGGAATTAACCTTTGCTTAATGACAGCGACCGGCTTTGTCGTTCGTTCGTTGTCTTGATCGGCCAATTAGGAGCTTCACTTATTTAGTATTTACACTAACAAAATTACGGATATCTATTATAATTATTAGTTATACTAGTCGCGCGCGTTTTACGCAATTGAACTTTTAAAAGTGTGGATTTAAGATATGCACAATGAAATATCCATAAAATTGCGTCATTTATTCCATTGTATATTTCATTTCGCAAGTTTTATAAGTTTAACATCGTAAATGTGTGGGTTTCGAAGGCATACAGAAGAAGTAACACATGCATATTATGTGAGATTACTGTTTTTAATAAACAGTTTAGAGGGAATAATCAAGATTTTTAATTCAGTTGATACGTTTTAGTTAAAGTTGTGGGGGGGGGGGAGGGGGGGTGCATGTTATGAAGCTCATGAAATGAGCTTTGGAACGAACTTAAAACTGATTTTGCTGTTAGTTATAATAATAATAATTTATAGCCAAGTTTCCTAGATGAAATGAGTCTTTTTAGAGAACAGACAAAATTGTAATTAATACATCAAAGACGATTACAACGATTTGTCAACTAATTCCGTTCCGCAACTGACGTAAACTAGTAAATGAAAGCGTGGATAAACTTTAGATAATTAGCTAATTTGGGTAGTTATACAGTAGAGAATCTAAAAAAAAAGCTGCTCAGAGACAATGTTAATAGTCTCCATACGACATTGGTCACAATCCCAAAATCAACCCTTATAATAAGTTCTCCAAGCTATAGCAATGAGCTAAAACACAACACTTCAAGGTCACAAAACTACCCTCCTATGTCATCCAGCCAGGTGAACAGAACAAAGAAAAGTCAATTTGGCGGCAGGCACGGTAAAAGTATATTTTGCACGTGGCACTGTTGCTATAACATCTGGCAGGCCTGCTTGGGTGAGATTACAACGGTAGGTCAGTTACTTACCACCCTTCTCAAAGTGTTATTCAAGGGAAGATAACGGGTATCTTTTGACACGTTGAAACCGAGCAGCACAGATGGCGCGGGACAAATCATATGGCGAATATTAATTGATTCAAATTTAGCGCGCGCGTCTGGGGAGGAACCGAGAACGAATTATGGTTTTTATTATTAACGGTTAGATTGCATAACTGCATCTGGATGTGTGACTAATGGTGTTCACTGTTAGTGTGGGCCTATTATCTGTTCTATTGTGAGTGTAGTGTGTAGTGTGCTTCCGTCTAAGTGTGGGTGGGACGTCTAGTGCGCACTTTAATTGCACGACTGTCAACTGTTCGTGAAGTATCTATGCTCGCTTTGTGGCCTCACTGACACTTTTGACGGAAAGTAGCTTTTATTTATTTTATTATTTTATTAATTTGTAGATAAGTTATTTGTTTTTAATTGAAATACATAACAATCTATGAAATATTTTTCTCGTAACTTGAACGTATCATTTTATAAACATAAGTTTCGTTACAGGTACAACGATAGTAAAAATATACTTTTTTTCAATGTATATTTGGAAGAAAACATAGCATTTATTGTTATTATTATAGTTGTTTTTACTTTTAAGTTTATGGCATGGAATCATTTACGTTATATTGACGTACTATGGAAGCTAAGACAGAGTGTGTTTTTTTTGTTTAATTTGATTGTAATTATGACATCAGTTATAATTAAATTATAATTTTTTAACCTAAATGAATGATTCACTTATAAATACGGATGCAATATAAATGAGCACACTATAGATGTTGTTAGGCAATAGTTAATCTTTAACTTGTCTCTTCTAGGTGTAGTTTTAGTAGCATAGCTATACAGATGTTACACCGTATTAATTACATAATCCTTTATAATGAAAACCCGGTCTCGTAACTTTTAATTTTAAGAGCATTATATTTTCTAGAAAGCCGTGTTATCGGACATATGCTTACATTCTTGTCGAAGAATTTAAACCCAGGCAGCGTCCTTGAAAACAAAGCCAAATTAACCAGCTGACACTAACCTTGTTCTTCTTTGTCACACCAAGGCAGCACCGTACATCCTTAAAATTCCTTAATTTTATTAACATTTTTATGCTCTCAATAGAAAAATTCAATGAATTCCAAACAAACTCGTATAAAGCCCGCGCGAGAAGAGAAGAGAAGAGATGTGAGAAGAGAGAAGAGAGACCGGGAATATCCTGAGATCAATCCGTTGAGTCATCGAGCTACTGTTGAGCCACCAATTAAAATCTTGAAAGGAATTACTTTTATAATACGAAAAAGGCGTAGAACGTATATAAAGTCTTTGAAAGCGACTGTTACGGTATAAATACGGTATCGGTGTTAGAAAGGGGGGGGGGGGAGGGAGGGGAGGAGGGGATACAAGACACCTTCAGTACAGTCGGGGAAGAAAGTATATACGGACTCTTGGTTGGATGAGTGTGAGAACTCGAATTACAGTTTATGCATTGATGTAAAGTGAAGTAATCTTTCTTAAATAAAAACTAGGTGGAAAATCTATTTTAGAGTTGTTTCAGTGATTGGTAGACACTCAATTGTTCTAGTTAAAACGTTTTGAGCTCGGGACCGGGAGAAAAAAGAGTAAACTAAAAATACTAGCGAGCAACACTTATAAATCCGATCCATGCCTGTTTTGTTACGCGTTTTCAAGATGTAGGTCCTGACCATATGGGGCCAAAGACCGTGCGGAGTTCGAAACCCGGACACGGCATAGTTGTCTGTTATGATAATATTAATAACAATAAGAAAAATACTTAAGCATCACTTTTCTTAGAAATATCTGCTGTAGGGTTTAAAAAAGTTTTACCGGTGTGCCCATTTTCATATGTCTTACAGTGTATATTGGGGTTACAGATCACAGATAACTTATTAGTAATTATACATTTATTTATTTGGATTTGGATGTTTGCATTAAGGTGCCGTTATACGACAAAATACCAGAATTAATACCTTGTGACTAAGGAAAATCTCTAGAAAAAACCTTCAGTGACGATTATCGGTATTTAGAATCTAACAAACAACCTCCCGAATTAGAACAACGCGTGTTATCTATCTACCTGTGAACATCCACATATCTACATAAACATCTCTACACAATCTTCTTTAATACAAAACACACCAACACAACAACGTGGTGTATGAACTTATAACAAAATACCGACGCATAATCGACAACAAACCAGAGAAATAATGAGGGGTGTAAAATAAAAACATTATGTCGTTTAGCGTGGGGGGGTGTTTTTCCATTTCGTGACGGAAGTCGACTGTGAGAGGGTGCGGTAATTGTTTTCGAGGGGTGGGGACCACCCTTGATTGAAGGGGAGGGGGAGGAGAGGGGGGGGGGGGGAGTTGGCACCTGAGAGTATATATACGTGTCAACCATATGGTGCGCGGGAAGGTAGGAAGGAAGTGGCCGTCCAATGACTCTGTTTGTATCTCAAGAACCAACGGACAATTTCAACGTCTTCCAACGTACTATTATAAAGTCTAAGACATTTAAACTGTGTACACACACAAAACGACGAAGGTGGATTTTAAATTGTTGCCAACGGTTTTTCTCGGATGTAACAGACCATTTCCCGTGTCTGCCTAGTAGTAAAACACTTGTTTGAATTATTATGTGGATATGAGAAATGTATTCTTTGCGTCCTGGTAAAACGTCTTTGCATTCATGAATCGTTGCACATTTATGAATGTCTTAAAGCTATTATTGAAATCTGAATTGTGGAAATGGATTTATGTGCCCATCCACTTTGAAATTAACAGTAAATTAACTATTGGCTGTGGAAGCCGATAAAGCTGTTAGCTAAGTCAATGGGATTGACTGAAACTATTATTGCTGCCGTTAATCTTCAATATGGATGATCCCTTATGCACTCGAATTAACGTTATTTATAGAGAAAAGTAATTTTTTAGTATAAAAAACATGTTTCACTGTGTCAGCGGGAAAAGCGAGAGTAAAAGTTCGCGAATGCAATTTAATCCGCTGAATAAAGATATTTACTAGACATTTTAGTAACAGTTCGTCTGCTTCCAAAATAATTAACAATTTCATTGTTGGCTTTTTAAGGTGATTGACTTGTATATTGAATTATTAGTTATGTATACGTTAATTTTTTGCGTCGTAAAGTTGATACAAGAGCAGAGTAGATTTAAATATTTTTTTTTTTAAACCTGCCCAGGGACAGTCCATGTCCCTCTTCAGTTAACTAACTAGGTTTTGCGGTATTTGGAACAATTGTGAAGGCCGTAGTGCATTCGCGTTGTGACTGAGTAAAACCTCGGTGAAAACCCTCAGTCATCACGTATCGAACCGTTGACCTCCCGAATTAGCGTCCCTCGCGTTTTACCGCTCAATCGGTAAAGTAGATTAGATCTTTATCAACCTCGTAAGATAATATGATTGTCATATGCGCAGTACATATACCTCTCTATTCGTCGCTCGCGGCTACTCAACTCGGGTCGCTTACGATCCATTATGGGCAATTACTTCAACATGGCGCTAGGCGATATTACATTACACTATAGAGACGCCAGCCAGTAGTTCAAAGAGATATACCGCCTATTGTATTGCCCTCTATGTATCTACAGTGGGTCCGTGGCTTAGATGAGAACAAGAAAATCAGTAGATCTTTCCTCGATATTGGCTTTTCCCAAATGATGTACACCCCCATTACCTGACTAGCACCACCATTCTGTTTACATTTGTATATTTCATTTGTGTTTTCGTCTCCGCGACCCTTTTTCCAGGTAGGTTGCAATAGAACAGAAAACTGTATATCACAACATGTATACCCGCACAAACATGAGATAAAATCCCCGAATTCATTAGCGGAAGCCATAACAGAAGTTCAACCACGCGCAAATTTTTTGGAAACCCAACATTTAGTCAAAGGCGTCAACACAACAAACAAACGATTACATTTGATTAATTTTTGACAGTTCGGACCCAATAATTTCAAGAAAACTGCGGTCGCACTCGGGCTGTACAAACAACTTATTATAAATGCAGTGAAACAATGCCCTGCGGCCTTCTCAGCTTTGCCACGGACAGAGTTTATCCCTGCCGTCACAGTATACGGGATATTATGTCGCTTTGCATCTAATGAATGTATCTATTTATTTATTTTATTAAATAAGTTAACTGCTGGTGTCTGTGAAAATTGCTACATCATCACCGTGAAGTTCACCAGTAAATTATTACGGGTTTTGTATTATTTAATTGCGTTTAGTAGAGCTTGAAAAAGTAGTTATTAGTATTTAATGGGTTTATAACAATGATTCGAATTAAATAACTGGATTTGAAATCAGTAATAAAGGCAGAGATTTTAATTGATGTGTTATTCTTTATTGGAAGTTATGAGAATAGACTTGTAATTTGTGCATAAGTGTAACATAAAAACAAATGTTAATGTATACTGTGATTGCAATGCTGTATAATACGGAAAATTACTTAAAATCTTAGTAACAGTTCGTGCAAAGACTATATAATATTGTAATTGGAAAATATATAAAATTTAAATTGTCTGTATCCGTACAAAATGTTATTCATTGACAAAAAAAACGCAATACAATCTTTAAAACTCCCATTTGTTATCTATAGACACATAATTGTTCCTTTTACGATCACTTTATTCATACCCATCATCATCTATCTTGATATTCTTTTTTGCTTCGTCAAAGTATAAATAAATAAACACACTTCTTCTTTGGATCATTAGTTACCTTGCTATTCCGCTTTTTACCACCATCCTCTCTCCTCTCTCTCTCTCTCTCTCTCTCTCGCACACACATGGTTCGTGTATCGTCTTCTCTGTCGCACTCGTTGTATGGATGGGCACGCGTCTACAGTCAGTCAGGGGTCAAGTCTATCCACTACCTGGACTTTCTTAGCTTCTTATACCTGACTTCGCTTCATATATATACCTGTCTTAGCTTCTTATACTTAGAGCGTTCGGAAGTAGTTTTGATGTTTTTAGTGAACTAATTTCTCTTTAACAAATAAAAGGATTATTATGAAAATTTACCTACTTGCAGAGAGGTGTTATATCTATGCATGGTACTTAGTACATTTGTGACAAGCCTGCTCAAAAATAATATACTCATGTTTGAATTATGCAAATAAATTTCTTTCGTCGAAAATGTTCGGCAAAATAATACGGAGTATTTATTTAAAAATGTGTACATTATTTTTTAATAGGTTGGTGACAAATATACTTAATACTATGCATAGATATGACATTTCCTTACAAGTAGGTATCCTACTTTTGGTTTAAGAGTAATGGTTGACGGCCAATACATTTGTAAAACTCCTACTGCCGAATGCTCTTAACTTGGCTTCATATATACCTCTCTTAGCTTCCTAGTTCATCATCAACAGACAAGTTAGTGAGGGTAATTATTCGCGGCAGCTCAGCGGTAACATGCGAGACTAATTCAGAAGGTCATAGGTTCGATACCGGTCACCGCGGTAGTTCTCGCTGAAGGGTTTCTCCGTAGAAAATGTGAATAGTGTGATAGAGTTATGTAAGATAGTTCTTCGAAAAATACTACAAATGTCTATCTGAGAGGAAAAATGTATTTAAATTAAAAACAATACAACATTATCTGAGTTGTTAGCTCATAGCTTTTTACGTACAAAATAGTAAACAACGTAAGAATAAGGAGACTGAATAAAACTGATATGTATATAATAAGGAAAAGTAAAAAAAATCTTCGGAAACAATACAAAATTATCTGAGTTGTTAGCTCATAGCATTTTAAAGAACAAAATAATAAACAACGTAAGGATTAGGATATTGAATAAAACTGATATGTATATAATAAGGAAAAGTAAAAAAATGATCTTCGGCTAATGTCTATTAATTAATACATGACGTATGATGTATAGTAAGTAATACCAAATACAGTAGGTTGTGTATTAAAGTATTTGGTAACACACACAAGTTTTTAATGACGAGCGTTACCATCCGAATTAAGGGTGCGCTGGCGTATTTTAGCAGTCATCAAAATACAAGACTACCATCTGTTGTTGTTAGGGGATGAACTAAACTCAATCAATTAAAAATCTGTTGTTTGTTCCGCGTCGCTAGTTGCTCACTGGAACCCATCAGTCAAACGTCTGCGCCTGCGCGCTGAGGCTGAGGAAGCACCTTTCGTCTACACCGAAATGTGGGCGAATCGGTTTCGGTGCATAACAGGAGCTACTCATCTATTTGAAATATGCGGTTTTTTTATTTTTCTTTTATATGGGCTTGCTATAGATTAGTAGTAGTATAATATTTATTTTAGCAGTTTTGCTATTTACACAATACAATATGACTGTGTATAAAATACACAATACACACATCACAACCATTTCATTCACAATACACTGTATGACTAATATTAATATACAAACTATAGGCCTAGTCTATTTATTCTACACAAAAATATATTATTTACTTTAATTATCCCAGAAACCTTGATTTTCATGGGGAAGTGGGATAATTTTCTTTTCTTTTACTAACTTGCAACAAGCTCTTCTAAATTTATTAGGACAGTTGTAATTTCTTATTTCAGAGGGAATTCTAATTGACATGTTGATCAAACACGTTGTAATATCGACAGGTGACAATATATATTGCCATTTCGTCTCTTGTTATTCAAAAATAGTTTGTTAATAATCCTCAATAATTTTCTCAATTTAAGATTCCTTATCGCCATAATTTATTTCTTCCTGATTCCTGAAAATGCGGTAGAATATAAAATAACAGTTTGGTACTGTATTGATTTGTGAGAAAATCCTAGTGTCTTTTTTGGCGTTGTTTTTTTTTCATCTGGGTAGAAAAGAAGGAACATAGGTGATTTAGGAGGAAGGAAAATCACTGTTGTCAAAACTATGAAAATACAAATAGGTCTAGAAAAGCTGGGTCTACATTAGAAGAAAATAAAGAGAATGTTAGTCCTACTTTTGAAAACAATTGCAAGATTTAAGTGGCATTTGAATCGTAATAAACAAATTACATCTGAGTCTAGTGTATATAATTTTCTGTTTATCAGAGTGTTACGGGCATCGTGTGCCGCTATCTTTGTTAATGAGTTGTGGTGTGGCCTATCTTGGTTCGTAGGCAGCGAGGCACGAGCCGGGCTGACTTGTATGGGCTGCGTTTAGTTCCGGCAGACCTCACCGGGAGCTCTCATGCATGGGACGTGCCCCAGTCCCCGACTATGCATGGGACGATGCCCCAGTCCCAGTCCCATTACCAGTCCTCGACTATATAGGACGGTTGTCCCAGTCCCCGATCACTACCACTACCACTACCACTACCACTACCACTACCACTACCACTACCACTACCACTACCACTACCACTACCACTACCACTACCACTACCACTACCACTACCACTACCACTACCACTACCACTACCACTACCACTACCACTACCACTACCACTACCACTACCACTACCACTACCACTACCACTACCACTACCACTACCACTACCACTACCACTACCACTACCACTACCACTACCACTACCACTACCACTACCGCTACCGCTACCACTACCACTACCACTACCACTACCACTACCACTACCACTACCACTACCACTACCACTACCACTACCACTACCACTACCACTACCACTACCACTACCACTACCACTACCACTACCACTACCACTACCACTACCACTACCACTACCACTACCACTACCACTACCACTACCACTACCACTACCACTACCACTACCACCACCACCACCACTACCACTACCACTACCACTACCACTACCACTACCACTACCACTACCACTACCACTACCACTACCACTACCACTACCACTACCACTACCACTACCACTACCACTACCACTACCACTACCACTACCACTACCACTACCACTACCACTACCACTACCACTACCACTACCACTACCACTACCACTACCACTACCACTACCACTACCACTACCACTACCACTACCACTACCACTACCACTACCACTACCACTACCACTACCGCTACCGCTACCACTACCACTACCACTACCACTACCACTACCACTACCACTACCACTACCACTACTACTACCACTACCACTACCACTACCACTACCACTACCACTACCACTACTACTACCACTACCACTACCACTACCACTACCACTACCACTACCACTACTACTACCACTACCACTACCACTACCACTACCATTACCACTACCACTACCACTACCACTACCACTACCACTACCACTACCACTACCACTACCACTACCACTACCACTACCACTACCACTACCACTACCACTACCACTACCACTACCACTACCACAACCACTATTACTACCACTACCACTACCACTACCACTACCACTACCACTACCACTACCACTACCACTACCACTACCACTACCACTACCACTACCACTACCACTACCACTACCACTACCACTACCACTACCACTACCACTACCACTACCACTACCACTACCACTACCACTACCACTACCACTACCACTACCACTACCACTACCACTACCACTACCACTACCACTACCACTACCACTACCACTACCACTACCACTACCACTACCACTACCACTACCACTACCACTACCACTACCACTACCACTACCACTACCACTACCACTACCACTACCGCTACCGCTACCACTACCACTACCACTACCACCACCACTACCACTACCACTACCACTACCACTACCACTACCACTACCACTACCACTACCACTACCACTACCACTACCACTACCACCACCACTACCACTACCACTACCACTACCACTACCACTACCACTACCACTACCACTACCACTACCACTACCGCTTCTCTACTAATACTTCTATTACTATTAACTACCAACCATCAGATTCCACGTAGGCTATCAGTCTTGTTGCGTAAAGTTTTATGGATATTAGATGCAGGGTTTTTATTATTATTAGTATTATTATTATTTATTATTCATCTAATACAGGATATTAGTCACAAATACATTAGATTTAATAAAGAATGCTCATAAATAAACACATACACACATAATACACAATAAGCAGGGTTAATCAAATAAACCGTACTCAACATAGGGCAGACAAAGGTTTATATTATTAGTCAATAAACATCTTTATTGATTAATTTTGTATCGTGAAACATAACAGTAAACAGTAAAGCATCCAATAGAATATTTCCAAGGTCTATGTTTACCTACCGGCGAGTGTACACGGCACTTGTAAAGTTTATAAAGACATGAAGAACTGTTTTATCACCGGTACACCGGCGGAATAAGATATTGTATTAAACAAGTACACAGTGATGAATCCGCTGTCATCGCAAGCAAAGCTAGGCTTCGCTTCGAGTGAATTAATATTTCGTGCCCGGAGGCTGCTCGGTAGACAAACAGCACTTGTTGAATCGCAAAACAGTTACAAATTAGCCGGTAAATGAACAGTCGGGATATGTCTTAAGACTGAGGGAGAAATAAATAAGGTGATATGTTTTATTTCAATTATAGTAAAAAGTAGCAGAGTAGGTACTTTTTATAAAAGTTTGCGAATACCGGTCATGAAATGAATACAGCTGTTTGGATGTTATGTAGGGAGTTTTTAAAATTCGAACAAAATGGAATTTTTAAACTGGAAATCAGGCATTTGAAAATTTGAAAATGAGAATTTGTAATTTTTTTTAAATAACGCGTCCCGCCACTATTGTTGTATGTTTATAGTTAAATCAGGACATCTAATTCGGAGTGTGTACATAAACGTGATAGCTGATTTGTTTAGTTATAAAAATTCATACTTTTTAAGTTATGAAATAAAGCATTTTTACTGTACGAGGATTATAGTTAAAATGTTTAAGTATCGTTTTCTTGTTACCTTGTACGCGCTGAGGAAGTTTGTATTGGCGTACAATTTTATTGTATAACGAACTTCATAATACACATCAAAATATGTAATTTTGTATTTTTGTGTATATTTTTGTTTTATTAATTATTGTTTTATTTTTGTGTGATTATTCGTCATTTTCAAACTTCACTACCACTATGTTGGGTACCGTGATGCAGCGGACGATCTACAACATAAACAACATTTTATGTTGAATGTTGTCAACACCAAAGTTGATTTAATTGCATATGTGTGCATGATATAATTATTGACTGTTGAATATTTGTTTTTGTCCATATAAACAATGCATTACTAATTGAGATTTCTCTTTGTTTTAGGTAAGTTTGTGATTCCTGATTTCTCCATTTACACCGAGCTGCGAAGTTTCGGTGAGTTTTCGAGAGTTTTTCTCCCTTCCTCAACCGTGCACGATCTCGATCGGAACCACAATCGAAGAAATTGATTAACGTGTATTATTGTCAAATAATGAAGCCATGGGAACAACTTAAGAATTGTGTATACTGTGTTCTTTTTATGAGGAACTATAGAAAATTACCGCATTCTAGGGAAACTAATAGAAAAAGAATTTAAATGATGTTGGTGAAATCTTTTTTGAAAAACTAGAACTTTCGTCTTTCGTCTTTTCGTCGAGAAAAACAAACATTATTATTTTATGCAAAATCGATCGATGTGTAGCCTAATGCTGGTAAAAAATAGGATAGCATATATTTTATTGAACGTGTATCAAATTACGCTACAAATGAAACTCACGAGGATTGATAAATAATTAAGAGAACACCAAAACGATTAGTGTAAATCATGTTCATCCTGAAAGTAATTAAACCTAACAAAAAGAAAGAGAACGTGCAAAATATTGCACCAGAAAGAACACGTTATAATTTAGAATGTGTATGACAACAAATAACACATAATATTGGGAACAGATTGATATTTTCTTCTGGGTTGTTTCGTCGTGTCATCTACGGGCCGTGAAAGCCTCCAAAAACTCAACATTATAATATTAATGTCACACACTTTTATTTTCCCGAGAAACCAGCCGTATTGCCGTAAAATTGTTATCATTTCATACATTTTCTATTTTGAGATTAAAATTACATTTTCATAACGAAATTGGCCCTGTTAAACTTTTTGTCTCAATTTAACGAATAATTTCTCACACTCTTCACTCATTGCTATGGCAGCATCGTCAACCAAACAAATAACGAATAGCCTCCTCCTCCCCTCCCCCCCCCCCATCCACACTTTGGCTACACTTACAACTTAAATTTGAAGTATTCAATGTATATATGTTTTTCAATGTATAGCAGCATTGCCAACCAAACAAATAACGAATACCCTCTGCCCCACCACACTTTGGCTACACTCACAACTAAAATTTGAAGTATTTTCCTTTAATAATTATAAGCATTAGTGTGGCTGCTTGAATGCACCCTTTTTACATATTTCCCAGTGCGATAATAACCAAGCTATGTAGTAACACAGTGTGGGAGAGTTAGTACAGACCTACTACGGGACTGTATATCTTTGTAATCCGCCTGGGAATGACCTTCAGGCTTGAGGATAATTACCACCACAATCGGTACAAAAACAGACTAATTAAGTCAGTATACCCGAGAAATAATTACACAACTAAGCCTACCTACCTAGTAGGGAACAATGTATAATCTCACTTCACTTTCATTGTCTCGACAGTAATGTACGTAAGTTTTCTTGCTAAATATGATTTAAAACGTTAGGCATATTAGGTCAAGATGAAATTGAAAGGTGTTGCGTTGTTAGGCATTGTTATAGAGGTGGGGAAGTCCAGGGATGGATCTATTCCAGGGATCTATAACTTCAATGCATTCGTAAGATTGGAGGGTAGTAAAATAAATTCCTAGAATTAGTGTAGTGAAAAATAGAAAAACTAAATGTTTTGAAAACGTAAAAGTAGCTCTTAGAGGAATCGTCGAATTCTTTTTCATGGTGATTTCAAGGCACACAATGATTGGCAAGAAAAAACAGCGTTAAGGGCGTTTTCTCCTCTTTTTTTTAAAGTGTTTTTTTTTTTTTTAAAGTAGCCACTACACTAATGGAATGGTTCAAACTAACATTTTATTAATTTTATATTATTTTAAATCTTGGTAATTATAATAAACACTGTTGAATGTGATAAAACTATGATAATAAGATCTGCAGATTCACTTATTATAATAATGTGAACATTATGTGCAGGAGATTGTTTACCTGGCGTTGCACTTGATCTTCATGTCAGTAAAACAATTACTAGAGTGGAAAAAACGCGTTTCATCTTCATAATGTTGTTGTTGTTGCACCAGATTAAAATACTTGATGCGCCAATGAGAACACTTACCTGTATGGATTAGAGGTGTATAACTGTTATTATCATTTTCACTTATTTCCATTTTAATTTAATTTATACGAATTATAGAGACAGTGACCATCCTTTTACCTGTTATTACTAATGTTATTATTATTACTTATTTGTAAGAAAAATGTAAGGAGAAACGTTTTTAAAAATAAGTAAATAAAAATAATAATAATAATAATAATAATAATAATTATTATTATTATTATTATTATTATAAAAATGGTCACCGTTTCATGAAACCATCAGAATCAGCGTCAGCATGAAAAGTAGTTTTTGAAAGCGGAATCTCCTATGTTCACTCATTGAAAAGATACATTCTTAAATCAGAGATTGGATAACTGAATAAGGTATGCACTTTTACAAAAGTAATTACCATTTGCACTTATTTCTTCATTATTGTATTTTATAATAACTAAACTAAGATATAAAGATTATATTATTGTCGAATAAATTATATATCTAGCGATTAGTGTTGCGATTGAGTTAATGTGGATAAAATTGCATGAATATGCTTTCATATTTATCAATACATCGAAAAAATACTGTCAAAACCTACTTAATAGTTTTTCTAATTGTATTTCATACTGTACATCACCACTTCCTGCCATAAGCAAAACAAATGTAACATGAAGGTTCCTTACCTGCGAGTGCCTCATGCACTCACTAGGAACCAATTTACTGTATATTTTAAAAGTATTGCATTGTATATAACTTATTTGACAATATATACAAAGCACAACTCAACATCGACAAACTTGCCCGAACAATCTTAGCGCCCCCCCCCCCCCCCCCCCTTCCCCCTCCAATTATCCGTCATTGTTAAACAATTTGTGTCTAGAGAAGCTCAATTCTAGAGATAAACCATTAAAAACCAAATTAACATAAGAAATCCGTAGCAGTAGGGTGTTGGTCACACGCTGTTGAATTGACCTTTGATCCCCACTGGCAAGGTCAAGGCTGTTGTAAGTTTCTCAGATCAAGTGAAAAGAAATAGTGTTGATGAGAAAAACCGGCGGCCGGACTCCCTTCCCTTCTTCTAGTTACACAACGCAATTAGCTTCGATGTGATTGCGGCGAGCGAAACAATGGAGCATTAAAACGGGTGGGAGGGGAGGGGGGGGGGGGGGGGGAGAGGGAGGAATTAATGTATACACACATACTGTGCCGTGCAATAACATAGGCTGAATGTCTAGTCTAGTCTATGTTTGTCTGGTGTTTGGAACACTCCAGTCCAGTGTGTGGACTTATTTATTTATTTAATGTGCTATCCAGTTATTAAAGTGATTTAAAAAGGAGCACAATAAATGTGCACAAATGACATAAACTAACAAGAATAACAAAATAACAAAACAAACTAATGTATCATTTAAAAAATGAATTGAGAATGAAAATTATATATGAAATAATGAGAAGAATAACAAAATAGACTAATGTTCAATTTAAAAAATGAATTCTAAAAAAAGTTAAATGAAATTATGAGAAAAGAAAATGTGTAACAGAAATAAACGGGAGAGTGAAAAGTAAGGAAGATGACTACAAAAAAAAGAAGAACAGAGATGTTTGGAGAAAGAGAAATAGAAAATGTTAAAGAAACAAATAATAAAGGGAAAAACAATTAATACAAAAATTGTATTTTTTATAGTCGAAAAACGTTATTTCCAGTTTACTCCGTTACTTCAATTAAATAATGTATAATTAATCAAATTTTAACGTAACTGCTCGTAAATGTGCCCTACCATAAAGAGGTGTTAATTAAATTATCAGTTAAGTAACCTTTAATTAGATTACGGCAAAATGTTATGATGGGCAATATATGTTACGTAAAACATGTTAAATTCATATTAACCTATATTCAAGCAAGAATGTTCACTCGCGCTTATCAAAGTTCAATATCATTAAATTATTATTTTTTTATTCCAGACCTAATGGCTCATAAACAAATATAATTCACATCACACATGAAACACAAAACAACCAATAAAACAATAAGCAACACAATAAACTATTATTTCAAGACTTGAGTTCTTCCCTCAAAAATTGTTTTTGTAAATAATGCATGATAGTAATACATTAGCTATTATTAGAAACTGCATTATTTAGAAAGTCATTATTATAAATGTATATACATCATACATTTATTAGAAAACAAGCAGTTTGTAGTTACACATTATTAAGAAGATCACATCTAACAAACAACGAGGGAAAAATAAAAAAAAATTATTTATTTATTTATTCAGGATTTAAATACAGCTATACAGCCATTTTACATTAAACCTTCAAATGTAACATAATAACATTATAGTGAACATTCTTGAATATAGGTTAATATGAACTGCAAACAAACACAAACAAGTTAGTTAGTTAGGGCTTTAGGGTACACAACAACACAAACAAGTAGCTTGTTGTTAGATTTGTGTAAAACATTATTAACAAGATCACAGCTACACAAACAACGAGAGCAAAATAAAAACATTATTTTAACTGCAAATAAACACAAACAAGCAGACCATAAAACAGGATAAGTATATAAATGTACCCTTTAATTAATGCCAATGAAGGGTGGGATGTATTTAGTTTGTAATATAAGCATCACCGGTATAGTTAATTAATTATATTCAAATTAGTGAAGCAATTAAGCCATACAAACCATATGGTCATAACATATTGGTACACACACCCAAGTCACACATTGATTATCACTATCAGTCACAACCAGTCTAAATATATACGGCGGAATGTAAAGTGAAGTGAGTATTTGAGTGGTGCACCTTCTATGGTGGTTCCCACACTTCGTTGTCCACCCTCGTCTGTGTTCATGGGAGCGGGACCCGACACCCCTTGGGTCACTGGAGTGTGACAACTAGAGGACATTCCTATTATACTCTCGTTAACAGGACTGACCGCTAATTGCAGCAATGCAGGTGGCTCTATATTATACCTTGCAGTGCACTTGATGTGTATGCAAGACTATTTCAGTTGCTCATCGCATTTACATTGACGACTTTTGACAAGTTAATGACAATTATAAAAAAAAAAAACATTAAATGTTTGATTAGAAATGTTGAAAAAATATACATATTGTTTAAATAAATAAAAATAAATAAATTCACACTTAAAGTCTACCCACTCAGTAACGAAACTGATTTGCAGTGGGTGACTTAAATTAAAAGCGACTAAACCAACCCTGTAGGCTCCGAACACCATCGACGAGTGAGCGATAACCAATCAAAGATCGATATTTCAAATACGAAACATATGAACAAAGTGATTGGACAGTGCGAACACCTGCGGACAAATGTCAGAATCAACAAGGCCGATTCAGAACAACTTTGAATTTATTGAGTGCCTCGTTGCCTTGTTGATTATGCTGGGAGTCCTTTACCTAGCTTTTGGACATTCCCTCCTAATTATTATTCACATCATTAATATCATTATTCATTATGTTTAATCACATGAAAAGGTACAAGTTGTAGGCCTACCTATACGATGGTTTTTATAAAAAACGAAAGAATGTAAATATTAATTTTGATAATATACCTATTAGAAGGTCATATTGACAAGGGTTGGTGTACAAACAAACCATAGACAAACATTCATTCATGATCAATAATTAGACGATGAAGATTTCAGACAATTTTAAAATATCATGATAGTATAATACAAAAATGAAGGGCAAATATAAAAAATTTACAACTATTCTCTACGAAAACCAACACATCAAAAAGCGTGCTCAAAAAATTCTCACATCACCGATTAAACATTTTAATAAATAACGAACAAGTGCGTATCGCGTTTTAGTCATGGCTGGTGGACTTGAAATTCTCCCTCTCCCGTCGCCGCCAGTATATTAGCATTAGAGAGACAATTTACATAGCATTGTTGAATGCGAGCGGATATATTCCGAATGCAGAGTAGTGAGATTGACAGGAAGTAAGAAGGGGGGGGGGACGAGAGGGGGGGACTGATCTTGCGTGATGAATTGTTTTGTAGCAAATGCTGGGAAACACAACATCACAGACTTTGATGTTGTGTGGTTTCTTACTTAAAGCCTAGACGCGTAGCCATGTACCATGTGAAAATAATGCAATATTCTTTCTTTACCCGTTTCAATCTATTATCTATGCTAACTTTCCCACGTGTTTTTTTTTGTTTTTACTATGCGAAGCCGGCGAGGCTGTTGTGTGTAAACATACTACGCTACGTCGTTCTTCGCTCAGGGTAAAGACAAAGTGTTGGACAAGAAATTGATCAATTTGCTAACGTATTAGATGTTGTTGTGAATGCAAAGAAGTTGTGCGTGTATATAAGAGTCAAAGAATTGTTGGTATTAAAAAAGTCACTTGGAGATGGAGACATACTTGTTAAAGATTTTGTACCGTAACTGTTCAAAAAAATTTTACTTGAGGTAGCTATTAAGGAAGGTCTGGGGACTACAGACTTACTGGTGAAGCATTGGTGATCCAAAACTAGGCCACAATTGTATGGACTCCACACTTATTTTGAGCATGTATTTAAATTCATATATTTTTTTTAAATAGTAAAATCTTTTTATCAATCTGGCTGGTTAAGAGAATTTACTCTCGAACTTTTCCTGAATATACTTTCAATGAATGAAGGAGAAATGAAAGCGTGATGAATTGAGGGAACGAAGCAATACCAAAGAATTAAGTTGAAGGGTGAAAAAGTATAGAGAGACCATGTTACTATTATAAGTGCACGAATTCAGACGATTAAAATATCATGGACACATAATAGTACCTAAGTAAGTCCATACATTGAACATATTGTGCATTATGATGTATATCTGCAGAAATTAAAAGACTTGCAGAAAAAGAAAGAACGAAGCGATACATACATTGATAACATGAAAAAGTATAAATAATCTTCAAAATCACAAGCGGAATGAAAATTAACATATCGTCGTGTTTTTTCCTCCTTATCAACAAGTGCATAATTCTAATGCGGCAAATATGGGCTAAGACGCGTACCAAACAGAGTGAGACGGCAGTAGTAGCTGTGATGAGAGAAGATACGGACGGAGCTTCCAACGAGTTGACCTACAGTAGAGTTCCGCGGGAGTTTAATCCATGGCCACACCATTCCCCCCTCCCCCCCCCCCCCCGTTTTGGACACCCATAGATTCGTTGAAAGATAAGCTATAGCTGTCCCAAGACTACCTTACACATGCTTGCGTCACAGGCGACTGGTTTGTAGCCAATCAGCGATCGGTATTGGCCCGGATGTGTCTCGGGCGGTTCGCTGGTTGGCTACGACTGCCCCGGATGTGACGAAAGCAGGAGTAAAGTAATCTTGGGTCCACTATACCCCGGGATTTCTTGTTTTCCTAGAACGATCGGACCTCATCGCCTTGAAGAATGTGATGAGTGTATTCAGTCATCTGAATTCTGTGTCCTTTGCTCGAGTTTGAATGGAGATGATTGCTCGACTGGACTTTGTTGTAGGGGTGTACTAAGAAAACTACCTAAAAGGTTGGTGTAAACTCCCGCGAAACTACACTGTAAACACATGCCTGTACTTCCTCGCAAAGAGTTCATGGGCACTGATGAATGAGCGAATAGGAAAATCCGGTATTATATTACAATACAAAATGATACAATACAATACAATATTGTCACGCAACGAGTATCTAATTCCAGAGATCGGTGTGATATTTGATTTTGAAAAGATTTGTCCGATATTTTTCTCGTTCAGTTTATTCTGTACTTATGTACTAGACTTGAAACTTTACTTGAGTGCTCTTCCTGGATGGGTCCTTTAGAGCAGATGAAGGAATATAGGATTAAAAACGTGTAAGCCCGAGGGCTGAGGTAATAATAGTAAGACTGTGTGTGAGGAAGAATGAGGGTAGAACCTGCTACAGTGGATGTCCGATGACAAGTGTA
This sequence comes from Isoperla grammatica, assembly GCA_945910005.1. NCBI lineage: Eukaryota > Metazoa > Arthropoda > Insecta > Plecoptera > Perlodidae > Isoperla > Isoperla grammatica. Next base: position 10,002,238 of record OX246750.1, read on the forward strand.
GAAACGCAAGAAGGAATCTGATTGACTGCTCAGCAGATTACTGTGAAGTTCTATCAAATGTTCTTTACTCATTGTGTCATGGAAACGTCTTCACTAAACTTAAAGGATACCAAACGTTACTAGGATACTTCACCAAAACTATATATAGTCATCGTACAACATCTTCAGTAATGCTTCCGTCACGGGTGGGTGAGCGGCAGCCAACCAGCGGCCGTGGCTAATTCAGATACCTGCTCGGGTTGGCCGGGACCGTAAACACGTCATTGATTGATGACGAAGGCATTACCGAACTTATTGCAAGACGACTATAGATAGATAGATAGATCATATGGGGACTATTCTATTTTCCATTAAAATATTTTCATCAACGAAAAGGTGTCCTTTTAAATAATTTAAATGGTGAAATTAAAAAAAATAAACGAAATATAAAATTAAAAATATTTTCCAAGTTAGATTCTTCGTATATAACCGGATTCTTGTTTGTTATTGTGATCGAAACGTCGTAATCGAGTGTGGGAGCCGGCGTAAACGTCGCGACCACCACCACCGGAAGTGAGGTCATAGACAAGATCACCTCTCATTAAACCACCGGGTGGAGTTTCCGGTTCTGTCGTCCAAACGTATCCGTCACTCTCGCGGAGGAATTTATACATTAACAGGAAATCTCAAAATCAAATCTGTACAATTGTACAATAATGGTGGTGATAACGTATGTTTTATACCGAGTTTCCGTTTCAAATTCAAAGAACGTGGGGGGAAATGGAGTTTGGGTGATGCACGGTTTAGTGGGAATCACAAGGTATACACAGAACGAGGGGGGAAATGGATTTTAGTCGCTGCACGGTTTTCAACTACATAATGAAGTGTGATATTTTTTTAAAAATTGGAATTCAAGTTTTGTTTGATATTCTCGCTTATCAACGTGTCATACAAAGCGTTTTCCTAGTGATTCTATTCTAGAATATATATTTAAACACGCGAGAATTTAGAAACAAATGGTTTATAGTATTTTCGCGAAATTTTACGCTAGCGTAATTTCTTCACGCGCGTTCTATCTACCGCCATATAGCTTCAATGTGGCCATGATAGAAGACTGAAACACTGTTTTGAGCACTTGTAGAATACAATTCACATATAGTCAGAAGTTATGTCTTCTTTATGTACGCGGAACTGCATACCACCCGGCGTTTGTGACTTTTGTTCAGTACCCACTGGTACTGACATGACATACAATGAATTCATTTTATAAAAATGTTTACTTTACACTAAATACTACATGACATCAAAAAAGTGAAAACTATGCTCAATTTGTATTCGAGAAATAACTCTACTTAACCCTATACTATCGGACATAGGGTTAATATGACTCCGTATTATGGAGAGAAAACCTTAGGCTCGGTTTTTCAATCGGTTAACAGGTCGTTAACGGTGTCGTTAGCTGACGGTCCGTAATCTGTAACCCAACAAACCCTTTGCAGATAACGGACCGTCAGCTAACGGCCCCGTTAACGAAAGATTGAAAAACCGGGCCTTAGTATAGGAGGTTTATAGCATAGGTTTATCAAAAGTTAAGGAAAGTTAAGAAAATTTAAGGGAATTGCGCCCCGGAGGGGAAGGGGGAATTTTCGGCTAACCTTGCCCCACCCTTACAAGTAAGCTTAGTAAAAATGTTGCTGAGTGGGGGCGTCAGACAGAAGGTGAATCGAGACGACGAACGATGCAAAACGCCTTCTGTCGGACTAGAATCTACAGAGAAAGAGTATTTTTTAAAGATGAGGAATGAGATTTATTGAACGTGTGGCCGAGGCGTGCGCAGCCCCACCTTCGCTCTACCGTGTTTCCCATTGTTGCAACCCAGCGTCATAAATCACTCATTGTTATACAAGAGAGACAGTAAGTAATTTGAGATACGTACATTACTTTCCTAACGTGTATCTGGTTTCTACCTAGGAGTGTTTAAACGAAAAAATATTGAATCTAGTTTACAATCATCTCGTTTTAACATTCTTAATGCAAGAATGAATGCCTTAAGAAATTTTAGCTTCTAGAAGTTAAGAATATAAAGAAGTTTACAAATTAAATTAAAAATCAATGTGTTTTTTTAGACTTTTTTTTATTTTTTATTTTTTTGAATTTCTGGTGATTTTATTAAAAGAGAAAAGTTAAAAAAGTACTCATTTTCAATTCGTTAGGACAAACTAATACAATTGAATCAGTCTCGTAATTGATTCTTGGCATATTTTTACTAAAATTTTTAACCCAATCATTTTATAGGTGACTTTTCACTCTAGAAAATAAAAGTGATAAGATCTAACCAAGCACACTAGAGTACAACATTACTTTTATTTTATTCTGACAAATTATAAAAGGAAGTAATTTTAATCATCAGAATTCATGGACAGTCTTAATAGAATTTGTTCGCGTTTGTCTGTCACATGTTAATAACAAGAAAAAGATGAGAAATACAAGGTAAAGTTACATTAAAAAGTAACTCCGAGCCCCTGTTTTCAAGGTTAAGACCTGTTAGTGCCGTATCGAGCCCTCAGTCAACTCTTAACGTGAGAACAATCCGCAACCGGATGTCCAAATTATTTAAATCGAAGCTCTCTGTGGAGGCAAATCGACAAAAACTAGCGCCTGCACCCAGGTGAAGAAACGGAACAGGATGGACGAATAAACGAACGACTTTAGCGCTAACTTTGTTCGGCCGCCAAATGAAGCGGAACGCCGGCGAACTAAGTTTGCCTGCCCATTGTTGCATTTCTTTTGGACACTTCCGAAAAAATTGTACGATGGACACTTTTCGAAGGAAGACAATCTAGACGCCGGTTTGTAGGAGCATGGGAGAGAGAGAGAGAGAGCGGGGGGGAGAGAGAGAGAGAGATAGATAGATAGATAGATAGATAGATGGTCTTTATTGAAGGCGGGATTAAGGCCAGTTGGGCCTTCTCTTACATCCAACCTACTTATACACTAACAAAAATCAACGTCTCATTCATCCATCCCATTCACTCTATTTATTTTTCATTGAGAGAGAGAGAGAGAGAGAGAGAGAGAGAGAGAGAGAGAGAGAGAGAGAGAGAGAGAGAGAGAGAGAGAGAGAGAGAGAGAGAGAGAGAGAGAGAGAGAGAGAGAGAGAGAGAGAGAGAGAGAGAGAGAGAGAGAGAGAGAGAGAGAGAGAGAGAGAGAGAGAGAGGGGGAGAGAGCGGGGGGAGAGAGAGAGAGAGAGAGAGAGAGAGAGAGTCGTTGTGACGTCATAAAATGTAACTAGCGCGTGAAACCTCCTCTCACTTGAAGGAACGCGGGATGCGACTATCGATACTCAGCTGAGATCATGGCGATAAACCATCGATATCGAGATAATTATCGATTAACGATTCTTGTTAACGTTCCAAGATGCATATCAGCTGGTAGCTAGGTCTACAGAGGGTTTTACGGGACGTTTAAGTAATATTTTCAAATCTGTACGTTTTTTTTTTACCAAAATTAAAAAACTACAACTTACACAAACACAACACAAATTTACAACTAAATGCCTAAAGACGGCAATTTGATGAAGCTTTCACGTCTTGATGTAGGGAACTTGCTAAACCCTTCCCTCCACATTTCGGGTGTTTTTTTTTTTGTTTTTTTGAGGGGAGGGAGGAGGCACTTTGTGTCATAAGTTTCTTTCAGAGCTATATAAAACGTAAGATAACATAATCCCCTCTCTGTGAAAATTACCCACAATGCTGAAAACGCTGGTATAAATGTGTGTGAGTGAGGTATAAAGAAGTAACGCATGTATTGAAAACTCTATTTACCTACTTGGTCTTGTGTCATAAAAAAAAATCACCTCTCGTTGAAAGGTTAAGTCAAACCTCGTTTGCAGAAGTCAATGAAACAGAACAGAACTAGGTTTATTCGAAATTAGTTAATCATTGATTTTAATTGGGCGCTTCACGGTAAAAGACAACTTAGTGTCAAAAAGTTACACCTGTAGACATAACAAGTAGAATACTCTAGCATTGAACTCACTAGACCCAAACAAAATAATTGAAAAACCATTATTAGTGATTGATCGGTCGCGTAACAGTGGAAGAAATAGTTATAGTTATATCCTATCGCGTAATGATTGTTTTGTCCTAGAAAGTTGTGTTGTGAATGTCGCAAGCAATTTACCGACTATTTTTAGGTTCGATTATATAGTATTGAAAACGCTAATGATAGAGATTGTAGGATTGAAGAATTGTTGTTGGGTAATGTTGGCGTGATTATGTTGCCCGTAAACGAGAAACTTGATGTACATTGTTGCCGATACACGCATCACATCGTTAAGTATTTCAATTTTCTATTCAGGATTGATTTGTTATTATTTTTCTTTAACCTTGCATACATGTTTTATAATTAATGAATACGAAAGTTAGAAGTTTACATAAATATAACAGATGAATTAACTATTTTTAATTTTATGTTTGAATGTTATTAATTGTAACTCAGTACTCCTAGCGTGAAGTGTTATAAGAAGACAGTACACACTGAATCATTCAATAGAGAAGTTATAAAATCTGTTTAATCTATCATGATTGAATATTGTGAGTGAAATACAGAAGTTAATCAGTTAGTTTTCAATTCATTCTTGGGTTGCTCCAATTTTAAACAGTGCGGTTTTTTAAAGCATATATGTTGCAAATAATACAACGTTACCTGAGTATAATAACAGCTTTGCATTTTGTTCTAAAAATTATAATTTTTGTCTAGACTGTACGACTTTTGTTACCTTTATATTTAAGAATTCTTTGCAAATGATTAATTTGTAAAGGAACATTGTTAGAACTGATAAAATTATATATAAATTAATATCTTGCAAGTAAATGGGTATAGAAAATAAACACAAATTCATTTATGTTGTTATAAGGGTTTGTGAATTAAACTCTCTTCAATTTATCGCCGTTTATCTAGAAGGGCGAGAATCTCCGGCGAGAAACTTGCCCAAGTACTTCCTGCTCGTATCGACGTGAAAGTCTTCAGTCAAATATGGTGGCAAGAAACTCAAGAGGGGCGTCAGAAGTCAGGGCGGGAGGGGAGGGGGGGGGGGGTAAGAAGATTGTTTTTATATCAAATTCGTTCCATTGATGTTCTCTGCCATTCACAATATTTCTACTATCCTGTTTACAATATTCGAACCCTCGTCTAGAATACTATCTTATGCTAATGCTGGATCAGAAAGGTTTTTATAATTTGTTTGAATCATACCATTTCAGTTAGTTTTTGGAAATATTGTGAAATGTGTATTTTTTGAAATTTGATTAAATTTTCAAATACAGAATGATTCATTATTTTTTTTAAATCAATACGAAACAATCTATAAACATAGTTAATGAAGAAATATATAACCTACATTTATATTATTTTTAAGACTTTGGATTAGGGGTAAAACTCTATATGATCAAACCCAAATTTATTTTATTAATGTTAAAGTGTTTTTAGTTTTACTATCATAATTTTCATTCACCTTATAATTTGTATTTCTACTGATTACTATCAACTGATCAAAAATTCTTTTACAATCAAAGTAAAATAAACTATACTCTCTGAGTTTAATTCAGATAAAAAAATACATAAAGCATACAAACAAGTGACCAATTCAGCTGATTAATAATAACACCCTTGCGTAACAATGCAAACAGATTGGTCACAATATAAGCATTATTGTATCAAATTGATTAACACTTTGTGGACCAATAGCATTGGTGCAGCTTCATTCAACGAAAGATTGTACATTCCCAGCTTATTACTTTCCCACGGTATTCACACTTAACTGGAGTCTCCCAAGATATTATTCAACAAATCCATGTCCGATATATTCACAATACAATGTTAGTCGAACAGTTAATAGTTCCGATCTATTATGTATATAGATTCCAACATGACTGCGGTTTTTCGAGAAGAAAAAACTCACAGGATATCGGAAGAAGATGATGAAAAAAAAAACACACACTAAAGCACATTGTTCTAAATATAAAAAGAAATTTCTATGACGGTATATATGTAAGAAAATGATACGAACAAGGTGAAAGAAGTCCGTATTGGGGAATGTTAAAAAACAAAAAGATTGGTTTGTATCTATTTGGAGGTAGGTAGCCGTATTTTTCTAGGACGGTCAATGAACTAGGCGGCTATTTTTAAAAGAAAGTTGCACGAATTTGTAACGATTTTCTTCGATAGTGCGTGAGTGAGTAGATCGAGGAACGTGCGTATATCTGTGTGGAGTGCGTTTAGAGCAGGGCAGCGCGTGCGGCTGTTGCGACTCTAGCGCGCGTTGCGGCGTAATTGAGTAATTATAACTTAGCTCGAGGTGATACCACGAACGATCCGTTAAAAAGTGTCGCGGAGATAAAAACAAAATGTTTTAGGTATAATGAGGATTAATTGTTTTTTAGAAGACAACATGACAAAAATTATTGTTATGTTTTATGAATTTTAAATATATACCAAAACACTTCGTTTAAAAGTGTCGTGTAATCAAAATAAAAATGTTTTCTGTATAATGAGGATTAATTCTATTTTAGAAGACAATAAGGACAAAACTTATTGTTGTTTTATGAATTTTAAGATAGTCACCAAAACACGGTATCACTATATTATATTTTTTACTAATTTCTCAAGCGTCGTGCAATATCTGTATAATGAGGATTAACTCTCTTTTAGAAGACATCATGGACAAAAATTATTGTTGTATGAATTTTAAAAACGATACCAAAACACTGTATCATTGTAGGCCTATATTTTTTTTTACTACTTTCTTAAGCGTCTTGCAATAGGCTCAAGGCCTCCCGATGTGCTTCGGTATTCCACAGACGCTTACAAGTAAAGTAACTTATTAAACGTGTGCTATCATTCGAATACAATTAAATATACATTTAAATGTGAATGAAACCTATATATTATATTTTTTAAACGACTACTGGAGGACATATTCCAAATAAAAGTCTCCCTTCAGGAATTGTTTTCCGAATTCCAAATTTGCTGAGAAGAGGTTTGATGAGAAGGGGACATAAGAGTTACATTATTTAGACATTCCTACTCTTGCGTAACGTAAATTCTGTATTCAGATAATAGATAACATTAAACATTCTGTAAATAACAACACTTAAAATACACATAGTGAATTGAAGACATTATACAATAGAATTACTTTCTTTCTTCTCTATAGCCTTGAAATTGTTTACAAAAAATAATAATCTTTTAAGCTCAGATAGAATCTAGTGATAAATGATTCATGCGAAAAGAGAAAATGTTGATATTATCTCGATAGCTCACCAATGATTATGAACTGTACTGTACCTGCATGCATTGAGAGGGAGATAGCGTGTTTTGTCATATTGGAAGCAGCTACTACAAGGTGGCATCAAGACTGTCTGTGAACATAGGTCTAACAATAATCAGCTCATGCAATTAACACATTGATAACAAGACAGCTTTCAAAACTGTCTTCGCGAAGTATTGTTTAGTCTCAGTCACGATTCATAGATCAACGAAAATAAGACAAATTTTAAACAAATTCAAATAAGTACCACTAGTGTACAGTGCAAATTTGTATATAAATCAAATGTTACTTATCTTCAGAAATTGTCAAAAGAAAGAAAAAAAGAAAGAATAAAGAAGGGAAGAAAGAATAAAGAAGGGAAGAAAGAAAGAAAGAAAGAAAGAAAGAAAGAAAGAAAGAAAGAAAGAAAGAAAGAAAAAAAGAAAGAAAGAAAGAAAGAATTAAAGAAAGAAAGAAAGAAAGAAAGAAAGAAAGAAAGAAAGAAAGAAAGAAAGAAAGAAAGAAAGAAAGAAAGAAAGAAAGAAAGAAAGAAAGAAAGAAAGAAAGAAAGAAAGAAAGAAAGAAAGAAAGAAAGAAAGAAAGAAAGAAAGAAAGAAAGAAAGAAAGAAAGAAAGAAAGAAAGAAAGAAAGAAAGAAAGAAAGAAAGAAAGAAAAAAGAAGAAAGAAAGAAAGAAAGAAAGAAAGAAAGAAAGATAGATAGATAGATAGATAGATAGATAGATAATGGTCTTTATTGAAGGCGGGATTAAGGCCAGCTAGGCCTTATCTTCCATCTAACCTTTTACCAAGAAGATTATTATTTTCTGTAAAGAAAGAAAGAAAGAAAGAAAGAAAGAAAGAAAGAAAGAAAGAAAGAAAGAAAGAAAGAAAGAAAGAAAGAAAGAAAGAAAGAAAGAAAGAAAGAAAGAAAGAAAGAAAGACACAAAGCAAGAAAAGCAAGTAGTGGATGCATCTAACGGTATATGACGTCACAGCACGACGAGTGATCCGCTGCTTTTGTTCCAAGTCAGGTTGTAGCTGTGATTGAAGTGTGGCACCTCAACTAGCGCCTCCGCAGCGCGGCGGCGAGTCCGTCAACTACTCGTGGGGGGTCGGCTCAACCACTCTAGCAAGACGGCCAAAGAGCACTGTTTATCCAGAGGCAGTTAAGGGGCTCGATAAGCCAATGCTTTACTACATGAAGATAGTATTTTACACAAATATACAGGGGCGTAACCAGGGTACTAATATTACCCGGGTAAGATGCGGAGATAGGGACTTCAAGCAAAACTAGCGGGAGGGTTTGGGGGGCGAGCCCCCCAATAACAGCGCCGCAGGCGATTTTTTTAAATTCGGGGTTTTAGAGTGATTTCTGAGCGTTTCAGAAAAATTACCGGACTAAATGCAAAACTGAAATACTGTCGTTTGTGTAGTGCACAAACCAGAAAACTTAAACACAAATGGGAAAATGGACGGGAATGATTTAGTACTATTGAGTTTTGGGGCTAAGTTTGGTCTAAGTTTGGGACTAGGTTTGGGCGGTTGGTCCTAGTGGAATTGTAATAGCTGTAGGCATGCAAGGATTGTTAGGGAATTTTTACCCGGGTATCTTCCCGGGTTACCGATGCCTAGTTACGCGCCTGCAAATATAGCTTCATCAACTTCCTAAAGCTCCGATTTAGTAAGCTCGGTTTAGTAACCATGGTTTCAACAAACATTACATTCAGAATGCATGACAGGCTCCGTTCGTTCATAGAGAATCTCCGAATACTAGCTAATCGGAGTTTAAAAAATTGGTGAAATCGATTCTAAGGATTTTAGTCTGTAAAATGACATTCGCTATCAAAATTTTGATATGATCCCAGGCGAGACCTTATCAGTATCTACGATATTTAAAAAGGGTGCAAATTTGATTGAGTTAGAAAAAATACACTTTCATCGCCAAATGTCTTCTTTAATCCAAATGTAATACTTTTTTAATCATTGTTTAGAGAAAGTTATGCATAGAGATAATATCTAGCCTCTTATCATTCCAAAATTTTGATATTGTGTGCCATTCTCAAGATAAAAACAAATGATTAGCTTTTCAAACTATCTGTGTGTCACACCTTTGAAAGATTTGAGTTATGATGAGAATCCTCTACAAGAGATTTAAACGAAATAAATGCACATTCTTATTAACGTTGATTTGGACATTCTTACAGAATTTTTAGCTTACACATTCAAAAAGGAACACTATGTACTAAATTTCCCGAGTATTTTACCGTATTTAAAAGAGATTAGTTTCGTTTTCAGCTTTTGCTTTGGAGTGTATTCGTGCTTTTACAGTGACAAAATGCACAAAGATATTCCCACTCGTCCCTTTGCGCATGATTATTCATTGTGGTATCCAAATTGGCTTAATCAAAGCATGTATGTTATACATTCATTTTTCTCTTTTTCAATTCCCTTTGAAGAAGTTAGGTACAGTACTGAAAAGCGTATCATCATCATTATAAACTCGACCTCAAATCGAGCTCGGTCCACTCGTTTATTTTAGTATGTCAAGTCGGTAGCGAATTCACGGTTTCACAGTTAATTTCAATAACAAGGTACCTATAACAATCAATGCGTTTAGTTTCTCGCGTGAAAATCGACAGCCGCGAAGATTGATCGACGGAGTTTTCCGCATTCCACGGTGTGATGCCGTTGCACGGACAGTTATAGTGTGATGTGATGGGTTTTTGTCGCACAACAGCCGCAAAGTTCTGCAGACGCGGTTTGGCGACGATTATTTATTACTATCGGATACTGTATAATGCTTCTGGTTTCTCACGTTTCCGACAACACTTATAGACAGACAATCCTCTATGTCTTGAATACCTTGTTTTCACCATAGCGACCACAAGTTAAAACCTTAAAAACTTAAATTATTTGACAAATAACTGCTTTGTTTTAAAAAAATGTTTTATTGATATCAATTATTAAAGGGGGTAGATATGCGCCTAACATACATAAATAAGTCATATTTCCTCCTCTCTTTCCAATTCGATTGTTTCTTTAATTCAAGAAAATATATAACAAATAAATGAATTCACATTATATTTATTGTTCATTCTATACGTTTTAAGGAAAAATAAGGAAAGAGGAGGACCTCATTTCACCGTCATACGACTGGCAGAGCGACTGGGAAAAATACAACACCGGGCCTAGACAGTGGCAGTTCACAGAAGTCACAGTTCACTCAAATCCTGTAGTTCTTTCCTTCGACCTTAACATCCTCTGGTAACGCCTCATCTTAAACCACCTCCATAGTATCGATATTTTACATCCATCTACACATTATGAACGTTTCAAATTCTTACTGTTTTGAAGTTTATAAGAACTTCAGTTCATAAGATGTGAAGAAAAGAAGTTTCAGTTTACTCAAATCCTGTAGTTCCCTCCTTCGACCTTAACATCCTCTGGTAACGACACATCTTACACCACCTTCTTAACATCGATATTACACATCCATCTACACATTATGAACGTTGCAAATTCTTACTCTGTTTTATAGTTCATAAGAACTTCAGTTCATAAGATGTGAAGAAAGAAGTCACAATTTAATCAAATCCTGTAGTTCCTCCTTCGACCTTAACATCCTCTGGTAACACTACATCTTAAACCACCTCCTTAATATCGATGGTACACATCCATCTACACATTATGAACGTTGCAAATTCTAACTCTGCTTTGCATAACAAACATATATCACACATTAATTTCACCACCTGTAGGCTATACAAGTACAAGTGGATATTGTGGGCGTCAACCTACCTCTCTCATCTAAACGAAGAAACATAACCTAATCATGTTGCTAATCGTTTCTACGGATGCCTGCAAGTTATTCCATGACGTCACCAGAAGGCAAAGCTTACTTGATATTTTTGCAATTTTAAAAATCCGCGTGTATTTTCTATTCCTTGAGCACGTACGTAATCCGGTATAAAGCTTCTAGGCTAGCATGTTATATGGTTTATCTATTGTGTGCTTTCTGCCTAGTCACAAGCTAATATAACGTAGATATACACATGCTTTAGTCCATCCTCGTGTTCAACATTTGTATTGTTCATTGTTTAGTGTTTCCGTGATGCTACAGATTGAAAATTGCCTTATTTTTGTTTGTTGTCGTTTGTGAATAGACTATTTGTGGTTGTGGTGCAATGACATTGTTTATAGAGAAGACCCTTACAGAAAATATTGGTAGCCAAATGGTATCCAACTGATATCCAAGTGATATCCACACTCTAATTTTGATAACCAAGTAGTCACCTAGTGGTAGCCAGACGTATCCAATGAAACTTCTATTAAACTGATGGTAACCATTTGGTGGCCAAACAGTATGGGTACGGTACCATGTGGATACCTGGCGGAAAAGGTAACCAAATGCTGGCCAACAGGTCACCATATGTTCACAAAGTGGCAGCCATATGGCAACGTTTTGGTTACCAGTTGGCAACATGAAACTGGATGACCAAATGCTGGCCAACAGGTCACCATATGTTCACCAAGTGGTAGCCATATGGCAACCTCTTGGTTACCAGTTGGCAACATGAAACTGGATGACCAAATACTGGCCAACAGGTCACCATATGTTTACCAAGTGGTAGCCATTTGGCAACCTTTTGGTTACCAGTTGGCAACATGAAACTGGATGACCAAATGCTGGCCAACAGGTCACCATATGTTCACCAAGCGGTAGCCATTTGGCAACCTTTTGGTTACCAGTTGGCAACATGAAACTAGGTGGCCAAAGCTATTTAATAGGTCGCCATTTAATTACCAACTAAGTAACATAGCTATAAAGATGAGATAGTGTACCTACATAATATGTAAATGTTTTAATACAAGTGCACGTTTACTATTTTCATCTAATCGTCGACCGACGGCGCCGCTCAAACCAACATCGTACACAAAATGCATGTGCACAGTGCACAACCTAATTCACGTGCAACACTATTGGGTAAGCAGGCACGAGTGTGTACACGCCTTTCACATGGAGAGGTTCTGAAATCGTACTGCTATCCATCTGCTTTCCATAACATATCAAACTAGTAACGAAATTGGCATCCAGTCCAATTCGAGTTTGATACCGAGTTCTTCATCTACATATTTCACCCACTCGTTGTCTCGATTAGCCAAGTTACAAAAATATCATCTTTACGTATCACAATTCACACTGCAATCCATCTAATATTCACTCGTTTATCAATGTGTCAACGTTGATTTGTGTGAAAGTAGTAATTATATAATTTTGAAGAAGCTATAATTAATACATAGTATGCACCTCATACATAAGCCGTATCTTTTTCTTTCCATTCACCAAATCTTCTTTCTATCATGAGTAATCTTTTCAAATTCGAACACGATCTTTGAATACGCGCGCGTATCAAAACGGCAGACTGAACTGCTGGTGTTCAGTGGTTGTGCGAACTGCGTCTGCACTCTCCGCGGACTCGCCTCCGAGTCGGAGTGCGTACTGCGTAGTTGACCATGCCTGCCTGCATCGAGATTGTAACGGTCGATCGTCTGATATTTCGGTAAGTACAGCATTTAGTTGATGTTTATATAATAATATTATAATTGAAATGTACTGGGCCAAGCTTTTTGTAGTGGAATTCTACCCAATAACTTCTAGACTTGAGCTGTAAATAACAATAATCCCTTGTTGCGTAGGTTAACCTAACCTCACTGTTGCCTAGGCCTAGTGGCAGGCCCTGTTCATGCCGCATATTTGGCAGTCCCTACTCTGTTCATCAAAATACACGTAGGCCCTAATATACGCTCTCACTACAATCAATACAGTTTATTGTGAACGAGGAACATTTCCTTTATGATACATTGCACCTTGATGCCAATGAACTGAGTCCCGGGCATTGGGTTTGAAATATTTCAAACCCAATGTCCCGGGTAACAATATCAGTAGGCCTGACTTGTCATTACTCCTGCAATTGTAAGCATAACGCAAATTTACTTGTTAGGCCTAGGCATATATTTTGTGATGAGAATACATTATACCATTCCCGCAGGCCTGATGCCTGATGGAGTTTATTTTTCCTGAAGTTGGCATTACTGTGACAGATACCATTGGCCCACAGGCCTATAGTTTCCAGGGTTATGCACATTTTATGACAAGTGTCTTGTTGTTGTTTGCTCGCGTTAGGTCTACGAAAGATTGGCTACCGTAAACACTTCGACGCGAGCGACGCAGCTAACTCGTCGCGAGCAACATTCTGCAGTAACGGCAGCTTCAGGAGCATGTATTGCACTCAGAGGCCAAGATGATTAAGGTTTGCATATTTTTTGGTTCTTTAGGTCCAATTTTACCAAAGGTTTTAATTTACAGCTTTGATAATCTCTGATTTGTTATAATGGTTTCAACAAACACATGCCTACATACAAAGTTCATGGTATCTTCTGGCAGCCTGGGCTATATTTGTTCGGAGCATATCTCTCATTAACAGCTCATCTCGCAACTAAAAGTTTATTAAAATGTCTTAGACTTGGCCTGGCTCACAGCATACATTTTTTAAGTCTAAAAGGTGTTTATCACTAGCTTTATTAGTTAATTATGCACGTATGGTGTAGCCAAGGCTGTAAAACCATGCCATATGAGTATTACACTTAAAGTGCGATTACAGCTAACCAACGCTTAGCTGTAAACCCACCGTTAGGCCTACCTGCCCGTATTCTCTTCAGATCTAACAATGTAGGGTAACTGGGAGAAGAATTTAAATACGGGTACCACTAGTTTTTACCACTTACTTTTAATTTTGAACTGAAAAAATAGCAAATATCACCTACTTTGGTTTCAGACTTTAAAAATAAAAATATGATATCAGTAAATATGCTACTCTAAAGAAATTAAAAATGTTTGCAAACCTTAAACATGTTTCTAACAGCATAAAAGTGTCTGATAGAAGCCTAAAGTAGCCTGCTAGACAGCTTATTCCATCTTCACCACCAAATATCTGCGTAGTTACTTAAAAAAGTATATTTCAGTCGGGCAACAGTCAAACGCTTCCCTGTACAAGCAATGATTTACATGCCTGCGAGTATATGTCTACATGCAATTTGTAAGTGCAAATAAGATAGATATATGTATATTTTTTATACACAGCCTTATACAATATACAGGGCTCAAATTTTAAATACTTATTAGCACTCGCCCATTGCACGAGTGAGTATCCTCCTAATACACTAGCCCAAAATGATTAACAGTAGGGTTTAGCCTTACCATTTCATAAACGCCTAAGGATATAGTCTTGCTGTTAAAGTCGATCGATGAAGTGAACTACCCATCCAATACAACAACTAAACTATTCAAATTAAATGGACATGAAAAAATACTTTTTTTATTCTAAAATTATGAATTTCAAGAATTATTACGTATGAGTAGCATTTAATACTGAACTTCTTGAAATATTTTATTTTTTTTTATTAATAAGGTATATTTATAGTTTATAATTTGAGTAGATTTGACGTAAAATTGACACACCAACGCGAATATCTCGAAAACGGATTGCGTTCGACCATCTTTTTCAAACGTATTCATGTTAGTCATGAAGTTATCTACATTTAGGACGAAAATTTGTTACAATATATTACTTTTTGAAGGTGCTACGCAAAGTTATACGATTGAAAGTGTAGGTTTTTGTTCAGTTACAATGTATAACATAGGGAATTCCAACGCATTTCAACACTCAATAAATAAAAAACAATTAGCGGTAGGTGCATATTTTTTTCTACAATATTCACAAGCTTAATCTCAACTTGCATTACATACAATTTGAATGATTCATATTACATGTGCAGTTATCATCGATCGACTTTAAAACTACACCACATTAACGTTCTTTAGTTATATTTTGGGAACACCACGCAATATTGGAAAAGTGTCAAATGAGGGAATTGTTTTCGTGACACTAAAATCTGGATTTGCAATCATAACGGTTGTCATTAGGGCAGCCAGTTAATTATTAATTTTTTCTGTATGTTTTCTGTACTATGTATGTGCATCCAATAATATAGGCCTACTATTACAGCAGCCAATAGTTTACTATTGATCTCATGAATAGTTAACTATTGCAGCAGCCAATAATAATTTACTAATTTAATATTGACTTTTTAGTTGCCATGTTAAATCCCAATAGTGTTCACTAATTTTCAATAGCAATTATGAATAGTAAATCTGAATAGTTTGTCCAAATTTACTAGCACGTAATTTTTCAATAGTGATATCAAGAGTAATCTCAATTAGTGATGTACGGGCAGGAATATTCCCCTGGGAATATTCCCCGACCCCATATAAATTCCCAAAAGTAGGGAATTTATGTTTTCTTTTTTATGAAATCAATTCCCACATAAATGTGTTCATCCCAGGTCATTATACATAAGTAGTAGGCTTAGGCCTACAATAAACCCACTAGATACTGTTGTAGGTGGAGGGGGGGGGGGGGGGGGGGTCTCATGCTGGGCTTGCATTCTTGGGGGGGTTTGCAAGCTTCTGTTTCCCTTACAGTGTATACAGTACAACCATATTATTACATACAACTCATTCATTTTGATATTTAGTTAAATTTTCTCTTGATGGCTGAATATGTCAGCTTATAATGCTAAGTAGGTCCCTAAATGAAAGCGGCCCTTACATTAGTAAAACCGCAGATAATATATTATACACTTATGACGTTTTCCAATGGGCTGCACTCAGTGCGCCTATTATATTGTTGTGCACATAGGCGTGCGCACGGCCCAGGCCGGGTATCAACTTCGACCGCCATCGGAACGAAACATATGAAACGAAACATGGCTCCATACGGGCCACAAGATCCCATGGCACTGGAATGCGTCATCGCGTACTAAAATCGCGTTTTATGCTATAAAAGTTAATGCATCAACCGAAAAAAATTTCGCCATTGGCGAAATTGCTTCCGGCGGCTGGGGCTTCGGCCCAGACTCCAGTTGTACCGCGCCACCTTGTGCGGGGTCTAATGTTAGACACTGCGCACGCCTATGGTTGTGCATTGTTCTTTTAATCGTTGAAGGTGCACTCGGTGCGGTCTAGTGCGGCCATTGGAAAACGCCATTAAAATTAAAATTTGTCTGTCATAAAACAAACTAACTCATATTTTTAGATTGGAAATTTACTTTCAGCTTACCCTCCACCTATTATAGGTACCGTAGCGTAAATAGAAATCATTTCAAGCATTTTATGACACATCTTGTTTTTACTTGGAGCATTTACTTAGACCTATCATTTATTCTTGTAGCCTAAACATAAAAATTCCCTAAAATTCCCGACTCTGGGGAATATTCCCAGGAATTTTTCCGGGAATATTCCCCAAAAGTAAATTCCGGGAATTTATACATCACTAATCTCAATAGTACATTTTCACAAGGGGAACTAGCTTAGACATAATCATGGTGCCTTTAATCCCCAACACTGAAGTTCTGCTGTTCAATACTTGCACCCCATCGTCTTTCGTACCTTGTATGTTACTTTTCAGGTTGCCACCCACATCGAAAAGACAGAATGCTGCTAACCCAAATGCAGCACAAGGCACACCACCCCAGCCCGCACCAGCAAGTGATCCCGTCCAACCAATAGAGGGGAATTTAATTTCTTGGAAAAGTTGATGCTTGTGTAATGGTATGACCTAGGGCTATGTGAGTGATCTTTAAATTTTCAATTTTGTTGAAGAGGCATTATATTTTCGTTTTTTATTTTGTACGTGTATTGGACAAATCTAGGCCTACTCATACACAGCCATTGAAAGTAAAATTAAAGAGCAAAATCAAGCGATTTTTCTAATTCACCATAATATCGAATAATCACGAAAAAGTGTATTTCTTTTAATGGTCAACATTGTGCCAAGAGGGGCAAACATTGTACTTTCGTTATTTTATTATTAGTGCAGAATATGTTTGATATATTATTACATTGTAATATTAATGTATAAACTATTTTATACATGTTTTTTCTTTTTATAATTTAATCATATTGCACTTTAAATTTTAAAAAATAATTGACATTTACAACTTGTTTATAATATAATATGTATTATTAAAAAGCGTGGAACTAACATTTTATTCTTTTAAGTAATACCCACTGAATCCTCAATTATCTGTTCCATTCCATACTTACTTATAGTCCAGCCTACTTTTAACAACCTTGAAGGTAACTGATTATTACTGTGTTAAACAATAACCATCTTTATTGTAATTTTGTTTGTGGTGAATACAAATTACTTTGTTAACCAGAATTTTGTTAAATATGAGTTCTTTTAAAGTGGGCTCGACTGTATTTGAATTTAAATTAAGGACTGTGTTGTCAATTTGTCCAATGATTTATTTCATACCACAATTTGTACTGAGGTTTGCATACCTTGTTTATATTTTATCTACTGTACTTGAATGATCCACCTTTTATGAATGAAATTGTTTTGAATTCCAGCAATTAAAAAATTAATCTGACTGGAAATCGAACCCAGCTCTCCCACTGCTGGCAGGCACCTTTCTACTCGTGAGCCACCGGGACTGGCAAACTAAATTTTTGGTGTTTGTGCATTATAATACCTGTGTGGCAGGGACGTGTATTTTTTAAGCGAGCGAAGCGAGCGTTTCCACGAGACTCTTATGGCACTTCGTTCTGTTTTTTTTTTTTTTTTTGTACCGTACTAGACTCTAACGGCACTTCATTCTGTTTTTTTTTTTGTTTTTTTTGTTTTTATGTCCGTCGATAGCGGTCGAACGGAAAGTCCGATCAACTTGAAATTTGGACCATCCACAAGCCTCGATGTGGATTGAAGGTGTATAGTTTTGAGGCAAAATCGTTTGAAAAGTTACAAAGTTACACCATAGTTACTGCAAAATATTTTTCTGAAACAAAATGGTGGCAAAATGTGAGGTAGCCATATTTTTTAAAGCTTTTTCCGGTCACGAATATGTTCATTTAATGGCTATCTGATCAATATTGGCAAAGTTACACAAAAGTTACTCGAAAATATTTTTCTGAAAAACAGTAACAGCAAAATGTGAGGTGGCTATCTTGTAGTACATTTTCATCCGGTCACGAATATACTAATTTAGACGCGATCGGATACGTATTAGAGGCAGAAATTACATTTCTATTGCTGTCAATAACTGTTAGTAACGGTGGCGGACCGCGGCGAAAACATGACAAAGAATATTCTTGGCAACGCACATGGCACTGCATTCAACAATATCGGGAATTATAATAGCTATGGGAATTAGAAAAATTTTTGCAATGTGCATTCTTGAATTGTTGTTAATTGTTGTTTTTATTAGCTTTGAGATCTTTTCGCCAGAACGTTCGTAGATATGGACGCGCTCGCTTATCAACGCGTCAAACAGAGCGTTTTCCTAGTTTAATTTCTAGAATTCAAATCAAACTCTGCTTTCTCAAATTTAAATCAACCAAAAATTACATTTACTAGATATACCATACTGAATATATTTGTATATTGGAAAATATTATTCCAATAATTAATAATTCGTAATAATTAATAATAATCGTTTTTAATTAAATATCGTTTTTAATTAATAATTATTCGTAATAATTAACAATAATTTAAAGCCATATAGAATATGGCTACTTTTAGCCTCCATATGGTGGCCATATGGATACATATTTTAGTGACCATTTGGCTGCCATATGGTCAACATTAGGCATCCATATGGCTATCTTTAGCAACCATATCGTGACCATGTGGCCACTATATGGATACTTTAGTTGACCATATGGTGAGCAATTCAGTGTCATATGGATACCTTAAATGAGCGTATGGTGATATAAATGGTCAACATTGCTAACCACTTGGATACTTGAGCATGAGATAGTTAGGTATCCAAGGTATCCAAGTAGTCGTATTTTGACACAAAAACGACTACTTGGATACCATGTGGTTATCATTTGGTGAGCATATGGTTGCCATGTTTGGTTACTCCTTGGCAAGGATTTGGGTACTAGTTGGCTTACAATATGGCCACTATATGGATACCATTTGGATACTTTTTGGTAACCTTTAATTTCCATAAGGGGAATGATAAAAACTTTCCCTGGGTTAATTCGAGTAGTCTTTTGATTGGTCTGCAATGTGTTCTGAAGGATGGTGTACCTTTTCATTTCACTATGACGAATTCAAAGGCGTCGTTCAATTTATGTTAGTAATATATTTGCTGTATTACATTGCAGATAATATTTATTGTACGGTGATTTCAAAACATTAATAATAATGTGATTTCTTGCAAAGTTTATTTATCTATGTACCGTGTTCGTTTTCTATGCACATTCTGCCACGGATGCACCTTGTATGTGAAGTAATATAGGTAGAAATGAGAGATCTTTTAAAAACAAGATTGTAAACTTTTTTAAAGTAATCCTTCATAACTTTAATCAGTTCAGTGATTCTCTGGACAGTCTCAAAAGTCGTTATCTTGGCATGACTTAAATGGCATTGATTCAATCAAGGAATTTAAATCAATTTATAATAACTTTATAGTATATCCTCTAATGTATGATATTTTGTTTTATACAGTTGTGTTTTATAATTTTCTTGCATTACTTTCATATTATTAAACAACAGAAAAGATAATGTTGAGAAATTATAAATATAACAATATATACAATACCCATTTCATTTCTATGATAACGTGACCAGTGTGATACTGAAAAGAGCTGCCCACCTATAACTGTAACTATAACTATAACTATAACTATACTTGCTATAACTATAACTATAACTATAACTATAACTATAACTATAACTATAACTATAACTATAACTATAACTATAACTATAACTATAACTATAACTATAACTATAACTATAACTATAACTATAACTGCCCACCTAACTCTCCCATGACATCAAAGATAGCCGCCAACAACCCAACACTATAACAACAACATTTCAGACATCAACAACAACAAAACCCTTTACATACAAACAAGACATTCAATCATCAACAAAGACTAGAATATTTTCTCACTTATTCACAGTCCGATTTCACGACCAATTCTCGGAACACCATTCAATACCAAGTCGTAACGAAACGCGCAATCACTAAATTGAAATAGAATGAGGTTCGTAAGTAAGTACACAATGCCAGCTCGTTTTATTCAATAAATGTTATTTATTTAATACAGAGATTTAGGAGTGCACAGTGGGGTGTACGGTTGGGTAATTTTAGGTAGCGAATCGCCTAACGATGTAGTATTGTCGTTGAGTTGGCCGGTTCGAAGAATCGGTCTTACCGAGAATCGTAACGAGTAAATTACTTTCTGACTACTACAGCTTCGAAATGTGAGCGAGTTCGCAACCAATGCAACACATATGGAGATAATGGAAGGTTCGTGGGATTATTGGTAGACTCATTCGCGTATTTATTACCGGCTTGTGGATAGATTTAACGAATCATTAACAATATATATTCCATATTCATAATGATTATTTTATACAACGTTTGATTCTAGTTGGTATTTCCATACGAATTATTATTCTCCGATCGCTCAAGTTGAAGTACAATTCTTACTGTATTTCATTAATATGTTCTTTGAAGTCCATTTTTATAAAAATTATCAAGGGCATCATTTTTTATTTTTCTCATGACGTAGTCTAAATCTATCAATGCCGCATTTTTTACATTGAAAAATTATTTTTTGATTATTTTCGTTGTTGTGCTTAAAGATTTAGGGGACTATGTGAGATAAAGTAATAGATTTTTGAAAAACTTTATTCAGCAAAAGTGGGGTAGCCTATCAACTGTTAGTAAAATAACCCATCTGCATTGATGGAACCCTATCTTTACCTCTTTGGTTTATCCACTAGCTTATATGAGACAATACAATGAATATATTTGCCAACATACTATACAGATATTCGTTTTTTCAAGTAAACATTGCAAAGCCCAAAATATGTAATCACTACTTAACCAAACATTGCTGCTAATATTAGTAATTACCTTCATGAACTTTCTCTAATTAAATGCAAATATGACAGGATGAATTTAAATACAGTATTGTTGAGTTATGACAATGAACGTCAATAAAACTTTCCACACACACACACATAGAGCACATCACTGTTCAATTCAATCAAATATGTACAACGCTTCGCCCAAAACAGAAGCTCTCCAAATAAATCAACTCCATCATTATTGACCCCAATTTCATTTCACAAATTGGTTGTTCTACATGATTCTTTAAAAAAAAAAAACTTGTCCTTGTTATATTCGGCTGAGTGTATGTTCTGTACTCAAATACGTTTTAAAAGGTAATATCAGTCAGTTGTTATCATAGTTACAATCAATTAATTTACCATAGTGCAATGCATGTGAAAATGCATGTGGCCGTACACTTAATAACAGTGCATTATACAGATCATTACGGCAAATATGGGCCTAGGCTACTTCGTTGTGTCGTGGCAGTTCAAACATAATCAATATGATTAAGTCGAATACGTTAGGCAGACAGGAAGCTATTTACAATTAGAATCTACCGTGTCATTATTGTCGGATGGTAATTATGTTACCTATAATATAAATAGTACACACGGGCAGCAGCCATATACTTCGGTAGCATTGACAATCGCGGAGATTTATTGTAGGTTTTTGTATTTTTTTTTTTTTTTTTGTATTGTAGGGTCCAACCTTACATGTACGTGATTTTAAGTGCCAATCTGTGAAGGGGTATGCAACTATAGTCCCATTTTTAAAACCGTGGGAAATTATTGGGCTTCGTCGGTCATATCTAAAAAAAAAAACGCCAAGAATCAATTGCTCTAGATTTTATTTTTCAATCACTATATTCTGCATTAAAACTGTCTCTAATATTGTAAGCATTATTGTTTTTTAAAGTTGTGAACGAATAGAATAATTACAAAACGGCAATCCTACAAGATTGGAAACGTACAAAGAGCTACAGTAAACCCATTGCATAATCAAAAATTGAATTAATTTTACCATAATTTGTTAAACAAATAAATTGAAATTAAAGTTTTACGAATTAGTTGAAAACATACATTCATCCGTTTGCAAGTAATAAACCTCGAGGACGTCGATTGTTTGTCGGATACCAACATCTTTGTTCACATTAATCGAACGCTCACTTTTATTCACATCCCTGTCTCAAAGAACACAGTGCAAACATACAAGAAAATAACCATCCATCAAAAATAACAAACGTGTTTCCACACACTCACAATTTCATAAACAAAAAAATTAAAATTGCAAACGAATTATCGAACGTGTTAAATCACTTAGTTGCTCAACTCAACACAACCAATACTGAAAGCATTCCTGTTTAAAGCGATTTTTATTAAAACCCAATTTGTAAATCAGCGTTTTACAACCTATTATAACTACAAGAATTACTATCAATACATCTTCTCGCTGACCCATCCACTTGCGTCGCTAACAATCATAATGATAATAATAAAATAATAACAACCTCTATTTACACATACATGTACTGGTCAACTTTCCCATATATGCTTATGAATAATGTATATAAATGCTGCCTCTTACAACACACCTCTGCATACTCAACTCATCTCTTGTGCAACTAGTCTATTATATACCCCGTTCTTCCGATGGCCTGCATTGCTAAGACAGAACTAAACTTTTATAGATATTAACCTACTTATTGTTGTTACTTAAAACAATCCCGACCAAAACATCTTCGGGCAATGTTTATGGTAAATGCTTCCGAAACATTCAGAACGAACAATTGAATTATCGTTTTGTAACAATCTTGACTACGTTTAGTTTGGTTTACATTCGTTTCATCTCTGCTATGTTGCAATATTTATGAAGTTATGAGTATGTTCATTAGAAAAACGGATGCGAGTGATTATGGTTACGAAATGTTTGGGTTTATTTTGAGAGTTTATCGTCTGTGGTGAGTGAATGGGTTATGTGCTCTGGTATGGCCGAGTATTGACAACCGGATTTGTCTTTAAATAATTATCTATTGTGCCGTGAGCAATTTCACAACAATATTGTTAAGAAATGTAAGGAAGGCCTAGAGGTAGACCAGAGTATAATTGATACAGGAACAGCATCTTAGGCTACAATCATATCTAAACTATAAATAACTCCTACATAAAAAACATGCACTAGAACCTTTCAGCCATACACAATGTTTAATTGTTTATATATGAATAAATACATTTTAACTAATTATGAATGCTTTAAACGTATAACATATTGTTTTGTTCCAATTAGGCTTACATTTGATTTATATTATACAATTATACAACAATATTTATTTATTTATTTATTTATTTATTTATTTATTTATTTATTTATTTATTTATTTATTTATTTATTTATTTATTTATTTATTTATTTATTTATTTATTTATTTATTTATTTATTTATTTATTTATTTATTTATTTATTTATTTATTTATTTATTTATTTATTTATTTATTTTCAAGATGAATACAAGAAATACTTATTACAATACAGAGATCTGGCCCCCAAAGAGTAGGAATTACTCGCAAGCAGGGGGCCTTCAAAAACAGGAAATTATTTAATAGATGATGAGATGATGGCGGGAGGTATGAACACTTACATTTGTAGGCTAAGGGCCTCCCTTACGAAAAAAAACTACAGAAAAACTACAAAAAAAAACTACAAAAAATAACTGTAGTTATTTAGATTAGTAATTTCGGACCGTTTCAGCAAAAAAAACTTCTTAAAAAAACTACTAAAATTAACTATACTTGGAAAAACTACAAAAAAAAACTACGAAAAATAACTGTAGTTATTTAGAGTAGTAATTTCGGACCGTTTCAGCAAAAAAAACTTCTTAAAAAAACTACTAACAATAACTACTAGCTTTAACTACTGGGAATAACTACGGGATATTACTACGGAAAATAACTACTAGCTATAACTACTGGCAATAACTACGGGATATTACTACGGAAAATAACTACTAGCTATAACTACTGGCAATAACTACGGGATATTACTACGGAAAATAACTACTAGCTATAACTACTTGTAATAACTACGGGATATTACTACGGAAAATAACTACTAGCAATAACTACTGGCAATAACTATGGGATATCACTACGGGAAATAACTACTGGCAATACCTACGGGATATTTCTACGGAAAATAACTACTAGCTATAACTACTGGCAATAACTACGGGATAATACTATGGAAATAACTACTAGCCATAACTACGGAAAATAACTAGGCTACTAGCTTTAACTATAGAACGTAACTACACGCATTAACTATGGGAAATAACTACTAGATATAACTACAGAACGTTATTATTTAAAATTACTGGTATTAGCATTAACTACGGGCTTGAACTATGGGATGTAGAATAAGAATAGAAGACCATGCACTGAGGCTAGGTATATAGCCCATCTACAACTTATTATATGCAGCACTGCAGCACTGCAAGCATCTCTTATATCAACCTGCACTTATCCAAGTTTTTCATTTCTAGATGTTTAAATGCACAATCAAGGCTCACTACCTGTAACTTGTGTGTTTAACTTCCGAGACATATTATCATCCTAGCACTGTATTGTTGGTATCCCAATACTAACAACAATAATAATAATAATAATAATAATAATAATAATAATAATAATAATAATAATAATAATAATAATAATGTTGTAATATTATTATTAATTAACATTAATATTGGCCGCAACCTGAAATTCACAGAATAAATCAATCTACAAGACTGGTAATTAAATAAAATGAAAAACACATACCCGGTAGGCCTAAATTACATAAGCGATAAGTTTGAAAATACAAGAAAATAGCAACACACGCCAATAGGCCTAATAATAATAGGCCTAAATAATGATAATAATAATAATAATAATAATAATAATAATAATAATATAATAATAATAATAATAACAATAATAATAAAATTATAAAATTATTATAATACTACTATAACAATACTAAAAATAATTTGAAAATTCAGTAGAAAAGGAGGGCAGAGAGTAGGGCCTACAAAGGAATAAAAATTAGGGCTGCCCAACGACATCGATAATTTGATACGATATCGATAATAAAACTTAATTCGATATCGAGGCCTAGGCCTATATAGAATTAATATATCGTATATATTGCGATATCGAACTTGTGTCTAATAAGCTATATTTGTTTAAAAAAAACGATAATGTCCCGTCACGCCATCACTACTCTGTGTGGATATTTTAAATTCTGAATACCCGTTGGGAGAAGAGAACACTCAACATATGACACACAACACACAAGTTGACACACATAATAAGACATTTCAAAGTAAACACATATATTTACGGAATACGGTAATATTTATTATAATGAATGGCTTCCGGCTGGTCTGGAAATTTTAAGGCGCCTAGGATGAAGGCGCCTTGGTTCCAATCGATTGCAGAGTGTGGTAGGCCTATACACGTCGAATTTACCTCAAGGCGGCGCCGATCCAACTCGCTTGGGCAAGCGAGTTGGAGGTTAGAATTCACTTTGATTTAAGTGATATACACGTCAAAGCGGCTCTGCGATGCACGGCCTGTGTTGTGATTGGCTGAATTCGCAGCTGGTGTAGATAAGGGCACTTCAGATTGACGTGATATACGGAGCAGATTCCTCACTCATCTACCGATTGAAAGCAAGGCGCCTTCATCTCAAGCGATATACGTAGTCAATGACAAGATAAGTTTCGATATCGCGATATCGATACGTAATTTAAGAAGTTCGATATCGCGTTGTGATATTGATAATTCTTCCTGCGATATCGATAATTCATCCTGTGATCGATATGATTTTTTTTATCGTTGGGCAGCCCTAATAAAAATACAAGAATTAAAAACAAGAACAAACAATAAATTATAGTTAGCTCATAAGCTAATAGTTTACAATCATGCCGTTTCTGGCAGATTGAACAGCAACTAAAATTTAAATTAATCTACCATAAAATACAGGAATCGACCCAAAATCTGATTTAAAAAACAATAACATGTATTATATACCTATACCTGTGGGATAACTCGAGGTACGCCAATGCTCAGCTTTGAAAGTAGACCACACTGATCGAGATTGGGCCAGTTTTATGAACTGAAATGGTTGTGAAATAATAGGGAAGGTAGGCTTCGTTCAGTAGTAAATTACAAAAATTATTCTATTAAGCTATATTACACAACTGAGGTTATGATTACAATAAATTATACAGGCTAAATTTACTTTGTATTATTAACACAAATTTGCCACAAAATGTCATTATTTTAACACCTTGGGTACCCTAAGTGTATTTTCTTCAGTCTTTTACTTTCTAGTTTAGCTTAAATTAGGGAATGATCATACTTTGAAAAAAATATTGGATGAACGATTGTGGATCACTGTTTCACTGCAGATTTAGCATGATTAACAAAATTTTCTTGGTCGATGAGAGTCATTGTGCTGTCAATGTTCATCACTGGGCTGTAGTGGATTTAGTTTTTGAATCTGGAAAATAAATACATAGGCCTAGCAATTAATATTGATTTTATATAGGGAGACATAGGCTAGCATCATAACAATGAATGCGTGCCACAGCGCAGCACACCAAGATTTTCTGTGGCACACGTCTCGGGCTAGAAAGTAACATTTTGAAATTATTATTTCCTTTGTGGGCATACAATTTCTTCTTACAAATCTCTATTTCATTTCAAACAAATAGTACTTAACTGCCAAAAACCCTTTTTCAAACTCTTCTGGGTCAGATACTCAGATTTTATTATTATTTCCAGCCTTGACTATGCCCAAAAGTCCAAAACTAACTGTGGCCAGCTAATAATCACAAGTGGAAGTTGTGTCATGTAGATAGCAGATGCCATATGATGGTAGGCTATCTAAACTTGATTTATTAGTATTATGTAGTCAAGTAGGCCTACTGAAAGAGATTGACCAATACAATACACATGTCGTTTTACAGCGTTAAATTTCAACTCGCACATGAACCTTATAATAATATGTTTGTATCTAAAAGCTGTGTCAGACAATCGAGAAACTAGCGCGAGTTGACTCTTGCTAGCTCATTACTATCCCCGATGCACGACAGAATAATAATACATAGGTAGGCGTAGGCCTACCACCGATACATAATATTTAATATAGGAGTATAGGCCTACATATAATTATAAAATAATAATAGAATAAAATAATAGATTCTCATGTGTGAATGGGCACTAGTTACAATAACCAGTTTTGATTGGAGCTCGCTAGAAATGCCAGCGGATGTTTTTCTCTGCTTCTTACAGTAAACATAGGCCTACACTAGTCGGCTAGCCTAGTACTTAGCAGAATGTAATCAATCACAAGTACGAATCACTCATCTGTTCATGTCCGTACTGTAGGCCTACTACCGTTGCCGTCACACACTTGCGTTCAGCTCTACCCTCTAGACAACTAGCTTACCCCAGCAGTAGGCCTAGGCCTTAGTACAAATCAGTGGAATCAACCGCTGAAGTTTGGTCTCTCCACTACTACTACAACACACACTCCACTCAATCGGTTCATAACCCAGACCCAGGCGGTTTCTTATTAAGCCAATATTCAACAAATTTAATAAACTACATGGCCAAGGCTGGGCCTATGACTTGGGCAATTAATTAAAATAGGTGGATGATAGGCTCTAACCACAAAGGTCAGTCTACAATAGCCCAGCAACTATAACGATAGGCTAACTAGGCCCTATAACAGCAAAGTTTGGCAACTGTAACGAATAAGTTCGTTTAGGCCTACGCGTTATCTTACGTCTCGATTCGTGAAGCCATTCCCGTTACAGTAGCTTCTAACAGAGATTGCAGAAACTAATCACAATTTAGATGGGTAGGCCTCCTGCCTGCTAGCCTGGTGGGGAGGGGGGTAGGCCTATACAGAATAATATTTTATCGTCCTGTTATATACTTAGACCAGTAAAAGCCTATAGGTAGACGAGTATGACGTCATCGCGAGTGAAACCATCATTGAAACTACGTGATGTGGGGACACAGCCTTCTCGACGGGTCAATCCGCGATAGACTGCATTGTTAGCGAGAAGTTCGCAGGTTTGCCGCTAGATGATGTTAAGTGCGTGGCATTTACGTTTGACATTTGACAAAGTATGTATTATTATTTGTATTTCCTCAGAAATGATTAGTGAAGGTTCTGTTAATCTTAGTTAACATATTTTTAATTTGCACTAATTGAAAATGATAATTTTTCTTTACACAACGATGTACTTTTTGTACTGTTCATACGCAGAGGCTTTAAATTGCCGCGCATCCTGTCCCCACATCTCGTGGTCTCAATGTTGGTTTCACTCGCGGCCGGTCGCTAGCATCGGCTTGCTCCGTCTACCTATATTACTGGTCTAAGGTTATATACCGCACACTTCCCATTATCGTTCTGGTCTAGTTGGCTAGTTGCCAGATCTAGGCCTATTATTGTAGACCCGATTATGGTAGGCCTAGTCTAAGTCCAGGGCTATTGTACTGTAGGCCCTAGGTCTACAATTCACAATAAACCCGTGCCTATTTAATGCGAAGCTGATGCCACCGGCATAGGCTAAGCCCTAGGGATTGTGTATCCAAGTCTTGGATACACAATCCCTAGGGCCTCTTGGATTCCAAGAGGCCTACCTAGGCTAAGCCCTAGGCTACCAACAAATATTGATAGGTTATGTTTGTTGAACGAAGACTGTAAAATACCTGAGCTTGTAGGGTCTTCTCACTGTCTAGAACCTGAGATAAGTGAATCTAGATTTCAACAGCTAAGGTGACCTACGCCTAGGCCTAGAGGCCAAGTTGGTCTTTGAGGTTATGGTAGCTTCATCTACAGACAAGCACAAGCATTGTGTTTGACCAAGCATAGTAATAATATTGTGTCACTCTAAACATATATTATCCTTGGTCTAGATCACTTTAAATGTGTTAATATTAATAATTACAACTGTACTTACCAGAGAACTTGTCGTTGAAATGTTGTTTGTCGAGCTGGAACATGCTTGCTTGCTTGTAGACGGAGACGCTCAGACGCACCGCTCGACACCGCACCGCTAGCTATACGTGTTGAATCTTGAGAATCGAACCACGCGCACCGCGGCAATTTTCAAATATAAGTTTCGAAGAAAAAAACAATATTATCTAAATATTGTTAGTTTATTTATTTATTTACATAAAATGGACTCTTTACACAGCTATGCTCCGAGTATATTACAAGTTGGTAATAGAACTAACTTAATACCTACTGTATAGAACTTACATGTATATATTACATAGGCATATATTACATTTGGATTCATCTAAATTAGTATCCAAACTGATTCCAAATAACATCCATGTGGATATCAAATGGAAGTTTTATGAATACTAACATGATACTATTTGGATTCATTTTAAGTTAGTATCCAAACTGATTCCAAATAACATCCATGTGGATATCAAATGGAAGTTTTATGAATACTAACATGATACTATTTGGATTCATTTAAATTAGTTTCCAAACTGATTCCAAATAACATCCATGTGGATATCAAATGGAAGTTTTATGAATACTAACATGATACTATTTGGATTCATTTAAATTAGTTTCCAAACTGATTCCAAATAACATCCATGTGGATATCAAATGAAAATCTTACGGATACTAACACGATACTATTTGGACTCATTTTAAGTTAATACCCAGACTGATTCCAAATAACATCCATGTGGATATGAAATAGAAGTTATTTGGATATTAATGTGATGCTATTTGAAAACTTGCACTAAATTTGTATTCCTTGGATTGTAAATGGATACTAACTTGATATCTTATATGGAATCCAAATCAGTGAGTGGATACTAATAGATATAAACTAGATACTATTTAGATACTCCGATATAGATACTATTTGGTTATTATATGGATATCAAATATTTTTACATGAGATGCATTGCTATATAATACCGCAACAAAGATTTTATTGGGACTAAGGATCCGTCTTAGTTGCATTCCCCTCCCCACACCTATACCACAGATAACATGACTTGATCTAGTCAGCAAGACCCTGCTGCATGCCTGTGCTTTTCCAATTGCATGAACCTTCCCAGAGTGGTGTAATATGACCCAATGGTTCACATGTAATATATAATTTTAAGGTTTAGTATACTAATGCCTTGCATGGGGCCGTATTTTTGCAAGTTTCCAGGTGGCAGGCAGCCTTTTTTGCATCATTGTTTAAATTGTGTGGTCGTTTCCCCCCCCCCCCCCCCATTTCAACAGCCCTGACAATACAGGTTACTTGGTGGTCGACATCTGCATGACAACAGTCTCCGCATCCGCAAAAATCCTTTCCGATGTTGATTATACTTATATACAAATTTTGAAACAGAGCTGACGTCATACCTTCCTTTTAATTACGGCTATATGCTATCCAGGCGTGCTATCTTCCAGTAGTTTTACCTAATGTATACATAAGCTATTTTCAAAATAATTCAATTAGTCGAAGAATTATAATTTGAAAAAGTAAAAACTTTGGTACTATAATTTAGATCATACTATGACATGGTGATACTTTTTTAACTACCTATATAAATGTTATCCTAGTTATACTATTTTTAAACTATTAAAATGTTTGTAGTAGTTATTTAAACAACCTCTTTTAGACCCAACTTTTGTGTGCATATTTTCGAAATTGAAATCAACAAATTTGGAATCTGTGATTTTTCCTAAGATTTTAAGGATTTTTTTTAACCCGTTTTTAAAGAATTTTGGGTGATTTTGGTTTGTGCTGTGCTGTTCAAGTGTTTAATAATATGTAGGTCCAAGCACTTTCACTTTCACTAATATATTTTTATATATTTGTTGAAACATCTAAAGTTATTTGTATGTATACCACCAATACGTTGAAGTTACTATGTAGTTTTCTTAAAAAACTACACAAATTGAAAAGTTAAGAAGTCTATTAAAGAAACTTTGAGTTGACCAGAGTTATTTAAAAAAAAAAAAAACTTACTTTAAAGTTATTTGTAATAACTACCAACACCTTGACTTTACTGTGTAGTTTTCTTTAAAAATTATAATGTCATAGAAGTTTTTTAAAGAACTTTGAGTTGGTTAGAGTTATTTAAAAAAACACCCACTTACCTTAAAGTTATTTGTAAAAACTACCAACACGTTGTAGTTACTTTGAAGTTTTCTTAATTAACTACAAAAATTATTTAATTATTAAAGTTTTTTAAAAGACTTCGAGTTAGCCGGAGTTTTTTTTTAAACTACCACTTTTCTTGAAGTTATTTGTAATAACTACCAACACGTTGTAGTTAATTTGAAGTTTTTTTTGTAAACTACCAAAATCATGAAATTATGGAAGTTTAAAAAAAAAACTTCCAGTTGGCCGGAGTTATTTGAAAAAACTACCACTTTTCTTGAAGTTATTTATAAAAACTACCAACACGTTGTAGTTAATTAGAATTGCTTGTACTTTAAAAAAAAACTACGGATATGATGGAAGTTTTTTTAAATAACTACATACATCCGTAGTTATTGAAAAAAACTACCACTTTTTTTGAAGTTAATTGTAAAAACTACCAACTCGTTAAAGTTTTTAGAAAAAACTACAAAATTGATGAAGTTTTTTGAAAAAACTACATAAATCCGTAGTTCTTTTTCATAAGGGCTACTACGTAGTATGATTTATGTATTAACAACAGAAGTGAAAATAGTGAAAATATGATTGAGAATAGTGATGAAAAAAGAAGTAAATAAAGAGTACATATAAAGAATGAAGGAAACACAGACATATTTTGTTCTAATAGGAAATGTGGTAGATCTTATAGTCCAAGAGCACCAATAGTAGGTGAAATAATGATAATGATAAAAACATAACATAAATTTAAGATGACATTTAGGCCTAGACATGTTTACATTTTTTAAATTGTGATTATAGTAGAGATTACTATTACTAGTACTATTGGCTCTATCATACTGTAAATTACAATATCAATTAAAATTTAGGTTAAAAGAAAGCAATTCATTTGTTTTTATAATGGTAAATAATAAATATATAATTTAACAAAACAGTTACAGAGCAAACCAAGTACAGAGTAAATGTCGGGTAGGAAAGTGGGTACTAAGTATACAAACATACTGTAATATACAAATACATAAGGTTATAAAATCTTTATACCAATTGATGGATGGTGGATTATTTCTAAATTTTGCATTGTCGACACTACTTTAAAATAAATCGTTTTTTTACTGTTAATAAAGTGACTAAAATTTATATCTCAAGCAATTTGTCTACTAATTTTCGAAGGGTCGTTTAAACAATAATTTATAAACATCAAATGCATTCCTTAATTAAACGCATTACAATACAATACAAAGCTAGGTTCTAAATACCATAGAAACCCTGAAGCGTGACTAAAGTAACCTATTTGAAGCGTCGTCTAGGATGAATAAAGCTGTCTTCCCACGGGACCGGAAGTGACGTCATCAAAGGGTACCAAGATCGGCCACTAGGGTCTATTAGAGTCGAACAAAGCCAGATATACCTACCTGATGTACACCGCGTCTAGCGTGTTCCCACACATGGAAAAAACATTTTTATTATAACCAAGTTTTTATTTTAATTTAATTTGTCTGTCACTCTCTGTGTTTTCCCACATTAATTCTCTCGAGTAGCAGGGAGAGTAATTCTTTTGCCGGCCTAGTCAACAATGGAAAGGGGTGTACAAAGTGTTTGCTACTTCAGTATACGTCAGCTTACAGTCTTGTAGACTTGAGAGTTTCTTAGTTTGATACTCTTCCCTGACGCTCCCCTCTATCGCTATGTGACCATCCCTTACCCCCGTGACAACCCGACTTACTTGTCTAGTTTATACCTATAAGTTCAGCCCAATCCTTCTAGATGTAGCACAACTAGAGTGCAGATATAAGTTTGACATATCATATTTATTAATTTCATATTGTATTGTTTATAATTAGTCACATTTGTTATGATGGGCGGTGGTCACATAACTAGGGGAGGGAAGCTTTTAACTATGTCAAACTTATATCTGCACTCTAGTAACGTGCTACATCTAGAAGGATTGGGTTGAACTAATAGGTGTAAACTCGAGAGGTTTCTGATCAGGAAACTTTGCTAGTGACAATAAACGTTTGCGTTTCAAGACTGTAGCTTCTTAGTTCTTAGTTGAATATGCTTTTTGAGACCATGTGGTTGATTTTATTACACGCTTGTTACATCGTGCCCCACGTTGGGCGCCAGTTGTTACATCTCCAAGGATGGTTTAGGATAGTCAATGATGAGTAATGTCACTAATTACACGGATGCATAAGAAACGATGATTATTTATTAGTACTACGAATATTTAAATACTACAAATTACAGTGAATACATGGAACACACAATCACCCAGCACCGTGTCCGGTCACTAGGCTCTTACGTTCCACACTGCCCCTCACACTCTCCCAGGCCTTGACCAAGGGGCCTCTTCGGTCCGCCCACCCCAACCTGACATAGAGAAGGAGGGGTGGTAACCCTATACGCTCAACGTTTCGATTCAAAACTCGAGGCTCTAGACTTTTGGGTTTGAGTTTTATTTGAGTGCCAGGACATAGACGTTTGGGTTCGAGACTGCGGGTCCCACATCCTATAGACTTCAACGCATCCGTACTAACATCTACCTTCGTTTAACCAAACAAACATATTTGATTCACTAATTCTCAGCGATCAAGAGTAAATACAAGAGCTTGCAAACTACAACAATAATAACTTATTTCAAGCGTCACCGCTTCACCACTGATTGAATCATCAAACACTAGAGTGGCTGCTATGCTATTGCTACACGTAACACGCCTTGTACGTTGCAAGACGCTTAAATATTCAAATACTTTACATATATTCCTTAATAAAGCAATCGATTGGTATATTACAGGTTAATTATTCAAATAACGCAATAAGATGCCTCAAGTACGCCTGCAAGCAATAATGCTCACAATTAGTGTAATAGCTGGAGAAGTGGTAATGCTAATCTAAATACGAATGTTAATATATTGAGTGTGCAGATAAGATCTAAACTTTGAAATTTGTTACCTAATGATCCAAGTTATTGGGCTACAGAACAGGAACTGAGAATACGAAATGATAAACTACTGATGTAAAACAAAATAGAAACAATACCTTCAAACTAATGAGTAATTAATAACAAGAGAAATAGTAATAATAAATAATAATATTACTTAGCCAATAATATCAATAACACAAGTTATAGTAAATTATAGTGCTTCTCAGCGCTCCGCACGGGAGTTTTCTCTACCCTAGTTCCCCTTGCTTGTAGCGCGTACGCAATCCTCGATACACCTTCTCAGCGCTCCGCGCGGGAATTTCCTCAACCCCACTACCCCTTGCTGTAGCGCGGCAACCCTCGATACACCTTCTCAGCGCTCCGCACGGAAGTTTCCTCAACCCTACTACCCCTTGCTGTAGCGCGTAGGCAACCCCTGATACACCTTCTCAGCGCTCCGCACGGGAGTTTTCTCTACCCTAGTTCCCCTTGCTGTAGCGCGTACGCAATCCTCGATACACCTTCTCAGCGCTCCGCACGGGAATTTCTTCAACCCCACTACCCCTTGCTGTAGCGCGTACGCAACCCTCGATACACCTTCTCAGCGCTCCGCACGGGAGTTTCCTCAACTCTACTACCCCTTGCTTGTAGCGCGTAGGCAACCCTCGATACACCTTCTCAGCGCTCTGCACGGGAGTTTCCTCAACTCTACTACCCCTTGCTTGTAGCGCGTAGGCAACCCTCGATACACCTTCTCAGCGCTCCACGTGGGAATTTACTCAACCCACTACCCCTTGCTGTAGTGCGTAGGCAACCCTCGATACACCTTCTCAGCGCTCTGCGCGGGAATTGCCTCAACCCTACTACCCCTTACTGTAGCGCATAGGCAACCCTCGATACACCTTCTCAGCGCTCCGCACGGTTATTTCCTCAACCCTACTACCCCTTGCTGTAGGGCATAGGCAACCCTCGATACACCTTCTCAGCGCTTCGCACGGGAATTTCCTCAACCCACTACCCCTTACTTGTATCGCGTAGGCAACCCTCGACGCACTCGCTGACACACCCACACATACCTACCCCTGAAAGTGACGCAACCCGCTGTAACCACGTGCATCGGCCTTCATGTGACGTAAACACAACAAACACATGGGGCAATGAGTCTCTAGTGGAATAATTAAGCCAAGGCCACGCACACTTTTCCACCAAACAATGTTTCTGTGGAATGTTTAAGTTTGAAACTCTCATCGCGTAGAAGACGAGTGACTTCATTGTTGTGTTCATTTTAATGGACACGCGTGCGTTATATAATAATGTTGTTATTACTTTTATTGTCGTATTCGTTTTAGAGTACAGATATTTTTAGTTTGATATGGTTTGATGCTCCACCCTTTAGTTATGTGACCACAAATATGACTGATTATAAAAAATATAGCCTTATATGTAAAAAATATAATATGATTACAAAAAATATAAATATAAATTATATTGAATAAATATATGATTTTGTCAGGCTGTCACGGGGTAAGGGAGATTACATAGCGATGGAAGGGAGCAGGAGGGAAGCGTAAAACTAAGATAATAAATCTTTAATCTATTTATAATAAATAAATAATAATAATACATATAATTAAATGTATAATAAATCTATAATATTGTTGTTGATAGTTGGAAACACGTTGGACTGTGATTGGGGAGGTAGTAGGTTCGATTCTCGCCACCGGAAATCCTGTTTTCGATGCTTCGATCAGATCCTGCAAAACGTATACACATCATTTTAAATAGCTTAATTATTTCTTTTTAGTGTTGGGTTTGTTCTGTATACGGCAAAACTCACAATGATGCTACCGATATACTTAACACATGTTTAAACACACTTCGTGCTAATGAGATCGAATTGAACATGGAATTGGTTTACTTGTACAGTCTGTGTAAAAAGTAAGTACGCGTTCACCGTTAGAAGGTCCGACTTTCATTTCTACTAATGAGTTTTATTACGGCTAATAAAGTTAAGGAGAGTAATCCTGAAGATGCTCTCCTTTGATAAGTATAATATAGCTGTAGAGCAAGTGTTGTTTCTTTCTTGCATTTGTTTGTATTAATTATAAGTGCCAGACTATTATTTCTTTCTTGTTCCCGATTTCTAAATTAAAATGTTTGTTGGTAGTTTAAAATTCAAAGATGTTCTAGAATACTTTGATATCACATAAGAAGTTCAATACAGTTAGTTAGCAAGTTCCTAGTTCCTAGTAGATAAAGTAAAATGCTGCACTGGTTTGGCTTGTACTATGCATACAGTGTGATGCTATTAGTTACATTATAGAATTACGAGTAGAAATGTTTTGTAATCCAAAATTCTAGCCCAATAAACATTTTTAGATTTTACGACAAATTCACAATCTAATTCAGTATGATAAGAATAAATTACACCAAAAGTCTTCATTAATAGAACAGTGAAAATGTTAGAATTATAGAACAAGACGTTGTTTAGATGTTGTTGTTTCTATGCGCCAATGTATACACTGTAATAATTATGATCATTTTTACGTTTTATATTTTTATAAAATTATACTTAAAAAATTACCAAAAATAAGAATGGTACGGAAAACATAATAAATAAAAACAAAAACATAAAAACACTGAACACACACAAATGACAAATAAAAAGAATAATACACGTCATTATAATAACTGCCCCACATAGTACACGTATGAGCACATTGTTTATGTGTGTAAACCTGATATTTCGGTAACGATGCGTATCGAGACGATCGAAACCCGCCACAATGCCAGTGACAGTTCACCAGTCTACCGCGGCAACACAACACGATATAAAGTGAACAGTGCTGCGATCTCTCGGGCAACGGATCAACTCGCAACTAGTAGAGCGTCGCGTGCTGCCTGGGTGTCTGGGTTTCGTGTTAAAACATACGTTATTAATTTAAAATATCGCCTTAACGACGGTTGACACGCAACCCTGACTGATGGTGGGCTTGTTACCGAGGAAGAATATGCGTTGGTGATTAATTGTTATTGACACGGTTTACCTGTTGATTGTTTCGGTACATGTCGGGCGTAAAATTATAGACCTGGGCCCGGATTCACAACAGGTCTCACATACCCTCGACTCGACGTTGCTTAGGTTGGAATTCATAGTCGGCCCCTACACCTAGGGGCGCCCATTGTTACCAAGGTAACAGTTGTTTCCATGTTATTTCCCATAAACAAAACAAACCCATAGCAACAATGGGTGCCCCTAGGTGTAGGGGCCGACTATGAATTCCAACCTAGGTTATAACAAAAACTTGAGACCAGAATTTAGGCCCAGTCTGAGTTGAGCCCTGGTCCAGTTCTTTACTGTATTTTTTATTGTATTGTATTGTATTTTAAAAAGTAAAGGGTTCCGTGAGCTCGCTTAATTAACGATTTTTATTGGTATCTTAAGAACTATTCAAGTTATTGAATAAGTGATTCTTACCCCTGATTTGGTTCAGTTAAACAACGATAAACTTTCAAATATTAACTTATTAACTTAAAAACTTTTTTAAACGTATTTTGATAAACTTTTAAGTATTGTAAGAGAAATAATAATTGTAATAATTTCAATGTTTGAAAGTTTTTTTTAAATTCATTATTTAACCGGTTCAAAACCAAATGTCCAGTAAAAATCACTTTTTCAATATTATCTTGAAACGTGCTCGAGATATTAATGAAACTCAACATCGCGATAAGAGAACAACGAATAATAATTGATGTAAATTAAATACGTTTGTATTTTATTGTTTATCCACACGATATACAGGAACTGATTTTAACGGGAGTTAGCACGATTTACCACTTTGCCTCGTTTCTATGACGGCTTTAGAGTAAAATCTTTGGAAAATACCCGAATTTACCTTACAAACAAAATGAGGGGAAAATTTAGCAAGTATTCTTGAGTAAAATATTGTTAACTTTCTAGTCAATTGAAACCCCTTATCTTGCCAAAGGAGGTAGATGGAACCTCAATATTAGTAGGAGAACATAAATATAAGTTTTTTCAAAACTTTGATATATTCAGCCGAAAGGGTCGTCTTTTAAAATAACTGCCTGTCAAATCATGATACATTTTCGACTTAATTCCCCATCATATAAAAATAGATATTTTAACTGAACAGTCTTTTTTTTCCATAGGGTCTGTTTTCTGAGGGTTGTTTTCGGAATGGAGAAGTCAGAAGGCCGTGAAATATGATCTTCTTATGTTTTGTCATCATACAAATAACACGCGTCTCGAGTACAGGCCGGCTCAAAAGTTGTGCAACGATGACGGTCGTCTCTGAAAACACATGGTTTTGTACGCGTTTCAACTATCATAATTGCCATTGTTATTATTTCAATTATTAATTAAATTATAATTTTATTTATGACGATCATTTTTGTTATTATTATTTATAACATTATTTATATTATTATAACCGGAAGTTCTCTTGAAATGTCTACCAGAGACACCTTACAATTTTCTGCCAATATTTTTTGGGGTACGAGACATTTTTTAATGTCTATACTAATGAGTATTTAATCTGACTTACAGAAGATAACCGTAAAGAAAACAATGGAGGAAATCTCATAAATCTTAAGTTATTATAACTATATTCGATTTAGTGTCATTATTACTGTTATATGTTATTTAATCCCGTTTTCTACAAGCACTTTTCTGTGCCGTTTTTAATTTGTATATAAACTTTTCTTTTATTTCTCAGATTCAAGTAAATTTAACTATCATACCAACATAAATGTAAAACAGATATATTGTGCAATAGAACATTTTGAATTATATAAAATTATGTTACATATCGCATAATATAACGTGAAACATATTCCGTAACATCCTCTAGTTTACTCTGCTGGGGAATCAAGCTGGGTTGTTTTAATTTCGCGCCCGCCGAGCGTCAGTCAACCCCCCTCCCCTCCCCCTCACTACCCCCCCCCCCCCCTACAACCCCGTCTCTTGATCTCACCCCCCCCCCCCTCCCCAGAAACTGACATGGTTATCAGTCATAGCTGGTGACACGAGACAAATCCTGTAGGATGAACTCGGTGCGTGGGCTGGAGTGAGGGGGGGGGGAGGGGGGGTAGGGGGGGGGGGGGGTCTTTAATGCGCAGCTCGTCAAAGAAGCCACCAAAGTGACTATTATATAGTGAGAGAGAGAGAGGGTTATTGTTTTCAGTGCGATTGTTTAAAACGACACTTTAAGAATCTATTGGATAGAATAACAAAGGTGTTTTTCAATATGTCTCGTATATTTTGGCGACGATGTTAATCGAGAGATGAGAGAGGGTGATTCGTCATAATGAAGAACATCACATGATATTCATGCCCTAGCCGGGATTCGAACCTGGAACGCAGACTCTCACAATTAGTGTGTAATTATATGATAGCGGGGGAACTATGGGTTCATGCTAATCAAGATACGTACGGTATGTTTTATAGTGAATGTGATATAATCAAAAACTTGGAAATTTGTAACTTATACCTATTGATCCAATTTATACCTTGTGCACACTTCGGCCTCTAACAGACGTTATACTAACTGCTGTTAAGAATGTAATGTGAACGTACTTAACAGCTAACAGACCTCAATTTAACACTGCCTTCCTATTATTTTCACTTCCTTAAACATAAAGTGCCTAGGCAGTCGAATTTACGTGTGCACGGTGCGGGGGTGGGGGGGGGGGGGGGGGGCGATGGCGATTGTTTTAAGTGGCCGGAATAAGATTTTACAGAAATTAAACCTGAATACATGAAGACGTTGAGGTAACATATTTTTTCTCAATTATAGATATTGAAAATACATTGGTTCTTGAAATTTAAACAACAGTACTGTGAAAGGGCGCCTAGGCTAGCGTAGCCTCCAAATAAAAGTGTCTATGCGGCGCCTAAGGCCTCCTAGGCTCGAACACACCACTGGGTAGGGGCCATTGTGTCAACAAGGTATTAGGGGCCTACAGTACAGGAACTGTTGTGAGAAACTGATGAGAATATACAATAATAATAATATGACAAACTGCAGATCTACCTAATCGACCGCAACTAGGACTGAGACTGTGTGAATAGGCATTTTCTATTCAACTGTGACTAAATATTTCGATTCTTCTACTCTACCACTAAACGCTGGGTAATATTCACACTTGTTGCTTGTTTCAATTGGCCGCTTGTGACAATTCAATAAAAACTGATTTCGGAAACTAATTTAATGTTTCCGCAAGAGTAGACGTGACAATAAAAAGTAGGCAAGTAAGGAAATAACTATAGAATAGTTTCCTTAAATTATGGCTTTCGTACGACACGGGAGATGCTTTTTAGATACAAAGCTTTTTGCATGTCCAATAACTTTGCACTGTGAGAAGTGAATAGGCGTATATACTATATAGATAATCACATTTACCATGACTACTCAAGATAAATAATAAGAATTACCTAAAAAAAATATCGCTTTTGTCGTTTCAAGCCTTAAAACTTAAAATAAGTATGTTACCAGTACGTAAGTCCTTAGATTTTGACAACCTCATTGCTTTGGTAGCTTTTATTGGAATCGCGGTCATTTAGTAAGATCAAGGGCTATGGGAACTCCAGCCTAACCCAAAGAGGTGCATACCATCCTAAAGTTGTTCCACAGAAACCTTGTGAATGTTGACGTCATAAATGATTAAATCGGAGCCAATCAGCGGGCGGCTTTTTACAAATACTGACATTTGATTGGCTAGTGCCTCACCCATCTATGACGTCAACATCCACGAGATTGTTGTGGAACCAATGGTCACGCCCACTGTCTCATCGCGTTTAGGAAGTCATAAACATGTCATAAAGCCACAGACAGACCACCATGACCATGTCATAAGACCACAGACCACCATGAGAAGAACAAGACACGGACAAACTTTGCATATTAAAATAATTTATCGACACTCTTTCCACGGTCGCAAATAACAAACAAGATGAAAAGTTGAGTGATAAATTAACCCCCCCCCCCCCCCCCCCCTCCCCCGCACACACACTTGTGACGTATGCGATGAGATGTCGTGGTCGTTTGCTGACAAATTACCACTTAAAGGTTCCGGAGATCAGCAAAAATACACATGAATGTAAAAAGCATAAATGTCGTCTTCGTCTTCGTTTATATACTTATTTTATGTTCAGATTTATTTCATACGAAGAGTTTTGTGTTTCTTTCGAGCGCGCGGTCACGATGACGCCGGGATAATGTGGTGTGCGAATATGTGACATCGCGTGGAGGAGGGGGGGAGGGAGGGGGGTCTAGGCACGTATCTCTTATGATAAGTTTTATGAAATAATACTTACTTAAACTTTTCTGTCAGTAATTTTCTTTCAAATATCTCTTACCCTCGGTATAATGTTCTAGATAAAGTTATCCTCCGGATAAGCAACATTTCAAAGCTTCTGATTGGTAGTTGCCATGGTGAAAACAAGTTATATCAAGTTCAAGTTCAAGTTCAAGTTTATTTATTTCGTATTACAAATTACATTCAATACATATACAATGAATTAGGAACCTTCATGGTTGTGGACATTCATTGGAAGAAGAACAAGACGAATATGAAAATGATATGAATATGAACGAAGAATAAAAGTTATACCGTGATCGTAATATCGGGGGTTAGCACATTTTCGATTATCTGTAGCATATTTTTAGTATTGGTATGCCTCTACCAATAAAACAATCTAAATGTATTATTTAAAACCATATTTGTATATATTAATACAACAGTCGATAACGAAGATGGTGAATATTATTAAAATACAATATGTACCATTGACCGGTGATACACACGCAAACTATTGTAAATGGGTTTACATAATATGTAAGTAAGTAAGTAAGTAAGTAAGTAAGTAAGTAAGTAAGTAAGTATTTATTAGTCCGGTAGATTCGTACAGGGTACAAATATGGATGTCGTAAAGTCACTTCAAATGTTGTCGAACATTAATAAACAATGTATTCTACTCAGTTTACGGTAAATATAGTCGGCACGGTGTGC
Source organism: Isoperla grammatica (assembly GCA_945910005.1). Taxonomy (NCBI): domain Eukaryota; kingdom Metazoa; phylum Arthropoda; class Insecta; order Plecoptera; family Perlodidae; genus Isoperla; species Isoperla grammatica. The sequence goes on from OX246750.1 coordinate 10,044,649, forward strand.
AAAACTGTACTGCCTTGCGATTCTCCCTCTCTATTTAACCTTACTGGCAACATCGAAAAATAAACGTAGAACAAAAATTACTTCCAGATGGCTTGATTAATTACAATAATACAATTTTCTGAATCAATCAAGTCTTTAAATTAAAGAGATAGTCTAAAACTAAAGAATATATAAAAAGATTTAATGTTAATTCGAAATAAAAAAATTTAAACGTGCATGAAAAAAATATTATTAATGTACCATTTTCTGAAACAATCAACAGTAGTAAGTAAAGGGATAGTCTCAACTAAAGAATATATAAATGGATTTAATGTGAATTCGAAAAAATTTAATTTTAGACGTGCATGAAAAAAATATGATTAATGTATTTACTCGCGCCGATATCGCCGCGAACATTTGCCGCGGTGTCTGTTTTCTCCGTTCGTCGCGGCGGCGGGAAACAAATCTGCTCAGTGGCGACACGCACGGCGAATCAAGGAACTACGAGATGACGCTCACCGCCCCGCCCCCCTTTCCCTCATGTCCCGTCTCTGATTGGCTAGGCCGGCGTGCTGGAACAACGCCAAACAATTCACTAATAGCTCATCTGATGTGTTTATAAATAAAATATTTACGCCAGGTTAGAAATGAAATACTTGACAAAGAATCTTGTGGGTGGTTTGATGATTTCTGTCCACGCGCGCAGGAATTCTTAATAGATTTACTTTTTTACGGTTCGCTGTGTTCTGGGTTTGAGATTAATCTTGAGTCGCGTTTTAATGTCGTCTTGTCAAATTTACCTACCGAGTAGTGAAAACGCGATTTACCACACTGACTGACATCGTTTGGGAATTATTAAATGTGTCTCTGGATATTTCTATTCTCATTTTCCGAGTGCGGCATTTCGTAAACTCAATGGACTACACTGCTTCATAATTGACACCCCTAGGGTGGACCTTTACATTGTAACCGGTCATTAGGGGAAGGTTTACATCTCGAAAAGGTGTTGAGTAGATAAGCTGCACCTGTTTTCCTTTAAAACCACCTAATGCAAGACTCGTGTCAGGTATAGGAATTTGATATTTCGTACACATGATGCTTCCGAAAGACCCATATATACCATAAACATAAATAGACAAGTATAACCTTAGAAGCTAGAAAGTTATTAGTAGTTCCTTTATTTATGTACAGTTTTTGTGAAAGAATAATAAATTGATAAAACCTTATCCATGTCTAGGAAAATACAAACAGAAATGAACTTTACCTTTTAGAACCTACCTTCTAAAATGAGTACATATTAACAAAATAGTACCTACTAGGCTACTAAAGCGGTATCAACTCTCAACGTCATCTGTTAGTATATCTTGTGAACTACTTCATGTGTAGTGGCTCTATCTAGCTTATCTTCTTCAAACTAACAGTTTCCACAACGCCATCTATTAGCATGTCATGAGACGGTAATGCCAGAGACCCATATAACGCTTTCTGCAAGCAGATTTGTGTACCAACCACTTTCAAGATTGCTGATAGGTAAATACCTAATGCACCTTGACAAACTCAATAATGTTGTTGCTGTTGTATCTTCTATTAATAGGAAAAACCCTTTCCTCTGGAAATAACAAACTCAACGACCGTTCCCTCCTCAACGCTATCTGTTAGCATATCTTGTGAACTAGTTCGCGTGTAGTGGCTCTATCTAGCTTATCTTCTACAAACTAACCGTTTCCGCAACGCCATCTATTAGCATGTCATGAGACGGTACTGCTAGATACCTATATTACGCTTTCTGCAGGCAGATTTGTGTACAAACCTCTTTCAAGATTGTTGATAGGTAAATACCTAATGCACCTTGACAAACTCAATGATGTTGTTGTTGTATCTTCTAGCGGTAGAAAAAACTCTTTCCTCTGGAAATAACAAACTCAATGACCGTTCGCTCCTCAACGCCATCTGTTAGAATATCCATGTACTAACTCGTATTGTTGGACCTGTACTGTGCCCAACTTGCCTTTACAAACCCCTCAGTTTCTCGGCCTCCGATATACGAGGGAGACATGCCATGAAGTAGGGAGACCCTAGCCCACGTGATGTCGTTACGTCACGAGCAATAACCCTCACAGGATTGGTCAGTCGGTCCATCGATGTCCAATAGATCTACCTACCCATGCAGTTTAATTACCACTTGAAGTTTCAAGGTAGTAAATAGCTTTTAACATACCCGAGTCGGTCGGCTAGAGAGGGGGACACTGGGATTTATTTGATTGATTTAATTAACGACTTTTTCATAGTGTTTCGGGACGGGGATGTTAAAAAAGACGAGAAATGAAACTGCGTTAGGTGAAGGGATAATCTTTGTATCAAACCATTAATGGTTTTACCGACAGACAGACAGACAGACAGACAGACAGACAGACAGACAGACAGACAGACAGACAGACAGACAGACAGACAGACAGACAGACAGACAGACAGACAGACAGACAGACAGACAGACAGACAGACAGACAGACAGACAGACAGACAGACAGACAGACAGACAGACAGATAGATAGATAGAAAGACAGACAGACATGAATGGTTTTTTAATTGTAGTAAATGGTTTTATGGTTTAAATTTAAGTCCTCCACTGAAAATCAGTTTCGTTACTGAGTGGGTAGACTCTAAATGTGAATGTATTTATTTATATTATGTTTTAAACAGCTACAGCAGCAGAATGCTACTGCTTCTATTTTGAAGAGGGGTGATTGGAAATTTGAAAGGATTTTGATAAAAACTAATATGAAAATAATTCATACTTAGATATTGCGTGGTTTTGTTATTGCCCTTCTTTGTAGATACATTAGTTTATACTTGAATAAGACAAAATAATGACTTGAATAAATCATTGTAATTGTGACTTAAAACATCACGAGGGACAGTGGGAAACGAACCCAAAACCTCTCGAAACAGAGTCTCGCGCATTACCACTGAGCAACCTTTTCAGTCTGAGTAAAGAAATGAAAATTAAATCATTTTTATCATAGTTGATCCGAAATTAGTTAAGTGATTAACTCTGTGTTGAACTGTATCCAACCCATGCAATGTGTCGGTCTACGTATATATATATGTATGTTTGACACGTGTTTTCACACTTTGTAAGAACTAATAAGCTGGCTGTCATTTCTGTGGCTCATAAAGCAGCGGGCTGGCTCCGTTCCTTTGAGCGGACCACACGCGCGCGCTAACTTTAGGACCGGGTTCGGTTCCGGACGGATGAACACGTGACTTATATCTCTGACTCCCTCGTCGTTGACGCGTTGACAGTGTCTGTCTGTCTGTCTGTCTGTCTGTCTGTCTGTCTGTCTGTCCGTCTGTCTGTCTGTCTGTCTGTCTGTCTGTCTGTCTGTCTGTCTGTCTGTCTGTCTGTCTGTCTGTCTGTCTGTCTGTCTGTCTGTCTGCCTGTCTGTCTGTCTGTCTGTCTGTCTGTCTGTCTGTCTGTCTGTCTGTCTGTCTGTCTGTCTGTCTGTCTGTCTGTCTGTCTGTCTGTCTGTCTGTCTGTCTGCTGTCTGTCTGTCTGTCTGTCGGTCTGTCTGTCTGTCTGTCTGTCTGTCTGTCTGTCTGTCGGTATGTCTGTCTGTTCTTTTGTTAATTAAGTTATTTGTTGCGACTTCCACACACCTCTTATGCAGGCAAACGAAAATTGCTTAATTTTTTTAATATCCTATTTGGTTTTTAAACATCCTCTCTTGTATCTCAAATAAAATGCATACATTTTTGAAGTTTTTATTGTTCTTTTTCCAAAATCCTTGAACACAATTACACAGGTTCACACATAAATTGTGTTTTTTTATTCTTATATATACAATTATGAATACTAGAACATATTTTTATTGATGAAGAATTAAGATATCTAAAATTTCCAAATGAGGCAATTTATTATGTATTTTATTTAGCAACAATCTACAAAACATTGTATGATAGATACATTATAGAAAATAAAAACCGATCGTTTACACGAAATAGTAAAATAATACCGTCGGGGCCTACGTCAACAACATCAGCTGAGTGACGGGGGGCCAAGTATGGGGCCAGTGCGGCCGTTCCGTGACGATGCACGGTCACTGGTGCAATGGGTGACCACGCCGCCGTCCTAACCTCACACACACTCACCCACACACACACACACACTCACACACAGAAACAAAAGGTTACTCTACAAACAAATCACCAGTTAGTTCAAGATGACTCCTGCAGGCGGCAGCATCGTAGCGCGGTTTCTGCCGTTGTTCTACAAGTGTTGTGTATAAACGGGTAAAGTCGTCCTACAGAAACCTTGTGGATTCTGACGTCATTGAGGCATTGACCAATCAAATGTCGGTATTTGATAAAGCCGCCCGCTGATTGGCTCCGACTCACACATCTAACGTCAGCATTCACAAGGTTGCTGTGGAACACCTTTAAAGTGTTGTCGATAACCTGCAAGGTGGTGTCGTCACGGATTGTGTTATAGTGAAGTGACGCATGTGACAACTACCAACTTAAATCTAGTTGCATTTCGTTCTCGTGCCTCGGGTGTTGTAGTGTGAATATCTGTACGTCTGTTGACAGGCGTTGTGAGGTCGCATTCTTTAATCATGGGCAACAACAAGCAGGTGTGGAGAAATCTCGTGACGAATAGCGTTGTGGAATAGACCACGTTGTGTTTCTCTTGTGAGAATTAAAAGGTCCACCTTGCTTCTTACGGCGTGGTCAGTGTATAATTAATATTAATATAGTTAATATTCATGAGATGTTTTACTGAAACAATCTTATACAACTCAAGATAAATCAATATTGTCAACATTGATTTCAATTCACATTTACGGTGTTTTTACATTTCATAAATAAGTGTATTTCAATGCAAACTATGGCCACATAATTCAGCCCTAAATTAATTACAGAGTGTTTTCAACTGAAAGATGTTTTGATTAGTGACAATAATTAATGTATTACATGATTTCCATCTCAAATTCCGTCCTAGTCTTCAAGTTTGGAGAATTCTATTTACAACCACAAGGTTCTTTAAATCCCCGCTAGGGGTGCGTGTAGGTAGGTAGTTCGACGAGCCTCCACAGGGGTATTTAGAGGTCCCCCCCCTCCCCCCCTGTCCACTTTGTTTTTATAATATGATCTTCCTCTGTACATTTGAGTCCCTCACTAACCTTGTGTTTTCTTTCTGTTCTAGGTAAGTTTGGAACCGGTTCACTTTAAAGTTTCTCATGAGAACTGGATATTCGTGAGTATTTAAAACTATACGGTTTCATATTATAACATTTGTCATTTTTTACGAGCCGGCAATTTCTTTACCTGCTTGTTTGTCACTATATTGATCCTAGCAAACGACATATTACGTCATTTCGTAACTCAATACACAAATTATATTAATGAAAGAATGACGTAAACATAGTTTTTGTTTGATTATGACTTCCTTAACGATCATTAATATGAACGTTTACATCGAAATGAAAGAGGTCTAGCTCGTACAACAAAAAACAGGGAGAATGTTTCTTGTTTGTTTATATATTTGTCCGGTAGGAGCGCTGGCATCGCCGCCGCTAATGGAGACGGCGTATTTGTCAACGTCTTATAATGTGAGTGTCTTCATTCTCCACCGTTGAGTGCGCTCAGAAAGCGGAGCCAAAACATTCGGTCACAACAAAATATCATACGTCATGAGTCTAATAAATAAGTTACTTATTAACAAACATGTACAACTATCAGATGAGTAATTGATTTAGACCCAGTGTTACAATGTTCCAGTGATTACTTATTTGTTGAATAGGTTGTTTTCTCCATTGTAACCTCCACCAATCAAAACGTTTGAAATCCTACAAATAGCTAATTTGTGCTACAAATAAATTTCCTATTTGTTGGTTATAATACCGGCCCTAAATCTGCAAGAAAATATTTAAACTTGTATAGATAAACAACAACAATTTAATGTAGTGAAAATAATCATTGATAAAATGTAATGCAATACAAAACATGTCTATATACAAATGTTAGGATATAAAGCCTGTATTACACGGTCAAACTTTTTCATCCAACTCCTTGAATTCAAGAACAAAAGCGCATCAATAAATAATTCCTATTGTTGTATTTGACTACATACTGACTGTTTTTGATGCGCTTTTGTTCTTGAATTCAAGGAGTTGGATGGAAAAGTTTGACCGTGTAATACAGGCTTATAAAATATAACAATGAATGTGTAGGTAGATGGGTGGATAAAGATAAAGATATGAATGATTGAATCGATAAACGTGTGTATGAACAAATCGAACAAGGAACTATGTATACCCAACAGAAATAAAAAACAGTTGCTCAGTGGCTTCTTTGCAGAAAGAATCTATTTGTCCAAGAGATAATTTAGTAAAACGAAATTTCTTCCCAACTTAGAAAAAAAAAACTCAAATTATTTTCAATAGTTTATATTTTGAATCGTCATTTCCACAGAAAACTTCTTCTTTTCAATATGTTTATCGAGATGTCAATAGAGCTGATGGGTATCTATCTCCCCTCATTGTTTCTTGATAGCCGCTGGTTGCCCCACAGATAGAGTTTTGTTTGCCCAATCGATGGCGCAGTGTGCAAACCAAAATAACATTAACAAAATTAAAAGAAGTCGAGGGGGGCGGGGTGAAGTGAAGCGTGGGGGGGAGGGGGGGGGGGGTCTTTACACTAAAAGAATACACGCGTAACCTTGGAACACTTTTCGAAAATCGTCCAAATTACTTTGTCTGTTTGTTTTTATTATGAAATGGTCTACCACCCTTTTCCAATATATACCGTCACCTTAGCGGTAAGCTATTGTTTGAACACTCTAAAAGATTCTACATTGTTCACGTTCATATTATTGTTAGTCTTTATTCATAGGAATTGGTTTCTAAAGGTTTTGACGATAAAACTATCAATAAATGTCAGAGTTGTTTTCTTCCACATGATGGAGTAGTTTACAACCTTGCTAAGAAATGATAACGAGCGTTAACTTTTCATACTTTGGGATAGGTATTTTAAAAAACGATATTTTGAATTTTCAAGAAATATTTTATAATGTTATTCTTAGAATTAGTTGTTGTGTACATATCTTCATAAACTATCCATAAAGCTGGATTTAGATTTTTTTTAAATCGTATTATAGGAATCACCAAACTAATATATAACTTTGACATTCAATCAATTGCTCTTCATCATACACCTTGATACAATGTCAAAAATACACACATGTTTAATCGTAGGAGCTGTTCAGTTAAATTCGCTTTATTGTATTAACACTAAAATTTGGCCCTTACTTGGCATATAAATAATAAACATAATAACTCGGGCCACGAAAACTTAAGTGTTTTAATTGTATTAACATGTTGTTTCGTTGCAACACATAGACTATGTGTCCTATCTTATTTTTCTATGAGTGTACAGAATTGGTATATTACTGTCTTGATACAATGTCAAAAATACACATGTTTTTAAATTTGCTATGATTATTAACATGTTGTTTCGTTGAAACATAGAATAAGTGTCCTATTTTCTCTTCCCCTGAGTGTACAGTATTGGTATATTCCTGGTACACAAAGCAAACAAGTCTTCAAGCACCTCTTAACAATGATATACCCACCTTGCGACACCTTTCATAGCCATTGGGCCCATTGAGCCGAGGTTGCTGGCAAAACGAGATACAGCCGTGCGCTCTCTCAACTCTCGACTTATCATACAAGGGTCCTCTGCAGTCTGTATTATACCTGGTGGATGAGGTGGCTCTATGGGGGTAATCGATGAGATTTACTCTCCAGGATTGGGGCAGTTATGATATCCTCGTGAGTATCAGAATGTTAGTTAGTATTATTTTAATTCCAATAATACATATAATAACTGAATTATATAAATAATAATAATAATAATAATAATAATAATAAGTATGACCTAGAGTCTACCTCGTAGAATAGGCATAATTTAGTCTTACAATTATAGTATGTAACTCTGTGCCACACTCAAGAGATATCTTCGTGGCACAGTATATTATTACTTCAAATCATTCTAATATGTATAGATCTAACTTAAAAATGAATGTATGCACCAATGTATAAAAGTGAACAAATAATAAATAATAATAATAATAATAATAATAATAATAATAATAATAATAATAATAAAATAATAATAATAATAATAATAATAATAATAATAATAATAATAATAATAATAATAATAATTTTAATAATAATATTAATAATAATAATAATAATAATAATAATAATAATAATAATAATAATAATAATAATAATAATAATAATAATAATAATAATAATAATAATAATAATAATAATAATAGGCCTACCCGTTTGCTGGGATGAGTACAAATCGGCCACGACTGTACATAGCATCCACAGTTCGGTTTGGAAAAAATAATGTGGGTTCTAAGTAGATTTTAATAAGGTAAACACATGGAAATACTTGACATTTGTGTCCGTACAACATGTTTATGCCGGTTTTGACCGATTTTGTATGAATTCAACTATATTTGATTTATGTGTAATATAATAATCTTTGTGATATGTAAAATCTTTTTAAAATGTAATTATCTTTGTAATGTGTAAAATCTTTGTAATGTCATATTTTGTAATGTGTGGTTGCAGCACCTAAGAGGTGAGGATCACCTTTGGTGCTGTAGACTAATAATGTACCTGCCATCTGGTGATGTGATAAATAAAGAAAATAATAATAATAATAATAATAATAATATAATAATCGGTCAATATCTATCCCTGTACCAACTATAGAGTCGGGTATGGGGTGAGAGGTTCTCCCCATCACTTAGGTCTATTAATAATAAAATAATAAATACTATAACAATTATTATAATAAAATAATAATAATAATTTTATAGTAACGAGTGAAATCAAACAAAGTACCTCATGAAAATACTTGACATTTCATCCATATTGTCCGTATAACATATAATTTATGAACCCCGGCTTTGACCGAGAATGATGACTGTTCTTAACTATAAATCAGGCATACATACCTGGAAATACCATTACGTCCGTACTGTTTTTCCCGAAATTATATGTCACATTAATAAAATAATCAAGAAATAATAAGTCATAATAATAATAATCGTTTTCACACCGGGTTAAATTCAAAACGCGCGCGTGGATATACTTTGTCCATTCATATTATCACCGGTGTTTACCTAAGTTTGTTTATCATACATCCAATTAATAATTAATAATAAATAACGATTAAAAACGATATATTATATATACGTTGGTCAAGCAAAAACTACTCGTGGGAAGAAGCCCCTCAAACGCATCAGATTTGTTACATTCCGGCATCTTTGTGGTTTACTTTGACATCCGACCTAATTTACACCCTCAACGTATATATATAACACAAATCCGTACCTAAATAATATTGCTCCAAATACTTCTCTCCGACTTGTTGTTGTGATACACTTTTTTCAGAGCACATTTCTTTCTGGTTTACCTGAAAATTCTAAAGAGGCAATATTTTTTGTCAAGAGCTTTGAAAGTCGTATATATGTGAGCTATTGTTGTGCGTAACTTGACAGAATGAGTTACCTTTAGCTTCATATTGTAACAATGATATTGACTGCGTTGCAGTTCATTCTATCCTCCCCATTCATCTTCGCTCATTCAAAGGATCTTTAACAAACTATCGCCTTATGTTACCTGCACTACACTTTAGTGGTTGAGGGCCTTTAAAGAATAGGAGGGGTGGGGGGAGAGGGGGGGGGGCACACTTACCTTTGGGTCTATCGTATGTTTAAAGCGCTTTCACATCTGGCAAGAACCAATCTTAAGTGACTAGAGACAGATTTTATTGACTGAGTTTTTGAAGGTCAATAGTTTCATTTTTAAGAAATCATAACATATATTTTGCAGTTCAGAATGACTGTATGGTATGACCAAGCAAAGTCGAGTTGAAACAAATATAAGTACGGACAATAATAATATCTGTAGAATCGTGTTGCAGAATTGTTAAGTTTTCAAACATAATGTGTAGTTGAAATAATATTGTGAAGAGTTCTTAATTGAAATTTATATCAGTTAATGTAGTAATAGTATAGAAAAGTCAAGCCGCATCTTAAAAGTTATTATCTATAGCATTCAGTTGTAGCCTACTGTACTGTATTGTTAAGTATTGTGTTCGAATGCTCTAAAATTTTTAAGATTATATTACCTAATAATTCCTCAATATGTTTGTGTATTTTCTTACTAAATACAAATTATAGCACAGATTATCGCTTTTCAGAACGATCACATTAAACAGTGAAAGTAAAGTTTCAAAACTGATACGATTTCCAACAACCTAGTGAAAATAATCCGATAACCGAAGTTGGTGACTTTTGAGTTGAGTAAAACAGCCACATTAACATTTTCACCCTCACCGCCCCTGCAGCCCTGTTGCTTAGGGATGATCCCCCAGCTCCGCTGCTATGGGTCGGAAACAACCCCTAATCACTGAAGTATTGTTCTTATTACTGGGGTGGGAATTAGTATAGGGGTTAACATTTTGATTCTCCCCCTCCCACACCCACCCCCATCCCCTCATGCAACACTCTGATTAATGAGTTACAATCTCATAGCGTTTACGGTGAAATTACTCTTCGCTTTATAATAGCGGGCGCAGAATATGGTTCGTCGGTTATTGATAAAACGTGTAGGTATCTATACTTACAGACAAAGAATTGAGATGCAATTTTTAAGATAGTTTCAAAATGTAATCTTTAAATCATAATAACTTTCTATAACGAATAAAATAGTATTTTGACCGAAAAAGTTGAAAGTTGGACCAAACAAATTTAACCCGTTTACAATATTTAAAAATATTAATTAGGTATCGTCTTCTTTTGGTCCTATTAGGAAATAGATAACCTAAATTTACGTTAGTATACCTTTGTGTTTCACTTTCATTTTAATATGTATTTCATGTTTATTTTTAAAATATTTCTTTCATACATAATATATTGTTTAATTTACAGGTACACATTTTTGTATTTGATGTATTTTTGTACGGTTTACGGGTAAATGTTTTTCGGGTATGAGTTTTTAAGTTTAATCCAGCTTTATTGGAAATGTATAGAGATCTAGCAATTGTAATAAAAGTTTGCTCCAAGTGGTAGGATTGGGTTCGATCTCCAATCGGGGCAACCTGTTATCATACAATTACAATATCTCCATACATATGTTTGTAATACTGCGTGAACCCAAGACTCCTATATGACGTCAGGATGGTAATGACTATATCTCCATACATATGTTTGTAATACTGCGTGAACCTAAGACTCCTCTGACGTCATGATGGAAATGACTACATTCAGGGGCGGATTTAACGGGTGGCGAAGTCGGCGAATGCCGACCGGGCCCCGGCCCGGTCGGGGCCCCCCCAGACCTCCATTGCATGATAATCATAACTTTATGTAGTTGTCTACTCAGCCTATATTTTTTGAAATTGTCCGTGAAAGGGAAACGAAGCTACAAGTGACATAAATTATCTGAAGAGTTTAGTTTGGGCCTTTCACAATAACGACAGGTTGTTAGGGTAGGGACAGCGGGACATGATGTTTTCATGTTCAAAACAGATTTACACCGTTCTGAGAAACCACGCTTCGTAAACAAAAGTGGATGCGCATATTTCAAAGTTCGAAGAAAATCATTTAAAAAGTTATGTAGGTGGCCAATGGGGGGTTGGGTGGGCGTGGCAATTGAAACACATGTTTGTAGCTCAGTTGTATTACAAAATTTGACAAGTGACGGAAATCAAGTAGTTCTTGCAAAATATTGTGCTTCAGTGTGTGCGAGTGTGTGAGCGTTATTCTGTGGGACAATTTGCGTTTTATTCCTTTTGTTTGTTAGTTTGAATTGTTATTTTACTCTAGCATGTGGTATTGAAATTGTGCAACTGCTAGCAAGTTCAGTTATGTTTAGAAATGAGCAAGAACAACAAATACAAACATAAAACCAGGCTGTCAAAAATATAAAGATAGGAATCGTTCTCTTTTATCGAGTGCGGGCAGTGACCCTAAACAAACAAAATTAGTATTTTTTGCTGAGAGGAGGGTATGTGCGAGTGCTATTTACTATATAAAACCTCCTTGGATTAAATCAGCACGTGCTGGTTTGAAGTAAGTAAACGCGATGAAACGTCGATAGATAAATAAAAAATCTCTGGTCTGGTCTACTCTCCCGACAGTGCAAAAAAACGTGTCCAAATCGTCTAGTGACGTCCCGAACATTAATTCTCAAAAGAACTTAATCTTAATTTTGAGAACCAAACTACTATTAACACCGGCGTCGATTTAGTCACATCAGTAGCTACTTCAATCAAAAATGGGGACGGTAAAAATTCATTATTTTTTGGGGGAAAGTTTTCCACGAACAAGGTTTTAGGCCGTCCAACTTATTGAAGTACCAAAAATATGTTCGCCCTTATCGAAATTGTTTCCGGCGGCTGGGGCTTCGCCCCAGACCCCTGTTATTCCGCGCTACCTCATCTCTTCGTAATTACTACAATCGTCAATGCCGACCGGGCCCTTTTTCTTAAATCCGCCCCTGCAGTACATATGTCTGTAATACTGCGTGAACCCAAGACTCCTATATGACGTCAGGATGGTAATGACTATATCTCCATACATATGTTTGTAATACTGCGTGAACCTAAGACTCCCATGACGTCACGATGTAAATGAAGATGGGGTTCCCTGCCTTGGCTCGCTCCTCAGGTTACCAGCCTAGCTACCATACCGCGTGTGAGAACAGGTAAAGTGCGACTCACAGCCACCTAGAATCAAGTTCCACCGCGACATCGGAGTCACTGGGAACAAGAGGGCTGTGGGCGGTGAAGGTGTGGGTTACACTTGTGGTAAGAGTAGTTACCATTGTATGGGAGAGCTTCTTTGGGGACTTTACCACGCCGTTTAGGCAGAACTCTCAACACATGAAGGCTGTGCATGTGTATACTTGACATTGTTCCATTGTATGATTGGGAATGTATAATCGACTCTTTTTTATAGGAATATGTTTAGAGAATTAGGGCTGGTCTTACAATCTCCTAATATAAGAAAGTTATTTGTAGCAATTAAGCTATTTGGAGGATTTCAAGGGTTTTGATTGGTGGTTGCCATAGAGACAACAAGCTATTCGACGAATAAATAGTTATTAGGACATTGTAAGACTGTGGACCTTAGAATCATTTTATTGTTGAACGATATCTTTTCAATAGAGGCTTAGATCTACCCTCATGGGTGAATCTTCTTAAGCTTTTGCGATGAGCCAAACTCAAATCAAAATCAGTGAATGTATTTATCAAATTACATTTGTAATTTTCTTCTATAACACATACTTAGTATTAAGTAATAAAGAATTTTATTTTGGCCGAGACATTTCAAAAACTATTTTAAGAACTTGGAAAATATAATGTTTGCGTATTTTTTGTAAAACTTTTTGCCAAGTGTCTCTAGAGAAAACATTAGATAAACATGTTTCATCCACGTATCACTGCTCGAAGCAGTAATTATTTATTAATTATCTCTCAAAAATGCTTCAACAGTTTTCTTCACCACCGGTTTTTAGTTAAATAGCCCGTTTTGCTGGATTTGGGAACCAGATTTTGTAAAGTATCCGGCTTCTGAAATATTGAATATTCGGATGATGTCAAGGTACCCGTTTTCCAGAAGTGTTGAATTAAAGAAACCGGTTCCTGAAATATTGAGCATTCGGATGATGTCAAAGTATCCGTTTTCCGGAAATGTTCAAATAAAGAAACCGGTTCCTGAAATATTAAATATTCATATGATGTCAAGGTACTCGTTTTCCGGAAATGTTGCGATAAAAAATCCGGTTATTGAAGGATTGGATATTTTTGAAATATCTGGTCTCGCCGATATGTTGGGCTCGGATACCCGTCTCGTCCGACCAAGGTGTCGACCAAGACAGACACACTCGTCCGACGTCTGTGGCCGACGCTCATCTGTGCCGACTACATCGTCTCTCACACAGCCTCATAACGGTGACGTCGGGCGACGCCCTCGACCAATCAGAGACGAGCAGCTCGCCACCCCTCGAGGGGTGCGTGCGACGCTGTTACCCCCACCCCGCCCACCTCTACAACGACGACACAGGGAGGGGCTCCGACACGCCCATATCAACACTCCATGACTTTATTCTCGTAAACGTTTTGCTCCTCAATATATTAACTGTATACCACTCAATTCTGTATTTATTTATTTCAAAACTTAAGTGTCTTCTGGACGCTTAAGCCTTAACCGCAATTGTCAGCATCGGGATCGTATAACCATATTCCGGAAATCGTGAAAGAGTTCACTTACATGGTTCTAAGGTCGCTGTTTACAACTAAATTGTTATGTCGTAATGATTGTAATGGGAAAAATGTACAGTTGCGATCCCGATAATTGTGGTTAAGTCTGCAGATAAGGCATAGGAAATCGTAAGAGTTCACCACTTACATGGTTCTTAGGTCGTTGTTTACAACTAAATTATGATGTCGTAGTGATTGTAATGGGAAAATGCACAGTTGCGATCCCGATAATTGTGGTTAAGTTTGCAGATAAGGCACTGTCTATAGTCCTGGGCCAGGCTAGTCACCTCGGCAGGGCGTAATGTATAAGATATGGACGACCTCGTCACTGGCGGACAGCACTAAAATAAAAAATAAAAAAACCCCATGGTAAGGCATAACTGCAGGTACGGTAAGCGTCCAGGACTTTAAATATAGTGATAACGAAAAGAAAAAATCAATATATAATCTTGAATTTTATGTCCATATTGTTTGTAAATATGAATCGCGTTTAATGCAGTACAATCACATTTATTGCTTGATTGATTTTTGTGACATTCGTTAAGAAAGTCACACTCTCATTGTTTCATATTGGGGGTTGTCTTTCCATTATAATTCTCTGGGTGGCGGTTGACCCTAGATGCAAGGTAAGATATAATTGTTGCTCTATACTAGCTACATGAAAGATGTCTTAAGTTCTTTGAATCTTACGATGAATAGAACGGTATCCATACAGAACATAAATTTTATTTTTATATTATTTTCAAGTGAATAACAGTGTTTTTTAATAATTCAAATAAATAATTTTAAACAAAACACAATACTTGGATAAGGAACGTTTGTTGTTCTAAGCATCAATGTGGAATAACGTAGAAAACAATTAGCCAAGATTGGCGTCGGCGGGACTCGAATCCTCGACCTCTGAAATCAAAGTTGTTCCCACGTGCTCAGCTGTGCTATCATATCACCTCCACCCGAGGACAGGTTGTGTATAATCCAGACCTCATGACTGTAAACTACACCAAAGACAACTTGAAACACGTTACATAAAACAAGGATCAAAAGTGGGCGTGGCAAAACCCTCTCACTTCTATCTCGCTATAGAGTCGACCAAGAAATCTCCCCGTGAAATGTCAGGAGAGAGAGAGAGAGAGAGAGGTGGAGGGGTAAGGGGGGCGCCGAGTGGGGGGGGGGGTTAAGGGGATCGTCATTACAACAAGAGATTGTCAAAGCTTCTCAACTTAACAAAAAAAAAAAAAAAAAAAGCGCACACACACATTTTCTCCACGGACTTAACGTTCTGTGCGTGATTTAAAAAAAAAAACGAAAGAACCTCACCGCATCCAAGTTATACGTAACGTGGAGGGGAGGGGGTCGCGTTTTGGTTTTTATTATTATCTGTGTCGGTGTGTGTGTTAGTGTGTGTGTGTGTGTGCGCCCTCCCCCCCCCCCCCTCCCTCCTCGGTCACCCACCACCCCCCACTTACCGCTGCATGGGTAGATCCAAGTGGCTGTGCTTGCCGCGTAACCACCGAGGTATCGTACCATACATACACACCACTCACGCTTCAACGGTAGTGAAACAGACTGAGTGCGCGACCGACACGCCACACGCTCTTTCGTGACGTCACTACACGGGCTAACGTACGTCAGTGTTCCGTTGCAGCAGAACGAACAACAAACGAATTTAAAGAAGAGAAATTAATTTCGAAAAAAAATTAATTTTGAAAAAATCGAGATTTTTACGTGTCGAAGAAAATTTGTGTGCGTGAAAAAATGTGTTTATTATTTTCAAACACGGTGACTGTGATCGTCAGATTTGCGCGGACTGTGAATGTGCGACTGTGATTGAGTGACAGTTCGGTCTTCAAACTGTAATCAAGTATATAAAAACACACGTGTGAGCTATTTTATATAAAGAGTGTGTGTGTGCAATTAATTTTTAAAACAGAAATGACGAGTTTGAGATTTCGGACTGTTGCGAAACGGAGACGTTTTGTACTTTAACATTCTGTTTATACAAAAAATCTCACTCTATATATTATATTGTATACTCACTCTTGAAAATAAAACTCACGATTGCAAGAGAGGGTTTGCTTTAGTCCGGCCTCGGAACGTTTGGGCTCCGACAATGAAGAAATGAATACACACTTAGTGAGTGAAGAGGACCCCTTAAACACTCAATATCTTCTAAATTAGTGTACCGTGGGAAGAAGCCATCATGACAAGCAAACTACAGAGTACAATTCCTCATTGTTCCGTCGATCAACTCAATTAATTAAAACACCAAAAACGAAAAAAACGAAAATGACTTTTATTAGAACGTCCTGTGATTTCAGTACAAACACATTTCTAACACTAAGTCTCGACTTTGGTGAACTAAGAAATAGTTAAAACGATGGAGAACACGAAAACTGTGATCAATGAATTAAAATAAGTTTAAATTGAAGAGAAAATAATGGCATTAGGCTAAAAAGAAATGTTTGCGTTGCAAAAACTATCGGAACAGTGACTTGAAAATACATTCCAGTGATTGAAGATGATGTTAATGCCAATGTTCGGTGTTAATCGGTGTTAAAGTGTGTGAAACGGTGTTAGCCACGCTGGATCCCTCCAACTTTAGCCTGTTTTCGTTCAGGCCTCCCGCTATGGATCTCACTACCGCCTACCGTTACAACCAGAACATGATGGAATATTACACATGTAAGAACATCTATTACAATACTCACATTAATAATAATAGTAATGGTTTATGAGGATTTAAACTAGTAATAAGTGACGTTAAATAAACTAGACGCATGGAAATACATGTTAACGCCGGTTTTAACCAAGATTGTTTGTCATACATGCAGTAAATAATAATAATAATAATAATAATAATTATTATTATTATTTTTATCATTTATTATTATAATTATTATTATTAATTTTATTATTATTATTATTATTATTATTATTATTATTATTATTATTATTATTATTATTATTATTATTATTATTATTATTATTATTATTATTGTTGTTTCTAAACCTAGCATACAATAAATCATTTTTTTAAATGGCATGAAAGTTATTAAAAATACACTTTCACTGGAAAATAAAGGACAAATAATTATTATGAGAAGTACAATACACAACCCATTAAATTATTTTTAAAGCTTTTTGCAATGACATCTAAAAATGTTTACCAAAATCTTACACTTACATAATGTGACACCCTTCAGCAAAGCTTGTATATGTATGAAAACAAGCACAATTCATAAAATGCAGGCAATAGCAATAGAATAATATCATGATAAAAGATGAAGAGATAGTCCAAAACTGTAAGGTAGTCTAACAATATATAACATGTACGACTGTAGGCTTGTACAATTACAACGCGCTACAGAATAATGTTTAAAACGTTATTGATAGCAAGATAACATCGGGTAAACATTCAAAATCATGCTTGACAAAGTGTTAACAAGTAGGATAAATAATTGTGGTTTAACTCAAAAGCTTGGGAAGACTGATTCGTTAAGCCGGACGATTCTGTGTTCAAACCATTAACTAATGATAGTAAAATTCGTTTTCAAACCCCGTTCAAGCCAAATCTTTGTCTAACTACTTTCACAACACAAAAAATATTCATTTAGCTGAAGTGTATGCCTTCATAATATGTTTTATATATAGTACGAAAACATTTTTACGGCGAAACCAATCCAACGTTTAATTTTCATAAAATAACTGTCAACGTTTCGACGACTGTAGATTCGAAACGTTGACGATTATTTTATGAAAATTAAACGTTGGATTGGTTTCACCGTAAAAATGTTTTCGTACTATACATTTTGCAACCAACAATAATATATATATACATTTACATAGTAGTAAGATTAATTTGCAATGTGTTTGTAGTGCAAACAATGTAACATACTGTGTATAGGCCTAAATATAATTCAAGATTTTGATCCATGCGCAGAACAATGTAAATAGTACGTCTGTATAAAAGGAGAAGCTTTCATAGATGACTTTTTTACTGTTTTATTTTCGGCGTGAGGCCGTCCGCTAGTAGTTATAGAACAGTCAAATGATTACGATGGATTTTCTGTGAACAACTTCTTATACGATTTACGTGATTAATGTTTTAGAAGTTACGGGTCTAAATATACACCACGCAGAGTGGTGTTATTCCCAGTAAAGGCTTCTTGCAAGCTTGCTTTACAACAATGAAACAAATGAAATGAATCGATGGACAAACAACAAGCTGTCAACAATAAAATATTCTGATTTTGAAAACAAATCTTCAAAACAAACAAGAAACATACAAAACTGTCATTACTTGGTTGCCCATCATTAAACCTTTTAACTGGTGAACAGACTATCGCCATACCTCGTTTTCTTCATAATGTTGCAATTTTATTATTTTGACAGCTCGTTGTTTGTCCATCAGTTCGATTCATTTGTTACATTGTTGTTGAGCAGTTACTATCGCCATGTAATCGCCATACCTCGTTTTCTTCATAATGTTGCAATTTTATTATTTTGACAGCTCGTTGTTTGTCCATCAGTTCGATTCATTTGTTACATTGTTGTAGTTCGGTTGTGACGTCAGTTGCAAGTTCCCTCATGTTCATTTAATTTACACTTTACAATATTCTATAAACAAACTGCATATGAGACGAAGCGTAGGCCTATACTTTGGTTGCAAGATGAGGATATTTTGTATAGGTTAAACAACAGAAGAATATTCTTAACTTTGGTTTGCGTAAAAACAATGCTGCCGAAAATAGTTTAGCTATCTTTTGAATTACCATTGTTTAACATTACAGTATTTCGCCTGCGTTTGAAAAACCATTCCGATTCGTATAGGCGGTATAGCTATAGCTTGGGATAACTATTAGTAATCGTGCTGAAGTGTGCTAATGGGCAGGGCAGCTTAAATCCTCGTGAAGTTTGAAGTTTTTAAAACACACCTCAAGAATGCTACACGAAGTCGAAAAGTGAGAACATACATATTATATCACCCTGAATTTCCGTAATCACGCTCTATACAAACGCGATACTGTAAACCTCTCAACCAGTATAGGATTGACTATTTATTTTATTTGTTGTCTATCATATTCAATTATAAAATAAATACAGAAAATACAGAATGAAAACAATTATCAAAACACTTATCAAAAATATTAGAATGTGACAATAAAGATAGAACGCAATCAACAAAAATAAATGTACTATAGGAAGATATAACCTTGAGCATAAAAAAAAGTAAAACCTATATATTTAAATAAAGAGTTTTATGGAGAAGTATGCAGAAAATATAACTGTTATGATTTTTGTTCATAAGAAAAGAGAGAGATAATGAAAGCATTACGTATAAAAAATAACAAAGTATTGTTAATATCACATTAGCAAGATTTATACATAAGGTTATGTTTACGAAACCAAAGAATACAGCATTCCAACGTTTTCGATGTTGTGTAGATAGCATTCTTCAAATGTGAATAAAAACAGTCATTGCCGGTGTTTTAAATTTTAATACTAAATCACCATAGCAACAACAGGACACATAGCTGCAAACGCTCTTAGCTAACAACACTGCTAATTCTCTCTAAAAACTTTTCTCATATATTAACGAACGACGACATTCATTCTGTTTAGATTTCTCGCCCAAGTCTTGTATATTTCCTTTCAGTCATCGTGAATGGTAGAGACGCAAGCTCCTCTTTTCTGGACGACTGACGGTTTTTATTCTCCATAGAAAGAGCTTCTCCACTCGACTCCATTGCTAGTGTAACGTGATTACCGGCTACCGGCGCCCCCAGACCGGGGGGGGGAGGGGGGGGGGGCTCTTAGACGCCCCCGTCGCACCTTGAGGGGGGGCCGCGCACCGAGGCGCATCGAGACGGGACAGCAGGGTCAACCACGGTTGCCGTTCTTAAATAACAAGCTTCTTTTTTATATTCTCTGCGTTATTCTGTGATGAAATGTATAACAACGATAACGGCAACAGCAAAAAAAAAAAACACCACCACCACTAACATTAATACTAATTATAATAATAATAATAATAATAATAATAATAATAATAATAATAATAATAATAATAATAATAATAATAATAATAATAATAATAATAATAATAATAATAATAATAACAATAACAATAATAATAATAATAAGAATAATAATAATAATAATAATAATAATAATAATAATAATAATAATAATAATAATAATAATAATAATAGTAATAATAATAATAGTAATAATAATAATAATAATAATAATAATAATAATAATAATAATAATAATAATAATAATAAAATTAATAATAATAATAATAATAATAATACAATTAATAATAATAATAATCAGATTTTGTAAATTTTGACTAAATGCAGATGCGTATACCGCATTTATAAAATCAACAGATTTCTACTGTTCTTACTTCTTTCAGACATTGCTTTAAATTTTATAGCAATTTGTATGAAAGAACAGTAGGAATCTGTTAAATTTCGTTGAAAGAGAGTGCATGAAAGGGGCAACAGATAATGATCTGAGATCGGAATAAGACTAGTTACGTTGGGAGATCTCTATAACTGGCTTATCTATTTTTTGTATCCAAGAACTTTTGATTATTTAGAAAGAAAATACTCAATATTGCATAAAATAAAGACAAGGTGTGTAAAACTCCAATGACATCTGTCGGCATCGTGGTCGTTATCGGCATCGTAATCGTTATCGGGATCGGGATCGTAATCGTACATTTTCTCATACTAAATCATTACGACATTACGATTTTATTGTCAACAGCGCGTTAAGCGTTATGTATAGCTAAGTTAAATCTTTCACGATTTCCGGATTGCGATTGCGATCCCGATAGAGCTTCACAGCTACCGACAATCATTGTTGCCAACTCTCCAAGTTGCCCCTGTTAGAGTGCGATAGGCCTCACCCTCTAGATACAAGAGTGAGACGGTTCGCGAAACTGAGGATAGATCTTTGTGGAAGAAAAACCAGACCAGCAGAAGATCTAATTTACTGGAACTGAAATGGCACGGAGAGCAATGCTCCACAACCCCCTCAGAGCGGAGGGGGGTGAGGGGGCTGGATCATATTGGTATTCCAGAGAATCTCTCCGAGGAGCGGGAATAATGGATTTGAGCTGGAGATGATGCAGGATGGAGAAGTACATTGCGGTTGTTGACGACATGTCCATAGATACTATACCGACATTCTGTAAGGCAACCGCGTTCTATTGAATGGTAAACTGTATTACTCCCGAGATTCTTTGCGTCTCACATATTTAATCCCCCCCCCCCCCCTCCCACCCTCACGCGACCAAACTTCGGAAACTGACTTAAATCTGTGTTATGTAGTACTGTAAAATATATAAACGGTGACTATAGATTTGTCATAGTAAAAATGCTGTAATCTTCCCCATTGAAAATCAATTCTTGTTAATGAGTTGAATAACTAGAATGAATATAAATTTATTTAATAACGTTTTTTTTGGGGGGAAACCGGGTTATTAACAACATGAATATTATTTAACGAGACGCTATATAGTAAGGATGTCAAGATTTCAAATCAAATCCGACAGTTGACATTAACGTTTACAAAGGAAGACATTTTGTTATAATAATGTGTAAGATTCACAAATCCAAGTGTGTGTATTACACGAACTATAAAACATATTCCATACACAACTTTTAAACTGGGTCTTAATTTCAAGAGTATTCCTATCTAGGATTATTTTTGTATTAATTAGGGTTACATTAAAGCATAGCAAATACATTTTAGATTCAGTAGAACAATATAGTATGGCTTGATGCTCTTCTTTCTATTCTGATTGTCATTTATACAAATTAACAGCATACAATGTAAGAATACAATACAATACAATTTAATTATGAATTTGAAATTATATCGATTTAAGTTTTCATGTTTCATATGATGTTACACGTATTTAACCAGCATAAACACTACTTAAAAAGAATAAACCAAAGGGCACAAATTAACCCGTTGTTGTTTGCACAAAAAAGGATAAACACTACTTAAAAAGGATAAAGCAAAGGACACAAATTAACCCGTTGTTGTTTGCACAAAAGGGATTCCCCATTTGAAACGTGTGTACTGTGTGTAGAGTGACATTCACAGCGTGCGTGGATTGTGCCGGAGGTGGAGCTCGGGGGTGGCAGGGAGGCAGGGGGGCAGCGTGGGGGTGGAAATGTGGTTTTCTGGGCGGCAGAGTGCTTCATCGTGTTATACGCAGTTTATGTGTGTTACCAATTCCTACGATAATTGTACCAGACAGTCCGAGTCGGGTCTGCCTGACAGTGTTGCCGTGTTATACAATGTTGCCGTGTCAGCGATATAATATTCCTGTTGCTGCTGCGGGGATGTCGACCAACTCATTCTATCTGTGCTGATGTCGTTTTAAGGGGAAATGCAACCGCGACACAAATCTCAAACTACTTGCAAAACATTTTATTTTAAATAGTATAAAACGACGGTTAAAAATGTAGCCGTGGGTTTGAACTTGGATTTGCAAGCTTTGTATTTACTATAATGTCATTACTTATATATCCAACAAACTACATACTGTATTCTTGTCTTGTGCTATATAGAAATGATTTCTTAATAACGGTACGTTGTAGGCTAATATTTTCTTTGCATCAAATTAAAAAAACTCTGCAAATGGCTACAACACCAAAATTATCATTTTTAAGGCGGATCTGCACAAAAACGTACATGAATGAAAAAAATAGAATAAAATCATCGTGTTTAGTCTTTTTACACGTGATGCAAGTAATTAGGAGAATATTCTATCACTCTTTAGCTGATAATATTGTGGCAGCTTGTTGTTGCCAGTTATCCGAAATTTTTTAAAATGTTGGCAATTTCAAATTGAAACAAAATGTAATCTTATTTCTACCAACAATAGAAATATTAGTAACATTATTATTATTTTTATAAAAATTCATTTTAAAACGTAAGATACATATTTACATGACAAACTATTTCTTTCTACTCCAGCTCTACCCCAACTCTCGACACCAGTTCACACGAGCTCTACTGCAGAACGTTCTTTCCACTTTGACACTGCTATTCAATGCTTATATTATACCAAGAGTTATTCAATTCAACCATCAGATAAAACAGCATTAATTGTCGATATGCGACCTAGTAGGGGTACAATAATTGAACGAGACAGTTTGTGTTATCAGATAAGAACCATGCGTCCACCCACCTGCTACACGGGAAACATCGTTCAGACTGCAACATCGCTTATCGCATGTTAACACTGCAAGTCTGATAAGCGATAAGCCGAGGGCGGTGTGTGAATGTAATTCCATCATTGTTGCTAGAGTAAGTAGGGGAGGGTTCTTGTCTCTCCCTCACTCGGAGCCATATGCACCAGATCATAATCAAACTGCACCCAGAAGCATCATGTGGCTCATTACGAGCACTAAAAACAGAATATTCAGATGAAATGGACCAGATATGGTGTCTGGTAGGAGGGGAAAGGGGGGGGGGGGGGGGGGAGGGAGGTGATGAAAATATTGGCATAGTTTGTTCTTCACTTAGCACCAGCTATAAAGGACACGACTAGTTCTAAGTTGGGACGTATGAATGGAAGGTAGAAGTAAAGAAATTTCAACACATGAAATGAAGGCTGATCTAGGGGAAAGAATTGGTATAGTTTGCTATTAACAATAATTAGTAGTATCATCTGAAGGAATGAAATAAAGAGGACGTTATACTAGTTTCAAGTTTGGATGTATGAATGGGGTGACATAGCGAGATAGAAGTAAAGACATTTCTAACATCAAGTGAAGGCTGAGACATACGGGAAACTATTTGGCATTTCAATCATCAACATTCAAGGACATGTTGATGTAGGAGACAAAACATCTTTTCGGTTCCGGAAATTTCACTTTGCGGTTCGCGTTCGTATGTCTTTACCACCGAAGTGCTTTGGACTTTTAATATTTTCCATGGCAGCTAAACTGTGGATTAGCTGATGCTAAAAGCAATGTTACTTATTTAAACAGATATTCATTTAACACTGAAATATTTTATTACAACAAAAAAGTTTGATATATAGCAAGCGATTGTAGGGTGCATCTCTTAGATTGCTCCAACTGTAGCAACAAGCGCGCGTCTGTAGCGATAAGGCAGTGTAATGTAGTCGCATGATTTAATAAGGGATGCTTGAATAATCTGATTAGGCGAATAAAAACCATGTGTTCGTGGCGGCAAGGGGGGAGCATGTTATAGAGTTAGGCGCTGCACGATACAGATGGTAGGAAGCGGCAAGTTCGTATTGCTGTTTCTTTGTTCGATCGTATATGAGATAACAGCATGGCACAAGGTATAACGTGGGTAAAGGATTTAATTCAGATATATCAAGTTGGTTACACATTACTACGTCATCCGATCACGGAATTAATCAAAATGAAGATCCACGAACGATTATTTGATCGTTGTCATCAAAGCTGTAAATGTCAAGGTGAAAATGTCCGTTATTTATAATTAGTTTACGTTTGTAAAGCTTACTGTATCTCAAAATGCCTAAAATATCAATATTTATTGATATCATTATTATCTCTTATATTTCCACACAATTAAATCAATCAATCATTTACATCAACGTTTCCCTTTTAGTTTTAGCTTATTACGGGTCAAAGCGGAGATCTGGGTTCGTTTCCGAGTCGAAATTGGTTTCATCATTTCCGTATTTCACTACAATTCCACTCATACGAGAGTGTTTCTCAACTCAAAAAATATCCATTTGCAAATTCTCTCCTGTTCTGTTTATACCCCTTTTCTCGACCATAATTCCAACCCTTCACCATCTCCGACAACGCGTCACCAAATACCTGCGTCACTAAAGCGAACGGGACTCTTGTCGTGACGTGAGATGAGAAGAGCGAGCAGTCCGAGGCGACGAAAGGAACGCGACACCGCTCGCCGCTAGGCCGGCGATCGTGGCACCATCTAGCGGGAGAATCACGCACCGACCCGACGGCGGGAAGGAAATACGCGTTGACAGCAAATGCTCACCCCAGAGGCTTGTTATCATAATACGATCAAACAATTATTGGTAAGTGGTTCGGTGTGTCCACTTCAATTAGATGACCCCACTACGGGGTTAGTGAGCGTACGGAAAGAGGGGGGTGGGGGGGCGTTATTAGCATTGGCAAATCCATATGAAGAAATATTGTGCGGAAATAAACTGATCATGATGGGGAAAATTATTTAATTTACTAACGTTAAGGATGGGGGTGGATTCGTGTAAATAGTGGGTTGAGTTGAACTTGGACTAAACGAATTGGAATGATTCGGAAATAATTAGATCTGATGAGTGTGAGTATAGTATTGTGTAATAATATGTACAGTAGTGGTTGTAGTAGAGAGGAACATGCTTTGGGATGGAAATATTACAAATTGATGGATTTAATTTATTATTTAATATCAACGTTTACAACGAACACAATAATCATTTATTTAACAAATTGAAGTGATGGTAGTTTTGATTTTGTAATTTGAGACTTTATTCTGAGTGCACCGTAGACGCAGAAAGATGATAAATTTGTATGCAGACGAAAGCAAAGATTGAAGAATCTTCCTCTAAACTTACAAGTTCTTCTTCTCTTACATTGAATGTACTATAGTCACTCACCACAGGGAGAAGAAATACACCGAGAGATTTGTATGCAGACTAGAGCTAAGACTGAAACTAAAACTTACTGCAAGAGTTTCATCGGCATGAGTTAGAACTAGAAGGATACTTAGAAAAACTCGGCGCTTCACTCGCTGACTTTTGATTGGGTTCTGCACGTTAAGTATTCCAAGACGGTGTCTCACGTGAAAGGGTTGAATACATAGGTCGAGCGACTAACGTGCGATATAACATCTACGGACGGGTAAACAGTAGAGTCAAATGTAAACTTGCCTCTATCTGATTCGCTAGTGTCTAAACCTTAATGTTACACTACAGTTACTTACTTTAACTAATCTGTAAACACTAAACAGGTATACAGTAGAGTCGAATGTAAACTTGCCTCTATTGATTCGCTAGTGTCTAAACCTTAAAGTTACACTACAATTACTTCAACTAATCTGTAAACAGGAAAACAGTAGAGTCGAATGCAAACTTGCCTCTATCTGATTCGCTAGTGTCTAAACCTTACAGTTACTCTACAGTTACTTACTTTAACTAATCTGTAACTAATCACACACAACGAAGCAAGGATTAGTGTTTATTTCTAGCGTTGGATATATTGTGAAAAATATTATTAATCATTATAATAATAATATTAATAATAATAATAATAATAATAATAATAATAATAATAATAATAATAATAATAATAACAATAATAATAATAATAATAATAATAAAAATAATAATAATAATAATTATCATAATAATAATAATAATAATAATAAAAATAATAATAATAATAATAATAATAATAATAATAATAATAATAATAATAATAATAATCACTGTATATACATTTCACAGAGCTTTCTCAGTGTTTGCTTTGTGGGGTATATATTATGTATGGTGATTATAATAATAATAATATATATATGTATAATATTTAATATATAATATATGCAATAATAATAATAATAATAATAATTATTATTATTATTTGTTTGGTAAACTCTATATAAATTTGAATTAAAAATTACATTATAGCTTTAAAGGCATAAGTATTCCCACACATTGAACCGAAGGCATAAAACATTAATTCCTCCCATTACAATCCATATACATTCAATCAAATGTACAATAAACTATACTTGCCTTCAGAACGGCGTTTAAATGTTGTTTCAGGTTTACAATAACAATTGCGCTGGGCTGTTTAGAGCTGCACTGCGGGGTGCCTAGATTCAGTGGCCACCCCAGAGACGTAGGCAATATGCTCGACCGGTCGCAAATCAAGCCCTTATGGCAGCCACCCTCTGCAGTGCACCCAACACAGCTAATAACAATGGCAAAGGGAAGTGAACTGAGGTACAGTCACCACGGCGAACGAGTGGAGCAAACGCTGCGTGTACAAACAATAGGGCACTAGCAACACCAAAAGACAACAATGAAACTAATGAATTGAATCGATGGACAAACAACAAGCTGTCAAAAAAATAATTTCTTCTGATTTTGGAAAACAAAACAAAAAACAAACAAATACGCATACAAAACTTTCACTTAGTCGTTGTCTATCATTAACAGTTTTAAATAGCTACACTTAATTGCTACACTTGTTTTTATTTCTATGGTTGCAATTTTATTATTTTGACAGCTGATTGTTTGTCCATCAGTTCAATTCATTTGTTCCATTGTTGTGTTTTGGTGTTGCTAGTGCCCTATATTGTTAGGCTTATGTAGCATGTGCACAGAGAGCGTTTCGAGCGGTCCGGCCAACAGTCACTGAATATTGGATGGAAACATTACAACTTTCAACAATAGCACAAGAGTGAATTCCAAAAATAGCTTTGTTGCCGTGTTTTATTTCGGACAAACTATCACTACGTTTAGCAAGCGGACTGAGCTCGCACTTGGCGGTGCGAGCCGAGTCTAGTGCGCACCGAGTTCGACTGATAAACACCTCAGCTCGAGCTTATTTCAGGACTAGGGAAAGAGTTTAATAGGAGGAGTCCGGATTGAAGTACGCTTGCTAAACGGGTTCCGAACTCAGTGCATACTGAAGTCGTCCGAACCCAGTCCCCTTGATAAACGTAGTGATTGAATATGCACCAATCACAGAAAGATACAACAATGGAGTGGCCTAGCAACACATTGTTTGTACGCCTGTGATGTCACAGCCCCCTCAATTGAGTCTTGTGCTATAAGAATGTCTAATTCATTGACCTAATTATTTGACTTCTTTGGAATACCTTGGAACTGAGGAAAACCTGGGGAAAAGTTTCAGTAAGGACTGCCGGTGGCCGGTATCGAACCGGCGACCTCCCGAACTAGAGCTACCTGTATTACCGCTGAGCCAAGTACAAAAGAATAAAAGATTTGTTATACATGCCATGCAGTATCGAGCAGTAATATAAATTGATATTTTGATGTCTGCCAACAAAATCGGGAGTAGGCGCAAAACTTTTACCGGTGACTGTACCCATTGTCGAGAGGGTCGCGATCGTCAATTGTTTGCTTGATACTCCCTCAGTGCCATTTCCAGCCGTCCGGTCGCTTGTGTCGTTAGCCGCTACCCTAAAAATATCATTGTCATTATGCAGTAAAAATGATGTTATTTTCTAAGTGTGCTGCTTTTTTTTTTTTTTTTACTCGTCGAAAAAGGAAATTAATAATAAAGATCCGCGAAAGAATGGGAAAAAGTTGTGATTTATTTTTCATGTACTACTCCCTCATGAAATGGTCTTGAATAATATTAGGGATGTGAACAAGGCTAAATGCGTTATAAGTTGGGTTATACAGAGAGGGGGGATTATAGCTCCCTTATACGTTAAATCAGTTCCTCTCCATTATAGGCTGCTATCGCATTTTGTAGTATATTATTAATTTCTATAACAATGGAAATAGTAACATCATAACCACGTGTGACAAATATAAAAAATAAACTAAAATTATTTTGATTTACCAGAAAGAAATTATTTAGCCCAAAATACATTTAACTAAATAAAAAATCAGGAATGTAAGCGCAATTTATCGACTTTCTATGAAGTCCCCAATACGATATTGATGTCAGTAAATGTAAAATAAGTGAAGGGTTTACCTTCAAATTGTCTAAAAACACACATAACTTATATGTTAATTTAGATATATTATCTATGTTTAGTTCAAATGAAATATCGTCAACACAATCGTAATAAAAATAATTATTACAATTTCGAAAGTCGATTCCGAAAATGATTCATCATTTTTATAATTTATTCTAGTTTTATGGAAGATAAATGGCCTCATCGATGAGATATGCATTCTCGCCCTGGAAAGGTTTTAACCCGGTCCCATAGAATGACAGACTAACCCTATAATTATAGAGTCGGTTTGGCACTGCATGACCCAGAGAATTATTCGTAGGCTAACCCGTCCGGCATTTTGTGAATTTGGTCTCACCGTTTTTCTGATGACTTGTACAAAACCGCAAAGAGATAGAACACTTTTTCCGATGACTCCATTTCCGTCATTATGTGGTGAAGGTACAACCACTCGAAAATCTTCTAGACCTCTGTGTGTAGTAAAGATCTTCATTCATGTTTACCGGAAAGTAGATGGCTATGATTGCGATAATCAGCAAAATAGATGTATAACTTTTGCATTGCTTGTAGTAGTATTTATTCACATAATACTATTATTTTAACATATATAACATTTTAAAACTGTATTGTGTTCTGAAGACAATAGATACTGGTTCGTAAGTCAATCGTAGTTTGATTACACCTAAAAAAAATTCTTGAAAAATATGTAAAGATTAAAAAAAACAGTAATATTTCTTTTTTATTCTTTGAACAATACGGAAGTATCTAGTCTAAGCGAAATTTCAAATCAAAAACATTTTTAAAAAGATGACAAGGTCTTACTCACGTTGATTCACAAGTTTTCAAGAACATATTCATTAAACATTAGAGTTATTTAAATTTATTAAGTTAATATCTGAACCTGATAAGAAAGTGTGCACCTATAAGGTAAATTTGTTCAGATAATTTTAGATGTGATTTTATATAAAAATCATGGTAGATGTATAGCCTACACCATTGCAACAACCGCATAATATACATACATTGTATAACAATAATTGTGTGAAGGTTAAAACGTCCAATAAATACAAATTAATTCACATTTTTTAAAATGTAGATCGGTATTACTAGTACATATCAAAGAAAAAAACAAAAAGAAGTAAGTACACGTTCTTTTAAAGTGAAATTATCAATATCTTTTAGTAGTTGTTTAGTAATAAACTTCGTGAGAGTGAGTTTACCCTTATATTGTTAGGCCCCAAGTTTGAGATATGTAACTTATAGTTAGCCACAAACACATTTTACAATGTGGAATTTCATTTCCGTATATGTATGTCATATTTACTATATTTAATTAAATGAACACTTCCGTAAAGTATTGTGTTATTCCGAAGATAGAAGTCCATATATTGTCGTTGTTCTGAAAGGTTTGCAAAACGTATCGAGCACATTTATTCGCGCAAACCGAGTGTACATTCGAACAAGCAGGCTCGGTCTCTCGGTAATGGCGTTATATAGCTTTAGTCTATAAGTGTTTTGTGTTTGCGGTTTGGCTACTGTACATTCGTTACTTGGTGTACGTGTCTGCCAGGCGGGTGAGGGGGGAGGGGGGGGGGGGGAGGGGGGGGGTATCTGCCTCTCTATATACGTGCGGTGTGGACCTGGCCCCGCAACAATGAGGTGCAAATACTCGGGCCGACAGACACATCCATCTATCCGACCGACTCTCGCATTCACCGAGATCGACTCTCGCGTTCACCGAGATCGACTCTCGCGATCACCGAGATCGACTCTCGCATTCACCGAGATCGACTCTCGCGTTCACCGAGATCGACTCTCGTGTTCACCGACCGACTCTCGCGTTTACCGAGATCGACTCTCGCGTTCACCGAGATTGACTCTCGTGTTCATCGAGATCGACTCTCGCGTTCACCGAGATCGACTCTCGTGTTCACCGAGATCGACTCTCGCGTTCACCGAGATTGACTCTCGTGTTCATCGAGATCGACTCTCGCGTTCACCGAGATCGACTCTCGTGTTCACCGAGATCGACTCTCGCGTTCACCGAGATCGACTCGCGTGTTCACCGAGATCGACTCTCGTGTTCACCGAGATCGACTCTCGCGTTTACCGAGATCGACTCTCGCGTTTACCGAGATCGACTCTCGTGTTCACCGAGATCGACTCTCGCGTTCACCGAGATCGACTCTCGCGTTCACCGAGATCGACTCTCGTGTTCACCGAGATCGACTCTCGTGTTCACCGAGATCGACTCTCGTGTTCACCGAGATCGACTCTCGCGTTCACCGAGATCGACTCTCGTGTTCACCGAGATCGACTCTCGCGTTCATCGAGATCGACTCTGGCATTCACCGAGATCGACTAAATAACCTTGATTGTAACGCTCGCGAACAAACTGGAAGGTTATGGGAATAAGTGTGAGTGTGCGGTCAAAATTTAACGGTCCATTAGATTGGAGTTTGAGGAAAATGTCGGGAAAAAATATTTAGTTTTAAGAAAAATGTAAACGAGGTGCCGTCCTAGCCAACGAAGCACTCAGTAAATTCAAAGTTGTTCTGGATCGGCCTCGTTGATTCTGGCATTTGTCCGCAGGTGTTCGCACTGTCGGTTGTCGCTCACTCGTCGATTATGTACGGAGTCTACAGGGGTGGTTTAGTTGCTTTAAATTAAAGTCCCCCCACGGAAAATCAGTCTTGTTATAAAGTGGGTAGACTCTATATAAATACGAATTTATTTCTTTGAAAGAAATAGTTTGATCTCGTCAACTGAAAATTGAAGCGGATTTTTCATTTATTTATATTTTAATTTAGTTGATTTTGCGAGAGTTTAGAGTAAAGGGTTGTTTTGATGAAGACATAAAATATAATTATTGTCAGAAATATTACAATGTAATATTTTGTGGTAAAGAACAGTGAATAATCAAAAAAAAGATATCAAATAGTTGCTTAACAATAACCAGTTCAGTTTAGTTCCAAATATGAATCAGTTGGAGGTTTTTATTGATATTTAAAAAATACATATTACAGCATGGAGACTAGCCCCCAAAGAGCCTAAGCTCGCTATAAGGGGCTTTTACATTATAGTTGTCTATGATGGACGGAAATTGAAACTGAAAGTAGTAATAGGTACCGTAATGGATTTGGAAAAGCTTAAAAACTAGGACCTATTAATAAACAGTAGGCTTATCATTGTTACAATCAGTACATTATGTTGTCCTGATTGAAGTAATTCCGGCTATAGTCCAAGGTACAGTGGAATGTATTTGAGGTTCCTGAGATGATCACAGTAACGTTACATTGCTTCATACTGGATTGCGCGTAGATTGTTTATAATAAGCTTCTTCACGGTGGCATTAATAAACAATCCCGTCTTTATGCATCGCAAACAATCCGTCCTTTATGCAAAGCTCTGGCACGAGTCACGTCGGATAGAAACGGCCAAACCTCAGAAGCTAATGAAGAGGTTAATTAGACTCGGGCAGGAATAACAAATTAATTAATTTATATCCATGTTACAAAACGCAGCTCACGAATTTACTCTAATTGGCTCGCTCGGTGAGACGAGATGTGCTTGTCAGTTGCCAAGGCGGTGTTTAGATGAACTAAAGTTCTGAAATGTTTGAGCGTTTAAGAGGTCAAGGTGAGTTGGTGACCGGTGCCCGCAAAGAGAGCTTTCGTGGCATCTGTTAGTATACTCATTCTTATTCCACAGTCTAGTTCACTGTTGCACCTTTTCTCTGTCTTTTTAAACAATTTTATACCTTTTTCATGATTAGATGAAATTATTAGATTTAACTTTTTTTTTACCCAGTCTAGTTCGCCGTTTAATATTTTCTCTGCCTTTTTCATGGTTGGATAAAATTGTTAGATTTAACATTTTTTTAAATTAAATTAAATATTTTTTCCAGTCTGAAAATTTGCCCAGGAAGCGATTTTCATAAGATTTTTCCACGCATAATTTCTGCCAGTCTCAAAAAATTACCCAAATAAATGTTTTTTATAAGACTTCTCTGTGCATAAACTTTGCTCTCTAAAAGCCGGTCTTACAATCTTCTAATAGGAAAGTTATTTGTAGCAATTAAGCTATTTGGAGGATTTCAAGAGTTTTGATTGGTCGTTGCCATGGAGACAACAAGCTATTCAACGAATAAGTAGTTATTGGGACATTGTAAGACTTGACCTTAGAAGTATATGAAAATGTGTGTACACACAGATTGCAGCACTCTAGGCACGATAAAGTGGGACATGAAAACATGAGTACATGGGACAGTTTTAGCCGTGCAGCTTCGGTCTCCGTCTAGATAAAATACCTGAGTAAACAAGGCTCTCTTTCTATGGTATTAATAGCGGGTCTTGTTCTATGTTCTAAGCTAATGAGCTCATTGGGTCGCAACGCAAAGATATGACGCGCGGGAGGGGACAGTTAACGGAAACAGAGCTCAAAAATTACTATGCCCGAGATGCCCCCCCGCACATGTCAAAATAACTCGGGCAACTCAAATTAGAGAAAGTTCCGTTTTTGGCTGATAATTTAAAGTTTGTATGTACTTAGTTTGTTTGATTCTTTGGTTTAGCAGTCTTCTGCTAGTTACATAACACGTCTTTGATGTTTCACTCGTTTTTCTGTCCACTTGCTTTTGTATAGCCACTTCCTATTTTAACAACACCTTATTCTATAGGATATTACATTTTCTTTGTCGTGCCCTTGCCCTTGCCAACTATAACGCTTATCCTTTATGCCACGGTGGCTTTCCGATGTCTTTGGTGTAATTAAATATGGAATTTATCATATGGGAAAGTGAGAAACGGAAACATATATGGACTAATTTTATGGCACGTCTCAATTTTTTTTAAGAGTGGGTCGAACTTAACTTTTTCTATATTAATATTTTGTTATTATTTAATTTCTACAATACAATTTTAGTGTTATTAATTCGTTCTATCATTCATTCTTTTTACTTTGTTTAGTTAGGATAAATTGGAATTACAGCCATAGACGAAGAAATAAAATTATCACTGTTTTGAAACATCACACTCATCAAGAAATAATGTTAACTAAAAACCAAAAGGCCCTAAAATATTATGAAGATTATGGATTAAATTAACTGTTATACGGTGTAGGCCTATGGAGGGACGTACCACTTCCCAACATATGAAAACCAAAGAACTTCTCGTGTACAAAAAGTGAGATATCTTTCTTTCTAAGTGCCTATAAATATCGTCGAGGTGTCAGGATATACCGAGTGGACCGAATCATTTGACCGGAGCATATCCGGCGCCGGAAATACGTCATCAGCCGTGACAATAACCGGTGACAAAGCGGGCGAGAAAATACTTCTCAAGCTCTTCTATGTCTTGTGTTTTCCCTCGGAAGATGTCGAGATGCGATAGTTGCTACTAAGAGCTTTCAACGAACCCTTCACTGTAGTCTAATTAACTTTAATTAAGTTCTATCATTATAAGTATTAGCGAGAAGAATCCATACGTAATCTACATTCGCATTCTACGAATAAGCTGATTTTTTTGCACGGGAATCTAGGTTGGAGATTCACAAGAACGGTTTCAGAGTTCCGTTATTAAGGTGATTCTGGAGTCTGCACGATGGTTCAAATAAACTGGATACATTTATATTCATTGTTACAAGAATAACACAATAATGAAGCTTGTAAAAGTTTAAGCAAAACAATAAAGTACCATACGAAATAAAGATTAAACTTTTTAACTAATAACTTTTTTTTAAAAACGAAAAATAACTTTTCTGATTTTACAATTTCATAATGTGCAGCATTACTAGGCAAAGGTTAGGCAAAAAACACATTTTTGTTTTGTGTGCATTATAATTAATAATAGAAACTCTTTTGTTTAAACTAAATACATTCAAAGGCCCGTCGCAACAGTATTCTAAGATAGTAAAATTGTCTCTTCCTCGTATCTACAAATAGCGTGAACTTACCATACGAAGCTACTCAGAGAATAAGAAGAGTAAAGCACATATACAAGTACTCAATGCGGCAAACATTGTAACATATAAGACAGGAGATACCAAAGATGTAATAACCTTGTCAAAATGTCTAACCATACAACTTTTTAGTTTAGCTGCAGTGGAAGACAATCGTTGATTCTGCGATAAATTTTAAGAATTCGTTTTTATTCCAAGAAATATTGGTCAACCCCCCGTTGTAGAAATGACATCTTAGGATATTTATCATCTCGATGCTACAGAAAAACAATGTAAAAGTCGAAATAAATGTGGAGGATTTGGAACGGAGGTCATTTTAGGCGTTTATCACAGAGCTTGAATCTAGTTTGTAGGAGAGAAGATAGAGTTTTACATTGGTTTTATAAAGTCAAGCCAGAAACTTAGATATACTGTACACCATGGCATGTGGGCAAAAAGGGTAATACAATATATCTAAATTATTGTCATCAACATGTAAAGATTGAACACAAATAAAAATATCAAATATTATCTTTACAGAATTCTGGCTTAACTAATTCTGGCTAAAAACGGCATTAAATCAAATCGAAATAATTCAATTATACTTGTATTCTATCTAAATTTTAAAATGAAGTATTTTAAAATCAAATTTTATATAATAAATTAGTATTTTAAGTGAAGATACCAGTTTTTGTAGTGGGCACGAGAATGGCGATTTTCGTGCCCATGATACTTGAGACTGACTTTGAGGTTTACCGAACCTCAACCAGCGCATTGATGACCTTCAATCAAAACGAATAACAAATACACATTTGGTCTGCTCTACTTTTTGTGTAAAACGTATGATTATAGAAGTGCGCCCATTTACACACGCGCCCCCCTCCCCTCCCCCCTCCGTCAAGTTGATTGTTTCATGTGTTCTCTTTACTGAGTGCTGTATTGATTGACATACTACTTCATAGTCGAACCTTTAGCGTCTGTACTGAATCGAACCGTTGGACGAATTTTACATCATAAAATATCGATTTATGTTGTTTAGTTTTCATCTTCTTCATGTCGAGGACAGAATTGAGAAGTGAAACATTTTAGCCAAATAAACTGAGCATGTTTTGCAGATAAGAACTTGAGATACACTTAACTATACAACTGTTATATTGTACCGCTTTTGTTGCTATGAATCAAATTTTATATTTAAGAAAAAAACTTTCCAATTACAAAAAAAATCACAATACCAGTAATTTTTCAAAAACATCTCCGCAAGGCAAACGATTATAGACAAAGTATAATATAACAGCTATATTTGTTTATAAAATTATTTATTAATTGATTCCTTTAAAGTCTTCTTACTGTATACTTTGGGAAGACTATCTGCATGATAATTCCTCCAAATAAAAGAGTTTTATGAGTACTAGCATTTATAACACATACAATTGAAAGTTAAAACCATCACATTTCAGTTATATTTCGCGAGAGGGTATAAGATATTAGACAATGAATAATATTGTATTTCAAAGATCGAGTTGAGTTGAGTTCTTGGTTCTATTCCCAGTCAAAAACGTTTACAAAATGGCCATCGTTTCATACGTTATATACATATATCCATTGCTTGATCTACCAATATAATCGTTTATTCTCAGTGGTTTATGGTTCTCATATCCAATAAACCATCTAAATATAATGTCTGATGTTTTACGAGGCTCGAACGAAACTTTCTCCAGGTTTTCCATCAGAAATCAGGTACAGATAAATTTCCGACTAAACCTAATTCAAATCTCATTTTTAACTGATTAATCAGTAATTAAGTAGGTTATGTAATTAGGAGCGTTAACTGTGTATTTGATCGTTGTTCGTTTTATCCGCCGAGGTGGATGTGAAGTTTGTGTTGGTGCAAGAGTGGACTAACTCTCAATCGCAAGGCTGCAATGTCCACCTAGACTGCAAAACTGCCGATTTTGGTGTGTCAAAATTGTTTTAATATGTGTTTAAATTGTCCCAAATGTAAATCAAAATATGTAATAATGTAGAGAATGTAGTGCTCTTTCTTATGGATGTTTTTTTTTTCAATGAAGATTTGCGTTTTTTAGATGTTCTTAATTACCTTTATTTATGTAATGTGTTGTTGCTGGACACCATTAAACTTAACTTAAAGCCTTGAAAAATATGAAATAACATGGAACAGAAGAATAACCCTAAAGTAGAAATTATTGAAAGGGAAAGAACCAAAATTTGTAAAACGTTATTTTGTGTGTACACAAGAAAATCTCATCATCCGAAACCAAGTGTTCTGTCCACCAGCCTGGTGGACATACAGTCTTAACTATACTATATATAGGCTCAAGTAAGGGGTTTTCTCGGGGTAGCTTTTAACATTCTTATGTGTAATTTTGAAGTTTTTCATACTTGCAATTTACTCAATCAAACCAGAAGAAAATCTCTCGTCTCTTAAATTGTGTTAGTATTTGATGGCTTAGAGAAATTGATTTGCTATACAATTTTTTTGAATTACTTAATCTTATAGCGATAACTTTTCTCAGCTTGTCGTAAGAGCGTCTAAATGAGATTGTCACTGTTATGTTGTTTTTAGGTGGCCAAGAAATATAAGGGGCAGCTCTCAAGGAAAGGGATTAGGAAAAACAACGCGTATTCATCAAAAAAACGAAGAAAATAAATTAAATAAATTGAAATAAATAGAAAAAAGATAATAAAACTATTTTATAAATTATTTTTTGCATAAATTATCCAATATCTGCAACAGTACCTGTGGGTATGAATATTTACACACCAGTATGTAAGATTGTGTACCTGGTACTTATGCCGTTGTTGCTCCGTCCTCCTCCACTCATACACCGCATTCTAATTGGGCTAATGAATATCGTGACAACGGCCACGTGACTAGCGGGATCACGTGACTAGCGGGATCACGTGAATGTGTTCTAGGATCACGCTTGTCTACCTCTAATAAACACAGCCCTCTAGTTAGCGACGCCGAAACACTTCGGTGGATCAACATCAGATCAACGGATGGGTTCGAGTCTGGTCAGATGTTATTTATAGACTTTTTCTGTCTAGCCGTCTTTATTGTTAGAAAAGTGGCTTAGATACTCTTTTATTTGTTCGTTTTGATGCTGATACTAAAACCATTACTCTGAAATCGATATAGACAGATTTGAATATTTTTTTTAGTAGGTACCAAGAATGACAATTCGTTTTGACAATAATAACCAGAACTTTTGTCTTGATGTTACCAGTAATTGGCAGAAGCAAAGATAATTTTGATGTGTTCAAAATCATTGTATTTAAAGAGAAAAACAAGTTGGTACTACACATAGTTAAAAAGAAAAAATACGGCTAGTATTTATGAGAATGATAAACATATTTAATGAATGCCACCTTTTACTTTTCCTTTGTGTTTTGTCAAAACAGAAAAACAGGACAAAATTAGTTTGATATGAAGACTGATGATGGATACGTATTTTACATCGTAGAAAACTGATTTTATATTTCATATCATTCACCATTTTTTACAGCAATAACATAATTAATTAAACAAACTAAATTTTTTTAAATGTAATAATTATTTAAAGCGTGACTGTTCATACGAACCACTCTTTGATCAGCAGGACAAGTGATGGCGCGTTTACATCGGTACATAACATTCTCCTCCACCTATACCTCCTAGCCCCCCCCCCCCCCCTACCTACCTCCCTAGCTCCTACTTTATTATCCAACCAGCCGATAAAAGATTTACAATATTATAAATACTAATCCTTTCACGCGAGTAAAAATCTCCTCGCGCAATTAGCTTATCTCATTATTATGACGTATGACTTTGACCCTCGACGTCGGAGTCCTTTGAGTCGGGCAAGTCCGGCTATCTCCGCTCGTGTTCGCGGCTGCCGATATTGCCGACATTGTTTGCTGCAGGTTCGTGATGTCTTGTCCACTTGTTCACGGAGATTGTTTATCTAGAAGAGGGAAACGACCAACGAGAGAGTGTGTGTGGGTGGGTTGGTACGACATGTGTAGTGTAAAGTCTGTCCGCTCATAGTAGAAACGTAAGGTTTAGAGATAATGGTCCATATTTGTGTATTGAATCATTATAATCGGCTTGTAAACCAAGATTTACTAGAAAAACACTGTTGCCAATTTTATAATAACGAAAGTCGAAA
The DNA here is from genome assembly GCA_945910005.1 of Isoperla grammatica. Taxonomy (NCBI): domain Eukaryota; kingdom Metazoa; phylum Arthropoda; class Insecta; order Plecoptera; family Perlodidae; genus Isoperla; species Isoperla grammatica. The sequence continues at coordinate 10,083,798 of OX246750.1, forward strand.
GAATGTCTCCCTTTGAAAGAAAATTAATTGCAATGAAATGACAACAGCGCGCTACCTGTTGGTCATTGAAACCCTATTTCACGGTATATTAGAAAAAACATTTGTCATTTACTCTAAACGTTTCGTTTTTACTATGATCGGACATACTTTACTTGGAGTATCAAGTCCTCAAGATGAATTTATGTCAATATGTTTATAGTTTCGTTGAATTCTTATGACGATCTATGATCGTTGTATCATTGTGTGTGTGTGTGTTGCCTCTAAGTGACCGTAATTCAGACCGCATTTCTGTCTCGTCCTCAGGTCACGGCGGAGTGAATCAGCTGGGAGGCGTGCATACATCGTCAGACGCATTCTGTATGTGTTGCCTCTAAGTGAACCGTATTTCAGACCGCATTTCTGTCTCGTCCTCAGGTCACGGCGGAGTGCAGACATCGTCAGACGCATTCTGTATGTGTTGCCTCTAAGTGAACCGTATTTCAGACCGCATTTCTGTCCCGTCCTCAGGTCACGGCGGAGTGCAGACATCGTCAGACGCATTGTGTGTGTGAACCGTATTTCAGACCGCATTTCTGTCTCGTCCTCAGGTCACGGCGGAGTGAATCAGCTGGGAGGCGTGCATACATCGTCAGACGCATTCTGTATGTGTTGCCTTTAAGTGAACCGTATTTCAGACCGCATTTCTGTCTCGTCCTCAGGTCACGGCGGAGTGCAGACATCGTCAGACGCATTGTGTGTGTGAACCGTATTTCAGACCGCATTTCTGTCTCGTCCTCAGGTCACGGCGGAGTGAATCAGCTGGGAGGCGTGTTCGTCAACGGTCGGCCGCTACCTGACATCGTCAGACAGAGGATAGTGGAGTTGGCGCACAACGGTGTCAGACCATGCGACATCTCGCGGCAACTTAGGGTATCACACGGCTGCGTTTCCAAGATACTATCAAGGTAAGTCTCTCCCCCTCAACAATTTTATATGGAGGGCATTGGGGCTGTGTGCCCACCGCACATTTCACTGTCGGTTGTAAAAAATCAATGTGTCTTACTTCATATCATTTATCATTCATTCATACATTGTGTGCATACAACTGATTTCGTTACATATATTACATTCATATTAAATAATCGTCAATATCAATTATTAAAATTAAATTAAATTAAAACGTGAGATTAAACGTTACTAATAGAAATATGTGAGTCCAAAAAATCAGCCACCCTATATAAGACTCGATTGATCAAATAGTCCTTAAAAGTAATCTTTAAATCGTAAAACTTACTTACTTGATTGCAATAGTTCAGCTTTGAACTTTGCTGGAATGCTCTACCGGGCTGGGCCCTTTAGAGAAGAAAAAATAGTAGAAAGAAAACGTAGAAGAGTAGATACAAGAGTAGTAGGGGAAGAGTAGAGACAAGAGTAGTAGGGGAAGGTTAGAGATATCGAGTAAGGAAGACACGATTAAAAACGCGTAAGCCCGAGGGCTGGGGTGATAAAAGTAAGACTGTGTGTGAGGATGAATGGAAGGAACTTCAAAACCGCCTCTTAATTTACATCTTTACTTTCTTTATTTTAATTAAGGCCAGTGTAGGGCACAATGCCCTCTTTAGCCTGATGTTTGATGATTGATGAATGATAATAATGATATGATATAGCCTAATGTAATGTAATGATATAAAATTATGTAATGTAATGAATGATAATGACAAAGGGGAAAACTGGTACTGGCACGTAGCCTACTCCTGTCAAAAAGTACCGAGGGGACCATCGGCTTTACGTCCCATCCGAAAGGACCAAAGGCTGACTGGTATAATGGGAATCGAACCGTTGCCCGCATAAAGCGAGGTCCGAGCGATACCACAGAGCCACTCCGAGCTGAGATACAATCAAACAAGCACAGACAAGCACCACCATAAAACAATAACATCATCTAGAGTGTGTTTAGTTAAAGGCTATTGTAAACTCGTTTGCCGAAAAGCTGTTAAATTGTAATTTATAACTTGATTTATCTGTCCATCACAATCTCATGGTTAAATTGAGGTACAGCCAAGTGTAAAGTAATCTGACTTACTCTGATCTTAAATGCAACATCCTCTTGTAAGAAGTAGGCGAACGTTGAGTAGGCGTTGGTCTAATAAACTACAGTTTCTGCGGTCCAGGTTCGAATCCTGGCTTGGGTCACGTGAATTTTGCATATATTTTTTGTTTTTATCTGTTGTCCCTTATAATGTCTGTATTGTGTATCTTTCCACATTTTAGACTTAAAAAATTGATTTAAATATAACAGCAGAACAGAAAACCGTAAATTCTTACAATCTGCTACCTGGCTGTATGTCAAACTGCGCTTCGGAACTCCCGATTTTGGTTGGTTCAAATTACGCAATGCTCTTAAAATTGTCAAAACATAAACCAAATTATGTAATTCCCTAGTAAATTTAATGCTCCTTCTTGTGATTCTGTCATTGCTCGAATAAATCTGTCCGTTTTTAAATGAACTCATTTGACTGTTGTAATGAGTTGTTGCAATACACCGTTTTAAATTATATAAACAATTGTTAATTTGAAAAAAGGGAATTTTTATTGGAACAGAGACACATTTATAAGAAAGAGAATTAAATTCTGTATGGAATAATTTATTTTGGTTTTCTTTTTAACAAGTTTGAAAGTGTTTTAAAGCAATTTTAAAAGACTGAAATCGGGAGTCGACTTTCAAGAGCGAAGTGTAGTCTCGCTACGTCAAAAACAACAGAAAAGATTCATAATTTAATTTATATCTCTAGATTGCAACAAGAAATCGAGAATCTAAATCAACAGCACACTGTGTTTTGGTAAGCCCTACAGACTGAATGAAATATAACCGTTATCGTTGTTATTTTGATTATTTATTCATTAAATAATAACAAAATTAATTATATGAAAAAAAACATACTGATTACAATGTAAGACACAACTGAACTTAGAGCATTCAGTATGTAGAGCTTACTAAACCACAGTGCGCTGTTGATTCAGATTTTCGATTTCGAAGCCCTTTCTTGAGATATAGTTTATAAATTAAAATGTTGTGCGGTTTTTGACGTAGCGGTAAATAAAAAATAAAAAATAAAAAATAAAAAATAAAAAATAAATTCACATTTAGAGTCTATCCACTCAGTAACTAAACTGATTTGCAGTGGGGGACTTTAATTTAAAGCGACTAAACCAACCCTGTAGGCTTCGAACACCATCGACAAGTGAGCAATAAGCCAATAACCAATCAAAGATCGATATTTCAAATACGAAACATATGAATCAGTGATTGGACAGTGCGAACACCTGCGGAAAAACGCCAGAATCAACAAGGCCGATTCAGAACCACTTTGAATTTATTGAGTGCTTCGTCGCTAGGACGGCTCCAAAGTCGCCGTTTACTCATTCCTAATTCCTAATTCAAAAATTAAAATGTTGTATGGTTTTTGACGTAGATGTATCCTTCGTTGTGAAGTTGTGTGCCCGGAGTCTTGACAGAACTGTACCGAACTGTGCAAGGATGCTCCGCACCAGATTAGACACGTATACTGCCGAGCATCAACAATGTATTAGCCACGGACATGTCCAGACACGTCCATCCATATCCCCCGGCCACCATTGTTATTACAGTCTTTAGCTACGTCATTAAATCTTTAAATAGTTAGATTATTTAGTTTTGTTTGCTGTTATGGGTGTTTATTAATTCGTTCTACTTGCTTAGCTTAGCACGGTTGTTAGGTTAGGTAGTCGTGTGTTGGGAAAATACGATAATGTATGGTAAGGTTCGTGCGTTGTAAAAAACAACAACTTAACCTGTTGATTTAGAGTAGACACACGATGCTATGATAAATAATTTGTTCGAAATACTTCAGTTTTCTGAGAATAAACGTATGTACAACTAATAATAATAGGAATATGATTTTTTAATGTAAATATTGTACTGGACCAGTTTGTTCAGAAACGTGTTATGAACTTTTTACTATAATTAGGGATAAAATGTTTATTTGTTTCACACGAACTGTATTAATTTAAGGTTTAAAAATTACTAATACAAAACATATTTACTAGAATGAAAATTTTACAGAGTAAATTGTTTTTTTGATAAGCCACATAAATTATTTTTTATTTACGACGTTTTTAGGTTATTTATGAGTTTACTCTTATAAATAATATGATAGAATTTAATATTATTAATAGTTTCTTTACACGGACTTAACCCAAAAATAGCACTTAATGAATGTTTCGTCCGTAAATGTCCATACATTATCAATCAGTTCTTGTAACCGACTGTACATACAATTATTATTACATATTTTATTTTCCTAACGTCAACACAAGGTGAGTCCCCACTTTTTACATAACGCGAGTGTGTTTTAAACCCTAGACCTTAAACCTCGCACCGTCATTTAAGAGCAGATAATCTTATCAATCCAAACATAAAATAATATTATCCATGTTAAACCACGACCACCTCAGAGACGAATACATATGGGAACTCTTTGATTTGTTCTGCTTTTGAAAACATCCGTTAGTATTAACATCGATCAGGTAATCGAGAATTATTTATGGGAACTTAACTCATCAATCAGTCAATCAATTACCGACCAAAACCGAACTGTTTTTAAAGTGGAGGTAGAATATAACAACGTGAAATACAGATCGTTTATTTTCACAGTAGGTTGTATTTTATAGTTAGATGGACAACATGGAATGTCCAAAGCAAATAACGGTATCAAAGAATTTGTTGGATTCGTGCTATGGTTGTCGTGTTAAGTGGATTATGTGTTAGGACAAGCAACTGTTGCAAATCAAATTAGTTTTTTTATGTGTACGGACACATGATTTTTTTAAAATGTATTTTCAATACAAATAACAATAATAAATCAAATACATTTTGAAGATAGGTATGAATGTTATAATGTTGAGTCATTCAAATAAAATACATTTTAAATTAAACTAAATTACAATAATATAATAATTATAGAATTGACTTAAGTTTTATAGTTTCGTTTTTTTCTAGCGATATTCAGTTTGAATAATACAAAGAAACAAAATTACAATCACAAAACGTGTACAGTACAACACAATCAATGCATTATAATCCAACATTAAAAAAAAAAAAACATCTATTTTTAACCCAAGACACGGAAACTATAGTTCATTGATAAATACAGTACAAAATAAATCCCATGAACATAAAAACAACAAAAAACTTTAAAAAAACATTTATTTTGAACCCAATACAAGGAAACTAAAGTTCAATAATAAATACAGTACAAAATAAATCCCATGAACATAAAAAAACAAAAAAGGAACATTGATTAATTTAGAATTAACAAGGCATCTCCAAACGGTTAATTTATAATCGAGAAAAAACCATTCGTGTTAAAACCAAACCCAACGCTGGTTCATGGGAAAGTCCGCTTTACTCGGTGAGTACGGCAGCCCAGCCCAGTCCGCCACAGTTGAGCGCCCCCGACTTTATGAATCAAACTCAACGAGTCACGTGATGTACGGCGGTTACGCTTCTTGCCGCGTTCCGATCCTGCGTGCGTATCGGCCAGTCAGCTGTTAGGCCACTTCCCTGAGAAGATCTCTCGTCACAGTTACGACAACACTTGTAGCAACCACAGCAATTAAATACTTAAATCAATCTAACTAACAACACTTCTAGCAACCACACTTCACCGCAATGTAAATATTAAGGAATTAATCAGAGTCCTCAATCAGGGCCGGATTAAGACATTTGGCGCCCATAGGCTAAAAAGTAGATACGCCCCCCCCCCCCTAAATTCAACATGTTAAATAACATTTGCATGTATTTTAGGTAAATAAAAAAGTAGGCAACTAATACATTGCAACTCACCAAATTGTATAATTTCACCGGCCCCAGTCTCGCCCGTTGAAAAGTTAGGAGTTACACGCTTCGGCCCTCGATGCATTTCGACGCCGACGTCATATGATCATAGTTGTCAAGTACGTCGTTAAACAACACATATTCAAAATCAATCTGAAATACGCAGACAATGCCATCTATGAGACTTGTAAAGAAACATCACGTCGAAAAATAAAATTCTCAAGGATTTATCATAGTTTTATTGTGTCTATCCCGTGCGGTTTGGAATTCTGTCCGACCGAAGTTCGAATCACTTTTTGCGAATAACCCAAAAATCATCTTGCATTGTCGAAGTGGAGTGACTCATTCAAAAAGTGACCACAATGGTGAACAGATCGAACACGCCCACCGATAAAAAAATATTAATAAAATTGATGACGGGGAATTATCCAGTTTTATTGTGGTTTTTTATTCACCGCAAACGGCTTCATACCTCTATCTGACAGTCGTGGTTATTTATCGCTGCAACCAATATCTATCTTGCGCTAAATTATTGTAAAAAATCTCTGTGATAATAATTATTGTTACACTAACATTATGGAGAACCAATCTCTATTACCGCTCGCTTGTGGTTAAAATAAAAATTTGCATATTTATTTAAAAAAAGAAATGAATGTAATAATAAGGTAGGGTTCCAATAAATACAGCTGTCCATAATTTGTCCACACAAGAAATTATTTGTATTTTTCACTATCATCCCCAAAATAGAAATTTTCAAATTATTCGACAACTTGGCTCAATAATGCGTCAACGCCCCGACAATAATAATACTTTATAGTATTGAACATACAAATAAATCATATTGTTACAACACTTAGATAAATACATAAATTTCTGAGAATAACAACTTTCAACTTTCACAACATAAATTAGTAATATTCAAAAAATAGTATAGGTTGTGAAAAAACAAATACATGTGTGATGTGTTGAGAAAAAATTTGTAAAAATCCCACCGGTTCGGAAACACACACAGAAACAAGCGCTTGGAAAAAGTTAATTTAAAATATAACACCAAAGTCCCGATAATCATAAACCGTAACCATGGTAACAATAGGGAAGCCGCCATAATGGCTTCCCAAACGTTTTCTTTTAAATTCGTGCCGTAATGAATACCGATCTGTTGTTCGTTTTAACGGCGTTAATATGCACGCTACTCCTTATAGCCACCTACATGTACTCGCTACGGGGTAATGAGTGATCTTCTCTTCTACCTAATAGCTCTTATATGCACGATTGTACTTATTTACACCTACGTGTACGCGATACGACGACGAAGGGGCTCCCGGCGAAGAAGGAATACCGTTCGAATACAGAACACGCCGAGAATCATAAACATAGAACATTACGATGATGATGATGATTTCATCTAGCGGGACGCGAGGGGTACGTAGATCTCCTAGTGAAGGCTCGTCAAACTCAGGTTGTATGTCGTTATTCATATCAAGCCTGTCCGCTCATAGTAGAAACGAAACGTTTAGAGCTAATGAGTTATAAACATAGAACATTACGATGATGATGAATTCATCTAGCGGGACGCGAGGGGTACGTAGATCTTCTAGTGAAGGCTCGTCGAACTAAGGCTGTATGTCGTTATTCATCATAAAGCCTGTCCGCTCATAGTAGAAACGAAACGTTTAGAGCTAATGAGTTATAAACATAGAACATTACGATGATGATGATGATTTCATCTAGCGGGACGCGAGGGGTACGTAGATCCCCTAGTGAAGGCTCGTCGAACTAAGGTTGTATGTCGTTATTCATCAATCATCATCAAGCTTGTTCACTCATCTTAGAAACGAAACGTTTAGAGCTAATGAGTTATAAACACAGAACAATACGATGATGATTTCATCTAGCGGGACGCGAGGGGTACGTAGATCTCCTAGTGAAGGCTCGTCGAACTCAGGTTGTATGTCTTTATTCATCAAAGCCTGTTTGCTCATAGTAGAAACGAAACATTTAGAGCTAATGAGTTATACACATAGAACATTACGATGATGATGATTTCATGTAGCGGGACGCGAGGGGTACGTAGATCCCCTAGTGAAGGCTCGTCAAACTCAGGTTGTATGTCATTATTCATCATAAAGCCTGTCCGCTCATAGTAGAAACGAAACGTTTAGAGCTAATGAGTTTTAAACATAGAACATTACGATGATGATGATGATTTCATGTAGCGGGACGCGAGGGGTACGTAGATCCCCTAGTGAAGGCTCGTTGAACTCAGGTTGTATGTCGTTATTCATCATAAAGCTTGTCCGCTCATAGTAGAAACGAAACGTTTAGAGCTAATGAGTTTTAAACATAGAACATTACGATGATGATGATGATTTCATGTAGCGGGACGCGAGGGGTACGTAGATCCCCTAGTGAAGGCTCGTTGAACTCAGGTTGTATGTCGTTATTCATCATAAAGCTTGTCCGCTCATAGTAGAAACGAAACGTTTAGAGCTAATGAGTTTTAAACATAGAACATTACGATGATGATGATGATTTCATGTAGCGGGACGCGAGGGGTACGTAGATCCCCTAGTGAAGGCTCGTCGAACTAAGGTTGTATGTTGTTATTCATCATAAAGCCTGTCCTCTACACCAATGCTGGCTTCCTCAGGTTTCCTCAGGAGTAAGGGCTGGTCCACACAGATTTTTAAGACATACGATTTAAGGTTTAACGCGTAGTCGTAAAGTTGGACCATAGGAAACACATACTGGCGTTCACACAAAGTTTTAGTTTTAAGACGTTGTTTTCATTGTTGTTTTTAAAACAACGTCTTAAAACCTTATGCATTATGTCTTAAAAATCTGTGTGGACCAGCCTTAAAATGCACACATCATCATGAAAGTAATTCCGTTTTAAGAAAGTTTCGACGTCACCTATGTCGACTTCAAAATGTCGACTTAAAAATAAACTTTTACCACAAATCCGTAATTGTCTGTGCTTTTACTAATTCAAAATTTTTTAAAATTCATTTTCTTCGTTCACTCCGTTAAAATCTCTAAATTATTGGTACAAAAAAGCGCCAATATTATCTGGCGGTGTTGCCACGTCGTCTCTACGTCGCCGCCTGGACCGCGTATGACGTCACGCGGGCCACGTGCGAGCCACGTGTGCGGGGATTGGGGACTCGTGTCAGCTCGAGTATAAAACTACCCCACGTGACCAACTTGCGGCCGAGCGGTGAGAGGAGAAATATTCATACCACATAAACAACACTTGAATCATTTGTTGGGGGGGAGGGGGGGGGGGGGGGGGGGGTGTGCATGTGCGTAGGCCTACTTGCGTATTCACTACACTATGTAGGAATAATAATAGCCTGCTGAAGAGAGGTTATTAGTTTCTCGAAATATTGGTTTTATATCTTTTAATGTGACTAAGAAAGAACAGTTCTACATAGTCCGTGAAATTCTTGAAAGTCATTTTATCCATTCGGTTTTACAACAAATATGGCTTGTGAAATTAAGATAAGATTTGTTTTGAAAATGAAATTTAAATTTTGAATTTAGGCTAGGGTACATAATGAGAGATTCTTAAAGTAGGATAGGGTTATGAATTTATGATGATATGAATGATAAAAATATGATCAACAATCTAAGAGAAACGTTAAATGTGTATTAAAATTAAATACTAATTAGCTATTAACCCTTTGTCAAAACATTATTTTTTCTGCATACATTCCAAAAACGATGTTTATATTATTCGCTAATGATTTGAGGGCGTTTCAAGTTTAGATCAGAGAATAAATTAAAATTTACTATTATTCAGGCGGTCGCGGGACAATTCCCACCACCTTCAACACCGATTGAAGTTTTTCCTCAGTCATAAACCATATTCTCTAACGGACTCTTTCAAAACTCTCTTGTAATTTTCTATTTACAGCCGATTACAGTTTTAGAACGACATACGATGTCCTACATACAACAGGGATATTCACTCCTTTGATAAGAGAACGAGGATATATATAACCTTATCCGTCTAGTTGGCTCACCATGTGTCCCGCTCTATTAAAATCACCCCCCTCCCTTCCCCCCCCCCCCCCTCCCACACATTGTCAACGAAAGGTCAAAACACGCGATTTGTTCACTAAAAATCCACAAACAAAAATGTTAATTCAACCCCGTGTGCGATATAAATAAAATTCATTCCATCTGTGATCCTCGCGTCCAAATCGATTTATTTTTGATCGACTTCATCTGCGATTTATTTCGATTTGTGTACGTCACAAACCCGATGACGTATTCGGGTTTAATAATGTCATTGGTGTAGACTAGACCGTAGGGAGAAGAATCACTAGACTCGTTCGTCGGCGGGAGCAGCTTTCAGAAAATGCTTTGTTATTAAAATCGACAGCACTTGGATGGATGTCAGGGGACTTTGGGAGGGGGCGTAGGGGGACGAATAGGGGGGGGGGCAGAACCAACCCCCTTTCCCAAAGGGCTTTTGTAAAATAATGGCATTTGTGAAGTTTTAATGTCATTTGTAGCCCGAGTTACGATCGCTCGGCGTTGTTTTTCAATGTGATATGCGATATTCTACAGGGAGAGTTGTCTTTTCGAGTAAAATAATGAGTTAAATTCATCTCTCTCTCTCTCTCGCTCTCTCGCTCTCTCTACATTACAAGTTAACTGTTGTTTGTTATATAATTAGATTGAATGAGTTGAGTCAATTGGTTGTCGAGTTTGAAAACAATCCCGGCTAATTTGTGGCTTTTGTAAAATGATTAACGGTTGGGGTAGTGAATATTATTGGTCGGTTTTGATATTCAATAATAATTTCAGCCCGGGTGGATTCCTGTAGGGATTGTTATTTGTAATACCCTCGTAAATATGTTGTGAGGCCGAGCCATGTTTTATTGTCATTTGTCGGTTAGATAACGAATCAAGTTGGGTGTGTGTTTGAAGTACTAACAATATTTCACTTTGCTATCTCAATTTTTGTGTTGTAACAAATAGGCCTATGCAATGATAACTAATAGTTTAGATTTTAGGGAACTCACTACTGTGTAGTGTGTGAAATGTTTGGTTATGATTTATGAATAACACTTCAGTACATCCTCACAACTCAAAGTATTACCTACCAAAAACATAGGCTAGTTGTGGTAATCTCAGCTTATTATTATGACTTCCATATAGGCTAATATTAAAACGCAAGTGATTAGATTAGCCTCATAAGCCTCATTAGGCTAATCTAATATTCAAGGACAACAATGCACAACAGTAAAAATGCACTTTAACATAACATGACTATCTAGTACCCTTAGATAGAGCTAATAACGGCTCTCTATCTTCAATAACAACAATGCACAACAGTGAAAAATGTACCTTAACATAACTATCAAGGACCCTTAGATAGAGCTAATCACGGCTTTCTAGATCAATTCTGAACATCATCTAACGTCTGTTTTATGTTGTAGAGTATGTAAAATGTAAAGTTTAAATAATGTTATGAAATAATTGAACATTATTCTAAACCACCCCGAACAACAATAACAACCCATACTGCCCACGCACGAAAAATCACAACACACACTTAACATGTTGGCAAATTGCAGCTCGGCGACGACGATAAAAAATGATGAATGATTTCTGTTGATGATCTCGTGTGCGGAGCTTCTTCCCCTCACCACCAGGCGTAACAAATGAACCGACTTCCGGGTCCCACAGAGCCGACCGGAAGTACGTAGGGTGGCCACTGTGCAACGCTAATGCGTGTGTGGTTAAAACTACTTGTCCTCCACTCTCTCTCTCTCTCTCTTTTTTTTTTAAGTTCTGCGCACATTATCATCATCTGTGGATGAGATTATTATATTAGCTAGAGCTACATAGAGGGATGAATGTAACGTTAAATTCTACCCTATCTCGTGTGCGCATAGAGGATGCCAGATTTATTGTTAAAAAAAGCGTAACACTTTGAGATTCACCGCAAAACAACCCCTGTGTGTAGCCACGAGCCATAAAATGTAATGTCCGTCATTGTGTATGATACTTGTATGTTGGTATACTTTATAGTAACTCGGAATAACATTCATAAAATGAAGTAGCCATGTATATATAGTAGTCCCGACGAAAGTATTCGCATACTGATCTCAGGTCATTGTCTACTGCCCCCTTTAAACCGCGACATTGAAAGAAAGTCAACAGATACCTGGCGTTCTTTCACACATTCGAAAATGCGTGGAATTAGCTGGTCTCGTCCGCCATTTAATATTTTGACGTCCCCACTAAAATACGGTCTATAGATGATTTTCAAAATTTATCTAGGACCTTACGGTTTTCTAAATCTTCAAAGACAACAATAACAACTAGTTTTCAAATGTTATGTCAAGGTGCATTTGTGATTATTGTGCATTTTTGTCAATTACGATTTAGAATACCATAATTAACTCCGTCTAAGGGTCCTAGATCAATTATGAAAATCATCTGTATAGATGATTTTCAGAATTGATCCAGAAAGCCGTGGTTTGCTCTATCTAAGGGACCTCGATAGTTACGTTAAAGTGAATTTTTCACTGTTGTGCATTGTTGTCATTGAAGATCTAGAGGGCCGTGATTAGTTATATCTAATGCTACGTTTACAGCTACGCGTTGCGAGCGAAGCGAGGGCGCGAGCTTCAATCAGCGGCCAGTTAATAGTTTCACGCAAACTCGGCCACTGATTGGAGCTCGCGCCCTCGCTTCGCTCGCAACTCGTAGCTGTAAATCGACTATAAGGGTCCTAGATCACTCCTGAATAAAGCCTGTATAATAGTCGATTTACAGCTACGCGTTGCGAGCGAAGCGAAGGCGCGAGCTCCAATCAGTGGCCGAGTTTGCGTGAAACTATTAACTTCTTTGCGTGAAACTCGGCCGCTGATTGGAGCTCGCGCCCTCGCTTCGCTCGCAACGCGTAGCTGTAAACGTAGAATTACACGGTCAAACTTTTTCATCCAACTCCTTGAATTCAAGGACAAAAGCGCATCAAAAACAGTCAGTGTGTACTCAAATACAACAATAGGAATTATTTATTGATGCGCTTTTGTTCTTGAATTCAAGGAGTTGGATGAAAAAGTTTGACCGTGTAATACAGGTTTAAGATTTCTTGGGACTCAAGTGATTTGCAATATTGAGTAAAGGTAGTCACAGCCTTCTTATGGGTGGCAACGTCTCTCCGATACTATCAGGGCGGCTGTGTGAGTCGAACGTTTAGAAGGCTCTGTGATCTCACCGCCGTCTCTCTAGAGAAACAAAGCCTTCTATTATTCGGTGCAAGCAGACATCATTAGGCAGCGAACGTCTATGCGCTTCGTACCCAAACTACACTAGAGTCTTTGTACAACTAGGTACAGAAATAACCGAGTGTCAAAATGTCACGCGACAATTTATCGCGGCAACACGCGTCAAAAAGATGGAAATAGGTGGTGAGGTGAGGTATTCGTCGAGTCGAGTCGAAGGGAAATAACTTATTTGTGTGTACAGTTCGTGTTGTGTTGAGTTGTGTTCTTGAGTTGAGGAAGGGGAGGGGGGGGGGGGGGGGGGGTCGTGTCAACATGTTGGGTGCCCTCGTTGCAGACCGCTGCGATGAAATGCATTTTGAATATACGTACACAGTTTACATGAATTCACTTGCATTGGCTGCTCTTATTATAATTATTATTTGTTTATTCTTGTCACCACAAAATCATCACATAAGTAAATAAGACAAAAATCTTAAATTTAAAAGCCTCTTGACAAGTAACTGCGTCGACGCTAGCAAACATTATGCTTAAACACTTGCAATTTAAAGTGCACTTAATGATTGCAATATTTGAAATTTTTCAGTTCATACGAAAATACAATCGTCCGACATTTGTAACTTTTTCAATAAGTTGTGTAGCATTCTCAAAATGTGTTAAATTGGGGAGGGTTTTGCAGTGAGACTGTGTATGTACCCTATGCCGTTAAATTAAGTAGCATAATACGTCATAAACACAATTGATTAAGGGTAAGGTGAGGGTATTTTAGAAGTTCGGTAATAATACAACAAAATTGTTTTAGAGAGTTGATATTTTGGGTTTGCCATGTTTGAAGCTGCACTCCCTATAGTTATGTGACCATCGCCCAACAAAAGAAATATAACTGATTACAAATAATATATGAAATGAAATGAATAAATATGTCACAGGCGTTAGGGGTGATCACATAGCGATGGAGGGGACAGTCAAACTAAGAAAATCTTATCTACATTCGACTACAATTCAGTTACTAATTAATAATTATTGCAATAACAGTTGCTCATATCTTTCCACAAGGTCTCTCATTTGATACAAGAAATAAAATTCACAACAATGTTTATTAACAGCAGCTGTTTGTATGTATAGAGACGAGTGTATTAATAAACAAAATTGTTATATGTGGCGGCAACTCAAAGATGTTCCTAATTAGCTCACAAGATGTCGTCTCACACGACATTAGTGAGTCAATACGCCGCATCTCCATGAAAACGTACAGTCCATTGTTGTGTGAGACAGACAAACTGGGAGCATTGTTGTGTGAGACAGACAAACTGGGAGCATTGTTGTGTGGATTGTGGCAGACGAGATAATTAAAATTAATGAAACATTCTATCGGACGATTAATCCAATTAAAATGGACGCGTCTTTGATTGTAATGTGCACGAGTCTCCGGTTAGGACAATGGTTTCATTATTGTGGTATTGTGTATTGGAGGAAGGTTCGAAGAGATGCATGATAAACTGATGGTACAATGTTCCACTAAAGAACGAGAGACATTTTTCAGCGGTGTTCAAACTTCTTCATCTTTGTCTCAATCCTTATTACTGGAAATCTTTTAGTCCCAACACCCCCACCCGAAACGATGGTATGAATCGTACATTGTAGATCAAGGTTTACTTTCTTCATATATAAACGGGTACGGTACATAGACGAAATATCAACGTTTTTAAAGTTTCCTTTGATGAAACCACAAGTATGTAAACATTGTTTTTTAAAATTATGCCTACAATTTGTGCAATATTTTTTTTTTATAATTTTTTTTGAATACATTTTGTTGGTGTCTCAAATGTAAAAATCTCCATGTCTGTGACCTAGATTTAACCCAAAAAATTCAAGCTCGAAAAGGTTCGTCATCCTTGTAAGGGGTTATATCACTTATGTGTAGTAAGGGGTTACTATCACTCTGCTGAACATTAATAAATATCTTTATTCGTACTCTCATTTGCCCTAAGTTGTACCGCTTCTCTGACCGACGGACCAGATGCACAGTCGAGATAAGCATACGATTTGTTTGTTTACGGTTGCTATGGAGTTTGTTTTTCATATTGAAAAAAACATTTAATTAATAACATGTCCTATAATTCTCGTTTGTCTCATGTTGTTTTAGGTACTACGAGACGGGAAGCTTCAAGGCTGGGGTTATAGGCGGCAGTAAGCCCAAGGTCGCGACCCCCTGCGTCGTGGATGCGATCGCCTCCTACAAGAGAGAGAACCCCACCATGTTCGCCTGGGAGATCCGGGATCGACTCCTGGCCGAAGGCATCTGCTCGCAAGACAACGTACCAAGCGTCTCCTCCATCAATCGGTGAGTAATCGAACCCTAAAGGGCACCTGCATTAATTTTATAAAATTTTCTTTTCTTTTGCTTCTCTTTAGTGAGATGTAAATAAAAAAGAATTATGAAAATGTCTCAAGAGGTTTAAGAGTTAAAGCGGTTTACATTAATTCGCGTGACGTCACGAATACCCAACATAACAATAGTTCAGCTTTGAACTATGGCTGAAACACTCTCCCGACCTGAGATATTTAGAGCAGATGAAGGAATACAGGTTTAAAGAACGCGTAAGCCCGAGGGCTGGTGTGTTAATGGTAAGACTGTGTGTGAGGATGAATGGGGGTAGAACCTGCTACAGTGGGAGCTCGATGACAAGTGTGAAAAACGAGAGAAGGAATCGGAATGGGTGCGAGGGGGCCAACTAAGTCTAGGGCTGAGCCATTCATGGTCTAAAGGGTACCTGTCTAAATTTTATAAAGTTAACTCATGTTTTGCAACTCTTGAGTTAGATTTAAATGAAAAGGAAGTATGAAAATGGCTCAAGACGTTTAAGAGTTAAGACGGTTAACATTTATACACGTGACGTCATAAATACCTAACATTTGAGTTGTGATTATATATTAGTAAGCTTGGCATTCAACGGGGTTCAACGAGGTATGTTTTATATCAAATTATCAATAAACAATAATTTTGCGACCAAAATGGACCGTATCATGTCTCAAATTTTGTATTTTTGGCGTCCGCCATTTTGCAAGGTTAATAGATTTAGAAGTTGTAGATTAAAATTTGTGTTAAAAATTTGTGTTCCTAAATTTGAAAGACAGTTGGCACCGATTAGTATAATTACACCATTGTATATGTATTTAACAGAAAATGATCTATGGAAACACGCTTACAAAAACGAGAGATGTAAATGTACAAATCGAGCAAATATTATCGAGGTAAAAGTGGAAGGAAGACATTTGAAGTTTACTTAGATTGGGACTCAAAGAATAGATTATGCATGACACGACGAGGAAAGATTTTAGTGTTTCCTCCAACCAATCAAAGAACACCCAACGTGATGCTTAGTGATGATAACATTGAATAAGCTTGTTATATACAAGGTGTGTCATTGTGTTTACCTGTAAGTAAAACATCTTTCACGGTATATGGATAGAATCTCCTCAAAGGATTCTTTTCTTCCATGGGGATTTGCTCGACTCGGCGACGAGGGGTGTTTCCTAATTTTGCTAGAGATTGTACAGGGGATGTTGGAGGGCTCTTTCAGTTTCTATGGTGATTCCGAGAGAGAGTAAAAGCCAAGACCCCCACTCTCCCTCCCCCCCTCACCCCCCCCCCCCTCATCCAACCGTCGCGCTCGTTTGCTGTCGCACACCGCAAAATGGCGGTGGTTTCATCTTGCGAGAGGTAAAACCGTACGAGGTAGAACTCATCTCGGAGGAGTTAATGTTATAGAGTTACCTGGAGACTTAAACCGGTGGTTTAGTTAGCTTGCGGTTTAATAGTCCGCGACTTTAGTTTTTATCGGTTGGTATACAAAATTGTTGGAATGATATTTGTAATAATTGCATTGTAATTTGTAAGCAGCGTTATTATACAGTAATCTGATCATATTTCGTATGAATCAATGTGGTGTAGACAAAGAATGTATACATAATAGAGAAACCATTGAAGCTATCAGAACCGAATGATAATTTCGATTCTTAGAGAGTTGATAATCTTTATGTTACATTAATTTGTCACACAAAGAAGAGAAAGTGGAAGATCGGTCGTCTCGATAAAAATTACCAATGTTTACCAAGTAAATATTTTCAAAAATGTTCTCATATTGAGCTTAAATCTTGTATATTTTGTTTGTGCATGAGAAAAAAACAAACGAAACAACTTTGCAGAGAATACCATCTCGAAAGCAAATTGTGTTTAAAAAACGTAGTGTGATTTTTGCCTTCGTCAATCAGGAATGTCTTCTGGTAGCGTGACTATGAATTTACATTCACATATTCTTATAATTTTCTTTCATTTTATGATAAACTTATTAATCGCACACTCGAAGAACCAAAACAAATATGTAAATGTCCAGTATTTTCATACGTTATTTCTGTACATGCGATCATTGTCTGATTAATACACATTAAATTAACCATATAGTCTGTTGGGAAATTACACTATCGGGCATCGACGAGTGGTGCCCCTTTCGTCAGGCAATTAAACCAAAGATTAGAGCAAATAGAACAAAAGTTTGACAGTTAATTTAATCAGTGACTCCCTTGTGATAGTGTAAGTAAGGGTCCCTTTATAGTCTTTAATTGAAGTGGCCCTTGGTCCCCGAGCGGCTGTCCATTATGGGACTGCACATGTTTGGAGGTGTTATGCGCAGGGGCTGTCCCTCCCCCCCTCCCCCGCCCCTAGAGGGCACTTGCTCACTCCCTTGAGGATCAAAAACAAATCTCAACGATATAGTGTTACATTAGGCTGCATTTGAGTGCTCGATGAGTTCTGACAGTAGATGTTGATGTAATAGCTGCGATTTAAAATTCAATTTTTATGGAGTTTTCATTATAGTTTTTTTTCTACGATATTCATTGACAGTTGTGGTATATTTTAATAAAAATTTATTGAAAGACACATTTAAAATACATTGACTGATATTAATACAAAAATGTGTTAATATTTTATCAGTAGAATAAAATTAAGCAATTTTGAAAAATGGTTTCTAAGAAAGTATTCTAGTAAAAGAAACATAGGTAGTATTATAAAGGCGTATACTTAGACACTGTCTAAATGAGCCCCGAAAGTATATATTGTTAGGGCTAAACGTTCTGAGAGACACGACTGAGGCTAATCGAGACGTCAACCGTTTGATTCATGAAACACTAAAACGACCACAAAAAGAAAACTCGAGGTGCAAATTTCCTCTCCCATCAAGTGAAGAAGATTTAGCGTCAGAACCGACCGAGATTTGTTCTCGCTTGGGTCCCCCAAACGAAGTGTTATAAATCCTATCGCACTTTAAGAAAGTCCCCTTCCTTCTTCTTTCGTTGCGACCATCTTTCTCCATCCTACACGTCTTCTGTATCTTCTCTCTCAACGTTGGTTCCCCTCGGTCTAAGCAGTGAGATCAATAAGAAGTAAGCCTGAGCCTTTGCTCAGACTGCCTGCCTGCCTGTTTGCCTGCCTGTTTGCCATCCACAACCTACATATCACATTCAAGCATTCATTACACATTCACAAGTAAAAACTACCCTTGCGGAAGAGAAACGTGAAAACTGTGAAGATCCGTTTAGACTCATGGGCCTGGATTCACAAGAGTCTTTTTCCGGTCTCAACTCTAAGATCCTCTTATGAATCCAGGTCAGTATCTGTGAATAGATTTTAGAAACATATTATTGGAATGTTCATTGCGTCTTTGTATCTACCAGAAATAAGTAACGTCTTCATGTGACCTGGGTCTGGTGAGCTTCAAACTTAGGCCGGTCTTAGAGTTAAGACCAGGAAAGACTAATAGACCGCTTGTGAATCCAGGCCAATACCTGAGAATAGATTGTAAAAACATTTTATTGGAATGTTCATTGCGTCTTTGTATCTACCAGAAATAAGTAACTTTTTCGTGTGACCTGGGTCTGGTGAGCTTCAAACTTAGGCCAGTCTTAGGGCCGGTCTTACAATCTCCTAAGAAAGTTATTTGTAGCAATTAAGCTATTTGGAGGACTTCAAGGGTTTTGATTGGTGGTTGCCATGGAGAAAACAAGCTATTCGACGGATAAGTAGTTATCGGGACATTGTAAGACTGGACCTTAGAGTTAAGACCAGGAACGACTTAGACCCCTTGTTAATCCAGACAATCGTCTTCAGAGCTGATGCTTCTATTATGGACCTACCCATACGTACCCTAGTATGTGCTGGCGATATCATTGGAGGGTTGCTGAAGTTTCTCTTGTTGTTTTTTTGACCTAACATTAGCTACGAGAGTCTGACAAGTGACCATAACAGGTGTGAGGTGCTGGAAAAACGATGGTCTTGCAGAAGTTAAACCATGGAATGTAAGTTCTAGGGTCAAAAAGTTGTTATGTTTATGATGACTAGATCTTACTCCTAAGATCCTTTATCCAATCAATGGTATCCTATAAAGACATCGGTAATAACAATTATATATATTCTTCCTCAATGATCATCTAATATTTCAATAAAATATGAACAATCATTTTCAATCAAACAGATGGCAAACTGAAATGAGTTTGTATGTCTATTATACGGCCGCTCACTAAGATGTTTGGTTTTGATATCTTTGAAACCAAACAATTTATGCCATATGGAGTAGGAGTATGAAGGGTAGTAAAAAACTCCAAATTTGGTAAATGTGGATTCAACATAATATGAATATGATTCAGACAACAATACCTTATAAATATTGTATATCACATTTAACGGCTGAGAAATTTAAACTTAGAACAGTCTAATTTATTACTCAACAATGTTATACATCAACCATTTTAAAATATAACAAAGCAATTTAAATAAGCATTATTTTCCGGGCAACAGTCATAATAGATCCATTAAACAAAATCACATTCGAAAAGCTGTCGCATAATTTCTCCCATGTTGATCTCGGAGTGTCGCCGAGTGAATGGGTTCGGCCATGTGAAACGAAGGGTTTTCATGTGTCAAAGTGTGCCGTATGGCCACTCAATGAATGCCGGTTAGGTTCAGCTAGGCTTACAAGGGTGGCCAACCATGTGGAATTAAAGTGAGAATACGTAAACAGTTGGCAGCGACGACAATCGACGTCGCGTTTGATAAGTTAATTCAGTGAAGATTTTCTACACTACATTAACGCGAGAGATGAAAAGGGTGACGATTTGGATTTTTACTTGTCGATGAGGAATGGATGTTTGTTGAGCAACAGATGGATGAAAGTTTTGAAGAAAATGTGACTGACTATAACCCTACCTATCACAATATAGTCTTTCTATATGATAATTTTATCATGTACTTATCTTAGGCATATCATTTTTCCTCGCTTTCTTGGAACAATACTGCATTCTATTTTTAGTTGCTTAGCCTACACACGATAAAAAAAAAAAAATTACCCTACATGTGCTTCTTTTGATAATGGTTACGGAATTAATAAATAGTATGTTTTCAACTGTTGTTTGTTACTTCAGAAAAAAAAGAATAAAATGATTTGAAATTTAATTGAATTGTATTGAATTGAGCACCGCCATTTAACTATACAAAACGTTTGTGTAAGAGACAATGAGTTCTACAGCACATTACATTCTAATCTACCACTCAAACAAACAAACAAACAAACAAACAAACAAACAAACAAACAAACAAACAAACAAACAAACAAACAAATACGGCAATGGTGTGTATTTGTATAGTTTATATTTGCAGCGTGGAATTAACTCTAAGAAGGATCAAGAGTACACTAACGCTGTTCGTTAACTTACACCTTCTTACACTGAACATGATATAACGTCTGCTAATAATATCGCAGCAGTTAAAAGCTTTTTTAAATTGGTGTTTCTATGAATATTCATTATTAACTGAGACGAGGATTTTTGCGTTCGGATATTTTAAAACTTGTTAATGTGAAAGGAGAATAATTTAATGTTCTTTTGAGCATAAGGAAGCGTAAAAGCATTAGACATGTTATTATATAACCTGAAAGTGTTGATTATTTTTCAAAGTACCCATATAAAATCATACATAATCAATCCACGTATTTAAAACACGAACAAAAGGTTTAGCTATTTAATCACAATGATATTTCACAGAGGATTATACTATAACTAAATATTTCAAATGTAAGTAGTTAGTTCTAGATGGATGTGTAGTTGTTATTGGACAAATAATATAACTTGAAATGAGTCTAATTTGTGTTAGCAGTTTCAGTAGGTATACAATATTGTGAAATAGTATGCGGGTTGATGTTATCACAACCATAGACATTCACAAAAAGAATTGGGAAAATATAATACGATTGTATCAAATTAGACAAATTGTCGATCGGATCGGATCGGAATTCGATCCCGGTCTTGCAGCCCTACGTAGGGTACCGACACTCTCTAGGCCCCGTGTTCGATACCCGGTTGGGATAAACCTTTTATCAATCCATATTACTTTATAAAAATCTCCATAAATTCTTTCATAATCATAATGATTGTTAGCGAGTTCCGCCATTTTGTTTACAAATCCAACTATCCGGTCAGCAATTTAGGTAATTGTTTCAAAATGGCGATGGTTAACGACGTGTTCCTAATTCACGGCAATTACCATGAAAACATCCTCAATGTAGAACTTACATTAACTCAACGATCCCCCCCGTGCTTTTTTTTAACTTTCAAATGTTTCCCATCAATTTGTGAAGTAAAAAGCGTTGGGTGACTTGGGTCGTAAGAGGGTGGTGGGCGGTACAGCCTAAACCTCAGGGGTAGAATCCAAGATGGCCACTATGCAATCTCGAAAGAGAAATGGTCTCTTTACGAGGCCACATAAAACCAGCGACAGTGAAAAACTCGGCTCTCTTACAAGTGACGACGTCACAGGCAAAGTGTTCCGTAAGAAACATTTGACAAACCTGCGGGAACATTTCAAAACTAAACTCCGTGTCGTGTTAACTTGATCTCGTATCGTGGAAGTGTCGTGTTGTCTAATGCAGGGTTGCAAAATTTCTGTAAGGGTGTGAATGTACCGTTACAAACAATGATAATTTTAATAGAGAAAAAATGTAAAAAGTTTTATTTTATTGAAGTTTTTAACTAAGCAGGCATTTAATTAGGATATCAAGCAAAATGTGACGGGGTTTCTTATGCACACTTACAAATGAATTTGTACCAAAACTAATGTCTATAAAACTGCATTGTAAGTTGAAATCGAATTGGTCAATTGCAACGGTTAGGCCTACCTCGCAATGTTAAACCACGCACATGTCACGTTATTTTATTGATTTCTGGAAAACGCTTAAAGATATCGAAAAGTTGATTCTAACAAAAGTTTTAGATTTGAATAAGGTACACAATGAATGTTTAAATTTGACAGAACTGTTATTTCCGTTATTAATTAAATAATCGATAGTTAAAGAATCACAGATATAACAATCGTAAAAATTAAAATGTTTTAAAGTTTTGTATTCAAGTGTTTGCCGATTCAATACCAAACATTTTGATCGAATCACTTTTTCAAAATCTTTAAACGTTCTCAATATATCAATAAAATAACGCTAAATTTGTGACGATAAACCATTGAGAGGTATCTTTTGATTATTAGCCACACAAACCACGATAGACCAGATGTCTCCTCTATTATCTGTGTGTATTATCTTGTCCCCAATCATCCCTCATTACCAACTACCCTATCATCTCATCCTCGTCGCACCATCAAAGTTGACCATACCGCCCTCGGAATCAATACCCCGTCTACAAGTTGCGATAGGGGGTGAGCGAGCACCGAGCAACTCCACTCGATGATAAAAGCTTTATCTTAACTCCGTTGTCATCATCTGCTAGTTACAGCGCACTTACTTGCTATGGTAATTAGATTAAAGCTAGTCTATGTACACTCACTGCAGGTTCTATAGGGCAAGCAGCAACACCAAAAGACAACAATGAAACAAATGAATTGAATCGATGGACAAACAACGAGCTGTCAAAAAATAATTTCTCCTGATTTTGGAAAACAAAACAAAAAACAAACAAATACACATACAAAACTTTCACTTAGTCGTTGTCTATCATTAAAAGTTTTAAATGGCGAGCAGTTACTATTGCTACACTGGTTTTTATTTCTATGGTTGCAATTTTATTATTTTGACAGCTGATTGTTTGTCCATCAGTTCAATTCATTTGTTCTATTGTTGTCTTTGGGTGTTGCTAGTGCTCTATAGCTTCATAGGTTGGGGGTGGTTTAGATTATTTATCTTGCGTTCATCAACCGAACCGTTGTAGCGGTAGTGGTCGATTGGGCGTTGTCTAGTCAACTGTGGTTCCTGCGTTCTAGGTTCGAATCCTGACTCGGGCATGATATTTATGTATCACCCACTAATCATCTCGATTACCGTCGTTGCCAACTTATCATTATCACCTGTTGACTCTGATAATCACTTTGTATTTTCTCCGGGATAACGCATCGAAAATTTAGACGGTTTGGGAACGCCACCTGTAAAATTGCTTTTTTAATGATTGAATGGAGTTTTTTTTTCTGTGGCCTTGATAGCTTAAGTGGGAAGTGCACCGGTAGTTAAGGCAGGAGCATCTGGGTTCGATCCCTAGTCGGGAAAGCATTTATTGTGTGAAATGTGAAAATGTGTACTTAAATCTGTAAAAAACAAAAACTTCTTTACTTTCCCAATAGAAGTATAACTCAGTTTCTTATCTAATGCTCCTTTCATGCTCGCTAATTCAAAGAAAGTCAACCGATTCTTGGCGTCGTTCTTTCACACATTCGACTCATTGATTGGCGGCTCCGACTCACTCATCTATGACGTCAGTATTCACAAGGTTGTTGTGGAACCACTTGAGTATGGGGTCCCAGTTTCTTCTACCCCCGAGCATACCGCGCCACCCCTCGTACAATGGCTTTGAAGCAGATCCTGGTAATCTGGCTCGGCCGATATGATCACTTCACTACTCCAACTTACACCTTGTACACACAGGGCTTAGTGGGCGCACCACTCAAAGAGGGCCGTGATCCGTTAAGCCAATCAGCTATCACTTTACACACACTCTCGTTTATTGGGATGTTATCGCCCTTACAGCTACTGAGGGGGTGACCGTGTGTTAGTGGAGGGCTCGCTACTAGTGTGACAGCTCCGGGCACCACTCAAAGAGGCCATGATCCGTTAAGCCAATCAGCTATCACTTTACAACACACTCATTTATTGGATGTTATCGCCCTTACAGCCACTGAGGGGGTGACCGTGTGTGGGTGGAGGGCTCGCTACTAGTGTGACAGCTCCGTTCTTTGATAGTCACCTAGGATGTAATTAAAAGGATTACTTAAAAATTAAAAAAAAAAACAGTAGGGCCTACCTAACTGTAATCATTGAATACTTAATATTATTACATACATTCAATACTATTTTATGAGCGTATTTATTGTGTATATATGTATATAAACAAATAATAGGTAAATTTATGAAGAAAGCTAGAAATTAAATACCAACCCCGACTGGGAAACGATCCCAGGCCCCCACTTGCCGGGTGGGCGCCTTGATCCCTAGATCATCGGGACTGTCAATTTAATGTCTGGATATTTTGCATCATAACTTCTATATCTATAACATCTATATCTTCAATATGCATTTAAATATTAGGTAGGCTAATACAATATTATAAAAAATACTTGAAACTTCATACAGATGTCCAGAGAAGCGAGTATAACCGTTGGGGGGGGGGGGAGATCGCAAGCTACTAAAACATTAAAACAAATTAATAAATGCAGCAACCACGTCACTAAATATGAATGTATTTATTTATTTTATGCGATACCCTAGAAAGTTATATTATAAACATATTATTCTGAATAGTACACGGTCAAAAGAATTAACAAACAACACTACTTTGAAATACATGTTTGTGATTATAGGAGACCTTCATGATGAAATGATTGCATTTAAATCTCTGAATGAACCACTGTCGAGTTTGCAGCAGCTGCCGCGGCTGGCTTCAGCTACCTACTCCACTGAATGGCGCACACAACAAAGTATTATGTCCCTGCTTGAGAGGGGGAGGGGGGGGGGGGGGTTGCAGTCAAACCAGGAATTGATGGACTCTTGCTCTCTTCATAGACATCCCGATCTGAGCTCTTTGACAATTGACACTCTGTGTATGTATGGGTTGGTTATTGTTGTCATTGACAGGGTAGCCCGCCTCGGTAGTAGCAGCTGACACATATATATTCTGGGCAAGAACTTAATGCGAAAAGTCTGCCGGATATTGAAACCTCATTAAAAAAGATTGAAACACAGAATTGAAAGAAACCATAATGATTAAATTTGGGTAATATATACAAAACTCAAACATTTGTTTTTAACCCAATTGATCTTTGTATAATACACTTGCGCAATATCTCGGTGACGCAAAATTAGCCTGACTGGTTGTAAGTGTCTAAATTTTGAAGTTCAAGTGTGCCTGATTGATGTGGGCAACTTAGTTAAAATTATTGTGACGTTTTAGTTTCACTTTACCAAACGTTCACGAGAAAACGGTGTATCACATTTATAAGTATAACCAGTAGAACCGTATAGTATTTTTTTGACGTTGTGACTTGTGACTTGGTTCCACATCACAATAATACCCGAAAGTTTTGGAATTATTATTGGTTAGCGCAATTGTATAAGCATGCATGAAAAAGTAAGCACGATTGTTGCCAGAAATATGAAAGAATGATACTACTGCGAAATACAAACAGTACGAAAGCAGCAGTAGATAAGGATGAATGCGAATACTTACGTTGGTGCTAGAGTAAACAAAAAATTAAACAACAAAGTCGAGCAATTTTCATACACACATCTATATGGAGTATTCACGTGACGTCACATCGGCCATATTGGAGGCCACCTATAGTACTATTTCAAGTTTCATTTAGCTGTCAATAAAAAACAAAAATATTGTTAACGGGGAAATATGACATTTTTGAACACGTAAATCCCCCGATAAAGTGTACGAAAATGATTATTGTATGCTTTTGTAAACGATGAAAAGAGTAATCAAGACAAAAGAGTTTGTTTATGTTTATTTTATTTTTAAGTAATAATAGCAAACCAAATTTAGAGAACAGTTGAACTTGCATCAAGCGCCAGCTGAAACATAGTAAAGGCTGATCCACACAGATTTTTTAAGCATAAGATTTAAGGTTTTAAGACGTTGTTTTAAGAACAACAATGAAAACAACGTCTTAAAACTAAAACTTTGTGTGAACGCCAGTACGTGTTTCCTATGATCCAACTTTACGACTATACGCGTTAAACCGTAAATCTTATCTGTGTGGACCATCCTTAACAATGAACTACCAATCACAGCCATTGTGGCCTCCAATGTGGCCACCATGCACAATACGTGAATACACCCTAGAATCTGAGGTCGCTATGCGAATACTTACATTGATGCTGCCGAATACAAAAAATTAAACAAAAAAGTCAAGCAATTTTCTTACACACATCTATACTTTCTTGTAAAGTGTCCCCTCCGCTCCTCTTATGACCGGCACTGTACTTATATCAGTTTTACCGCAGCCATTTTCTCGGCAGCACCGACTGCAGGGCTGGGACTCTCTTACGATTTATACACGTATAAAACTTTGTTCTTAGTAAGATTGTCTAGGGAGCGATAATAGCGACGCCGAACGGCACATAAGGGAACCATTACACTTAGATTCAAACCAAGACGTCACCTTACAAATCTTTTTAGAACTAAATTTCATTTCCCGAGCCCTCTTCAAGAAAACGCGCGCTCGCGATAAAGAATAGGAGCAATTTCGTATAACGGCGAATGAATTTCGTATAATCTAATAAAGTGATTGGTTGGTTGGTGGTAGAAGCTGAGGTGAGACAACGGATGAAGTTCTGGGTGTGATGTACTTGGGGTGGTTTAGGTATGTAAACAAATCGAAAGCATAAAACTGTTAAATGTTAGTTAGCATTGCTTTGTGAGAATTTAAGAGTAAAATTGTCTTATATAATTTTTATATGTGAAATTTATAGCAATAATGATAATAAAGAATTTACATACATAAACGCGCTTTGGGAAGATATAAAACGCAAATACACAATTTATTGGAAATCAAAGTATACCTGAACAGGATACACTAAATACACTAAAGAGATCATACGGAGTATTTAAGAAATTACCGAAACAGTAGATCACACCCATTTTTACTATCTATGAAAAAAATAACGGTAAACAAATTGTTTGTAGGCAAATTTAAAAAAAATACAGTTATGAACAGCTTGAGTCGATTTGTCGTTATCGTTAAGGGTAGGCTACGTGCTAGTTTTCCCTAATATCTTCTTCATCATCATTCATCAATCACAATGTATTAAATGCGCAACAGTGGATGCTCGGTCCTGTTGAAACTATAGAATAAATAGTAACATTTCTACACTTAAGAAATTAAATATTGCTGTAAGATGATAAATCTTTCAATTATAACGAAAATATCCATACCATGAACAGTAGAGCTATCAACAACTAGACTGATGTCAACAACTACCAGCTGGATAGGGAGGGAAAATCTATTTACTTAATTGGGGTATGTATTTCCCTAATGTAGCTAAAGGGTATAGTTTGTATTGTTCCCACCTTATTGAACGTTACTCGAGGTTATCGATACCATTTCCAAACAAACTGCAATGAATGAAATATTAGGGAACAAAAAATATAACGGTATTACACTGCAACAAGAACTCAAAGCGAAATGAACAAAAATCATTGAAAAACATCAAGCGGAAAAAGTGCAACGAAAATCAGTTCCCAACGTCGTCCAAGATTGCGGTAAATTAAATCAGCAGGTTTCTAAACGTTCTTATATATGCCTACATCATTCTCTCTAAGTGTCCTAGAATGTCCGTATAAGAAGCCGCCATTCATTCTGCAGGCATAGCATTGATCGGGAATAACACACCGGGTTAAAGTGTTGAAAACCAATCTCTATAGAGTAAAAAGCGAACCCTGAAGATTCTCATTGTTTTCCGTATCGCTCGCTGAACGGTTAACGTTAGTTGTTTGTTGTTCCGGTTGAGGCGCTGTAGTCGCTATACTTGTGTGGAGAGCTAGGAACACACGGGTTTTATAGGAACACACGGACGGTAGGAACACACGGACGCTAGGAACATACGAGCGCTTATAGAAAGGCTGGGATTTTTTGTTGTTTCCCTACCCCTAGGGGCGCCCGTTGTTGCCACGTAACAAAAATGTAGCAACAGTGGGCGCCCCTAGGTGTACGGGACGACTATGAATACGGACCAAAACAGAGGTGGGCAAAATATTACAAAGAAACGTACTTTAGATATAAAATTCAAAGGACGTTTGGAGATATGTATTTTCGATACAAGATACATTTTTGTATTTAAAATTACTAAAAATGAAAAACATTTGCATGCGCTGTAATGTAGTTTCGGGACATAAGGAAGACATTTCCCAATAAGATGATTTTATCAAAAAGTGAGGGTTTTCTAGTATGTTGTATCAATGTTTTATTTATTACAGTAAAACCTTTGATGATAACTAACAAAAATGTACCTCAAATATAATTTTCAAAATGAAATCACACGTAACGTTTCAATTATCGAATCCGATGCTCATATAACGGACAATCACGAATCGAACCACTGCATCCGTTTATTTTAGGTTAGACTCACATCCGTTTCAATGTGACAAACCCAATAATCTAATACACTATTTCATATACCAACGTTGGCAGCACTTTTCCTTCCGCCCGACGTTCGTTCTATTGTGAATTCCAATTGCGTCACTTCAACCAAATCATAGTTATATGAATCGTGTCTCTATGTACAACAACGAATACAATGAGTCATATTTTAAACGTGAAGCTAGGCCACTAAATTAACTGCGCCAATTCGCGTATAAATCAATGGAAATGGATTCGTTGGACGCGATCAACCGAGTTATGAATCGGCTAATTGCTTTCGACTTCCGAAGTTCTTGTTTTATAACTGTAGCCAACATAATAAAAGCAAAACATTTCGCGGTTAACTGTATATCAGCTAT
The DNA here is from genome assembly GCA_945910005.1 of Isoperla grammatica. Taxonomy (NCBI): domain Eukaryota; kingdom Metazoa; phylum Arthropoda; class Insecta; order Plecoptera; family Perlodidae; genus Isoperla; species Isoperla grammatica. The sequence continues at coordinate 10,112,946 of OX246750.1, forward strand.
GTACGTACCTCGTTATTCACAGACATGAGCGAGTGTCGCGATCTGGCGTGGGCGGTTTGTAACTAGAATATTTTACCCTGTATCCGTTAATATACTGTTTGTTTTAAAAAGTTGGCCCAACTTAAGTATTTTCATGCTTACGACATAGCCAAGTCCACTGGAACCAACTTAATTTTGTACTTCTCTGTTCCACCACTTTTCTGTTCCTATTTACTATGAATATAATAATAATTAGTTAAAAGAAAAAAAATCAGTTTTGGTATTCAAATAAAAATTCAAATATAAATGTGAATCAATATATTCGATTTATCACTACATTATCACATTAAATTAGACGTAGATTTTAATAAAAAAGGGGCCATTCGTAGTTCTTGTAGGCCTACGTGCAGCCTACGCTCATAACAGGTATTTTCCATAATCTATCAATAAGACATACAAGAGTCGGAACACAACTTGATCCACACAATTCTTTAACTTGCTAACTGGGAGCATGTTGAATGCTGACATGTTTATCTACGTATAACAACTTATATCAGCGTAGCTTTATTTTTATGGCACCGCATTGCGGGATCGATGTATTATTTCATGTATTTGTGACATTTTATCAACCCTTCCTTTCCAAGTTGAGTCCGCAAATTGTTTTCTGAACATTAAAACGTGTAAAACCTGGTCGAATGTTCACATACGGTATATGTGTGCTCTACCTAAGGTGGAATATTATATTTTACCTGTGAATGGTTATAACATCTATAGATTTTTAATGGTTTAAAAATTTTTTACTTATATAGAATTAATTTTCAAAAGTGAAGATAGAAATTGATCAGGCTATAAAAATGGAAACATAAGTCGTCGTAAATTAACGAAAATTACTTCAATTAAAAATATTTCCTCGAATATTAACGAAAACGATGAAACCACGAAAATTAAAATAAGGAAAAAATTTGTTAAGTAGTAAAAAAAAGAGGTTTTACGTTTCTTTGACAAAATGTGATAATTAAAAAAGTTAGAAAGTGCCTTTAAATAGGCCTATTTAAAATCAACATAGCGTCATAAAAAATAAAAAATCGAATAATAATCAAACCCAAAATGTTCTGCGGCACTGTTTCAGAAGCTATTAAATAATCTAGAAACCGGAACAAAAACTATAAACATATCACCGAAAAAAAACTACGAAAAAGTCGCATTTCTTTTAAATTCCCGTCAACCATGAACCTGTAAATCCCCTTCCATCTCCCCCTCTCACCTGTAATCACGTCCAAATATCTCCCTCCCCCTCCCCACCCCTCCCCAGGTCACGGCTTATTACAAACCAGAGTGTGTTGACTGAAGTCATCTAATCAGCTGTTTGCACAACCGGAAGTTGCACCAACACTGTCGGTCTGTCTGTCTGTACACCTGAAAACCAGTGCAGCATAACCGGGATTATATTATTACAGTTCCATCGAGAGATTAGCAAATATTGCAACTCCCCGGCCCCCCTCCATCCCCCCCCCCCCCCTCCCAGGACACTTCACGAGGTAACGCTTATCTAACTCACGCAAGTTTCCCTCTTGGTGTAGGCCCACACTAACATCGATTACATTTTACAATGACATTATATTTACATTTTAACACATAGATTATGTTTATAAGTTATGAGTACAACTAAGTATGTTCTTTTGAAATTTGTTACAAAATCATTTGTATACAACCACATAGACATTGTTAAAACACATTTGTATTTATTATGTATGTATGTTTTGTTTTCATTTTTTTAATTTGTATGCTGGATCAGACAGCTGACAATAAATTGATTTTCTATCAGTTTTCTTCTTTTTACCGCTCCATGGACGATTCTTTGAAACATCTCTACATATTTTCAAGTTCAGCTATAAAACTGTTTTATCAAACGAGAGTGCAACCAGATATTGTAGTTAAAACATTACAATTATTTTAAAACTGTGTCTGAGACTGGGATACAAACTTTTAAGTTGTTAGATATTTATTATAATTATTTTACACATTCATTAGTAGGGCTGTTGTAGTTCTATTATTACTACACAAATAATATTCATGTTTCCAGGCACAAAGATTTAAGTTTTATCTAGTCCATTATGGTATTGTTTCTTTAATAACATTAACTAGCATTATTATTTATAGTATTCACAACATTATCCCAACAATAAATTTAATTAATATCAATCATGAATTACATTTATATTTATACTTATTTACATTTATATTTATACTACATACATTTACATTGTTATTTATATTAATGAATTACATTTTTTTATATTTATACAATTACAATAATAAATTACAAGAATGACACTTCGTCTCCTCTAAGTAGTCGTTTTTGGGGGGTAGAAAATCAAAACACACATTCAGAACAAAATTCAATATCGATATATTTTCGTTCCAGTTCTAAAGACAAATTTCGAATTTACCATAATATAAACGAGCTGTTATTTGTCACACTTCCCTCAAAAGAGTGTGTAACCCTCCACTAAATATCAAAATCGTAATCCGAGCAATATATTCTACCCTATTTATTATTAATAGGGTTGTGAAGTTTAGAATATCAACACGTGCGCACTGTAATACGAGAGTATAAAACACTAGGATACACATGCGTGCGCACTCTCTCTCTCTCTCTCTCTCTCTCTCTCTCTCTCTCTCTCTCTCTCTGTCTCTCTCTCTCTCTCTCTCTCTCTCTGTCTCTCTCTCTCTCTCTCTCTCTCTCTCTCTCTCTCTCTCTCTCTCTCTCTCTCTCTCTCTCTGTCTCTCTCTCTCTCTCTGTCTCTCTCTCTCTCTCTGTCTAAT
>OX246750.1:10115950-10155950 GCA_945910005.1 Isoperla grammatica
TGGTTTTGTAAGTTCTACAAACTGAATGATAAATATACTTAACATTATAATCAGTATGACTGTGATACCCATTTCATTCATTAATAATTAATTTCAATAATTTCATTTTATTTCATTAATTTTCACTATGACTGTGATACCTATTTCATTAATAATTTAATAATATAGATATCACATTCATACTGATTAAAATGTTACGTATATTTATCATTCAGTTTGTAGGGCTTACCAAACCACAGCATCCTTATTTTTCAGAATTTCGATTTCGAGGTCCATTCTTAAGTTAAAATTAAAACATGACAATTTGCAGCAGTTTTTGACGTAGAGGTATCCTTCGTTCTTAAGTTGTGTGCCCGTAGTCTTGACAGAACTGTACCGGACTGTGCAAGGATGCTCCACACCAGATTAGACACGTCTACTGACGAGCATCAACAATGTATTAGCCACGGACATGTACAGACACGTCCGTCCATATCCCCCGGCCACCATTGTTATTATAGTCTTTAGCTAAGTCATTAAATCTTTAAATAGTTAGATTATTTAGTTTTGTTTGCTGTTATGGGTGTTTATTAATTCGTTCTACTTGCTTAGCTTAGCACGGTTGTTATGTTAGGTAGTCGTGTGTTGGGAAAATTGACGATAATATATGGTAAGGTTCGTGCGTTGTAAAAAACAACAACTTAACCTGTTGATTTAGAGTAGGTCTACACACACGATGCTAGGATGAATAATTTGTTTAAAATACTTCAGTTTTCTGAGAATAAACGTATGTACAACTAATAATAATAGGAAATTGATTTTTTTAATGTATATATTGACATTGTACTGTACCAATTTGCTCAAAAACGTGTAATGAGCTTTTAAATTTAGGGATAAAATTTTTATTTTTTTCACACGAACTGTATTAATTTAAGGTATAAAAATTAATAATACAAAACATATTGACTAGAATGAAAGTTTAAAAGAAAAATTGTTTTTTTGATACGCCACATTAAATTATTTTTTATTTACGACGTTTATAGGCTATTTATGAGTTTACTCTTATAAATATGATAGAATTTAATATTATAATTAGTTTCTTTACACGGACTTAGCCCAAAAATAGCACTTAATAAATATTTCGTCGGTTAATGTCTATACAATATAAATCAGTTCTTGTAACCGACTGTACAGACAATAATTATTACATATATTTTATTTTCCTCACTTTAACACAAGGTGAGTCCCCAGTTTTCACATTAAGCGAGTGTGTTTTTAACCCTAGACCTTAAAACTCGCACCGTCATTAAGAGCAGATAATCTTATCAATCCAAACATAAAATAATATTATCCATATTAAACCCCGACCACCTCAGAGACGAATACATATGGGCACTCTTTGATTTGTTCTGCTTTTGAAAACATCCGTTGGTATTAACATCGATGAGGTAATCAAGAATTATTTATGGGAACTTAACTCATCAATCAGTCAATCAATTACCGACAAAACCGAACTGTTTTTAAAGTGGAGGTTGAATATAACAACGTGAAATACAGATCGTTTATTTTCACAGGTTGTATTTTATTTAGTTAGATGGATAACATGGAATGTTCAAAGCAAATAACGGTACCAAAGAATTGGTTGGATTCGTGCTATGGTTGTCGTGTTAAGTGGATTATGTGTTAGTGAAAAGCAACTGTTGCAAATCAATGAGTTTTTTTAATGTGTATGGACGTATTATTTGTTTTAAACATTAATTTTCAATACAAATAACAATCATTAATCAAATACATTTTGAAGATCGGTTTGAATTTAATAATGTTGTCATTCAAATAAAATACACTTTAAATTAAAAGAAATAACAATGAAAGAATTTACTTTTGTTTTGTAGTTTCGTTTTTTTTCTAGCGATATTCATTTGAAATAATACAATGAAACAAAAATACATTCACAAAACGTGTAGGCCTACAATACAACATATAAGCAATGCATTATAATTAAACATTTAAAAAAACATTTATTTTCAAGCCAAGACACGGAAACTATAGTTCATTGATAAATACAGTACAAACTAAATCCCATGAACATAAAAAAAAACAAAAAAGGAACATTGATTAATTTCAAATTAACAACGCATCTCTAAACAGTAAATGTATAATCGAGTAAACAAAAAACCAAAATTCAACATTTAAAAAAACATTTATTGTTAGCCTTAGACACGGAAACTATAGTTCATTGATAAATACAGTACAAAATAAATCCCGTGAACATAAAAAAACGATTAATTTAGAATTAACAAGGCATCTCTAAACAGTTAGTTTATAATCGAGTAAACAAAAAACAACTCGTCTACGCTTCAAGTTAAAACCAGACCCAACGTTCGTTCATGGGAAAGTCCGCTTTACTCAGTGAGTACGGCAGCCCAGCCCAGTCCGCCACAGTTGAGCGCCCCCGACTTTATGAATCAAACTCAACGAGTCACGTGATGTACGGCGGTTACGCTTCTTGCCGCGTCCCGATCCTGCGTGCGTATCGGCCCGTCAGCTGTTAGGCCACTTCCCTGAGAAGATCTCTCGTCACAGTTACGACAACACTTGTAGCAACCACAGCAATTAACTACTTAAATCAGTCGAACTAACAACACTTCTAGCAATTAACTACTTAAATCAGTCGAACTAACAACACTTCTAGCAATGAACTACTTAAATCAGTCTAACTAACAACACTTCTAGCAATTAACTACTTAAATCAGTCGAACTAACAACACTTCTAGCAATGAACTACTTAAATCAGTCTAACTAACAACACTTCTAGCAATTAACTACTTAAATCAGTCGAACTAACAACACTTCTAGCAATGAACTACTTAAATCAGTCTAACTAACAACACTTCTAGCAATTAACTACTTAAATCAGTCGAACTAACAACACTTCTAGCAATGAACTACTTAAATCAGTCGAACTAACAACACTTCTAGCAATGAACTACTTAAATCAGTCGAACTAACAACACTTCTAGCAATTAACTACTTACATCAGTCTAAAACTAACAACACTTCTAGCAATTAACTATTTAAATCAGTCTAACTAACAACACTTCTAGCAATTAACTACTTAAATCAGTCTAAAACTAACAACACTTCTAGCAATTAACTACTTAAATCAGTCGAACTAACAACACTTCTAGCAATTAACTACTTAAATCAGTCTAAAACTAACAACACTTCTAGCAATTAACTACTTAAATCAGTCGAACTAACAACACTTCCAGCAATGAACTACTTAAATCAGTCGAACTAACAACACTTCTAGCAATTAACTACTTAAATCAGTCGAACTAACAACACTTCTAGCAATTAACTACTTAAATCAGTCTAACTAACAACACTTCTAGCAATTAACTACTTAAATCAGTCTAACTAACAACACTTCTAGCAATTAACTACTTAAATCAGTCTAAAACTAACAACACTTCTAGCAATTAACTACTTAAATCAGTCGAACTAACAACACTTCTAGCAATGAACTACTTAAATCAGTCGAACTAACAACACTTCTAGCAATTAACTACTTAAATCAGTCGAACTAACAACACTTCTAGCAATTAACTACTTAAATCAGTCTAAAACTAACAACACTTCTAGCAATTACTACTTAAATCAGTCTAACTAACAACACTTCTAGCAATTAACTACTTAAATCAGTCTAAAACTAACAACACTTCTAGCAATTAACTACTTAAATCAGTCTAACTAACAACACTTCTAGCAATTAACTACTTAAATCAGTCTAAAACTAACAACACTTCTAGCAATTAACTACTTAAATCAGTCTAAAACTAACAACACTTCTAGCAATTAACTACTTAAATCAGTCTAACTAACAACACTTCTAGCAATTAACTACTTAACTCAGTCTAAAACTAACAACACTTCTAGCAATTAACTACTTAAATCAGTCGAACTAACAACACTTCTAGCAATGAACTACTTAAATCAGTCGAACAAACAACACTTCTAGCAATGAACTACTTAAATCAGTCGAACTAACAACACTTCTAGCAATTAACTACTTAAATCAGTCTGAAACTAACAACACTTCTAGCAATTAACTACTTAAATCAGTCTAACTAACAACACTTCTAGCAATTAACTACTTAAATCAGTCTAAAACTAACAACACTTCTAGCAATTAACTACTTAAATCAGTCTAACTAACAACACTTCTAGCAACCACAGCAAATCATTCTAACTAGATTGTCATTGCTTGTTATTATTTTGTCAGTATTATTAATTGTTCTCAGTATGTAATATATGAAATGGAGTAAATTAGTTGGAAGAAGTAGGAAAGAAGAAGAAGAGAAAGAAGAGATAGGCCTGGCAAGCTGACGTTAGCAAACTATATGCCCAAGAATATTGGTGGCCAACCACCCCTGACCCGATTTATTGTAGAAACAGGTGTATGAGAGATATAATATGTATAATAATACTAGCCACAACGTCTGTACTAATACCGGTTTCAAGGATCTAAGGATCTTATCATTTACACACGAATACTGCATTGGTATTATTTGGAGTTATCCTGAAATAATGTTTGCTCAAGGACTGTGCTACTTTATAGTGGTGGGCATATTTGAGTACTTTGGTGATCCCGAGAGCTATGCCGGCGGAAGCGTGTGCTTCTGGACCGTCATTCCAGAACAGTTTAGGTGGTTGTAGCTGGTTGTAAAGTTGCGCACCCCCTATTCCGTAACCTGGGCGTGCAAATTGCAACCGGTTACAACTTAGGTACTGGAATGAGGGCACTAGTGGCCTCCTATAGCCGGACACTGGACAGGTCGAGGTGGAGAAGCTATCGACGAAATGCAATCCACGTTCTCCCCTTTCCTTTTTCCTCCCCTACACGTGCTACTTGTCCCTTTCCTCCAATCTCCCCCCGACGTCAAATGATCATAGTTGTCGAGTACGTCGTTAAACACATTCAAAATCAATCTGAAAATGCAGACAATGCCATCTATGAGACTTGTAAAGAAACATCACGTCAAAAAATAAAATTCTCAAGGATTCATCATAGTTTTATTGTGTCTATCCCGTGCGGTTTGGAATTCTGTCCGACCGAAGTTCGAATCACTTTTTGCGAATAACCCAAAAATCATCTTGCATTGTCGAAGTGGAGTGACTCATTCAAAAAGTGACCACAATGGTGAACAGATCGAATACGCCCACCGATAAAAAAATATTAATAAAATTGATGATGGGGAATTATCCAGTTTTATTGTGGTTTTTTATTCACCGCAAACGGCTTCATACCTCTATCTGACAGTCGTGGTTATTTATCGTTGCAACCAATATCTATCTTGCGCTAAATTATTGTAAAACATCTCTGTGATAATAATTGTTGTTACACTTACATTACATAGAGAACCAATCTCTATTACCGCTAGCTTGTGGTTAAAATAAAAATGTACATATTTATTTAAAAAACAAAATGAATGTAATAATAAGGTAGGGTTCCAATAAATACAGCTGTTCGTAATTTTTCTACACCAGAAATTATTTATATCTTACACTATCACCCCCAAAGAAAGATATTTTCAAATTATTCGACAACTTGGCTCAATAATGCGTCCACGTCCCGACAATTATAATACTTTGTCTTGAACATATAAGTAAATCATATTGTTACAACACTTAAAAAAACAGAAATTCCCGAATAAAACAACTCCCAACTTTCACAACATAAATTAATAATATTGAAAAATAACATAGGTTGTGGAAAAAAAACGAAAACATGTGTGGTGTGTTGAGAAAAAATTTCTAAAACTCCCACCGGTTCGGAAACACACACACAGAAACAAGCGCAAAAAAAATGAATTTAAAATTTAACACCAAAGTCTCGATAATCATAAACCGTAACTATGGTAACAATAGGGAAGCCGCCATAATGGCTTCCCAAACGTTTACTTTTAAATTCGTGCCGTAATGAATACCGATCTGTTGTTCGTTTTGACGGCGCTAATATGCACGCTACTCCTTATAGCCACCTACATGTACTCGCTACGGGGTAATGAGTGATCTTCTCTTCTACCTCATAGCTCTTATATGCACGATTGTAATTATTTACACCTACGTGTACGCGATACGACGACGAAGGGGCTCCCGGCGAAGAAGGAATACCGTTCGAATACAGAACACGCCGAGAATTATAAACATAGACCATTACGATGACGATGATGATTTCATCTAGCGGGACGCGAGGGGTACGTAGATCTCCTAGTAAAGGCTACATTTTAGGTGGCTCGTTGGTCCAGTGGCTAGCATCCCTGCTTCCAATGCAGAAGGTCCCGGGCTCAATCCCGCTTCAGGCAGAAGTTTTTTAACTTCTAATATGGATTCAATTCCATTACTTCTTGGCTTAGGAATAAGTAAACGGTGACTTCATGGAGCCGTCCTAGCAAGGAAGCACTCAATAAATTCAAAGTTGTTCTGAATCGGCCTTGTTGATTCTGGCATTTGTCCGCAGGTGTTCGCACTGTCCAATCACTGATTCATATGTTTCGTATTTGAAATATCGATCTTTGATTGGTTATCGGCCGCTCACTCGTCGATGGTGTTCGGAGCCTACAGGGTTGGTTTAGTCACTTTCAATTAAAGTCCCCCACTGCAAATCAGTTTAGTTACTGAGTGGGTAGACTCTAAATGTGAATTTATTTATTTATATATTTAAGGCTCGTCGAACTCAGGTTGTATGTCGTTATTCATCATAAAGCCTGTCCTCTACACCAATGCTGGCTTCCTCAGGAGTAAGATGCACACATCATCATGAAAGTAATTCCGTTTTAAGAAAGTTTCGACGTCACCTATGTCGACTTCAAAATGTCGACTTAAAAATAAACTTTTACCACAAATCCGTTGTCTGCGCTTTTACTAATTCAAAATTTTTTAAAATTCATTTTCTTCGTTCACTCCGTTAAAATCTCTAAATTATTGGTACAAAAAAGCGCCAATATTTTCTGACGGTGTTGCCACGTCGTCTCTACGTCACCGCCTGGACCGCGTATGACGTCACGCGGGCCACGTGCGTGCCACGTGTGCGGGGATTGCAGACTCGTGTCGGCTCGAGTATAAAACTACCCCACGTGACCAACTTGCGGCCGAGCGGTGAGAGGAGAAATATTCATACCACATAAACAACACTTGAATCATTTGTTGGGGGGGGGGGGGGGGGGAGGGGGGTGCATGCGTACTTGCGTATTCACTACGCTATGTAGGAATAATAGCCTTCTGAAGAGAGGTTATTAGTTTCTCGAAATATTGCAGCTTTTATATCTTGTTAATGTGACTAAGAAAGATGCATAGTTCGTGAAATTCTTGAAAGTCATTTTATCAATTCGGTTCCTAAACTAATATGGCTTGTGAAATTAAGATTTGTTTGGTTTTAAAATTTATATTTAAATTTGGAATTATGGATGATACATAATGAGAGATTCTTAAGTAGGTTTAATCTGGTAGTATAGGATTATTATGATGATATGAATGATAGAAATATGATCGACAATCTTAGATAAACGTTAAATGTGTATTAAAATTAAATACGAATTAGCTATTATGTCAAAACAGTATTTTTTCTGTATACATTCCAAAAACGATGTCTATATTATTAGCTGATGATTTGAGGGCGTTTCATAAGTTTAGATCAAAGAATAAATTAAAGTTTACTATTATTTAGACGGTCGCAGGCCAATTCCCACCACCTACAACACCGACTGAAGTTTTTCCTCAGTCATAAACCGTATTTATTCTGTAACCGAGTCTTTCAAAACTCTCATGTAATTTGGTATCTACAGATTACAGTTGTAGAACGACATACGATGTCCTACAGCTGGGATATTCACTCCTTTGATAAAAGAACGAGGATATATATATAACCTTATCCGTCTAGTTGGCTCGCCATGTGTCCCGCTCTATTAAAATCCCCCCCCCCCCGCCACCCCCACCCCCACCCCCCACACATTGTCAACGAAAAGGTCAAAACACGCGATTTGTTCACGAAAAATTCACAAACAAAAATGTTAATTCTTCCTCGTGTGCGATATAAATAAAATTCATTCCATCTGTGATTCTCGTCCGAATCGATTTATTTTTGATCGACTTCATCTGCGATTTATTTCGATTTGTGTACGTCACAATCCCGATGACGTATTCCGGTTTAATAATGTCATTGGTGTAGACTAGACCGTAGGGAGAAGAGAATCACTAGACTCGCCCGTTCGTCGACGGGAGCAGCTTTCAGAAAATGCTTTGTTATTAAAATCGACAGCGCTTGGATGGATGTCAGGGGACTTTGGGAGGGGGCGTAGGGGGACGAATGGGGGGGGGGGGGGGGGGCAGAACTGCAACCCCCTTTCCCAAAGGGCTTTTGTAAAATAATGGCATTTGTGAAGTTTTAATGTCATTTGTAGCCGGAGTTACGATCGCTCGGCGTTGTTTTTCAATGTGATATGCGATATTCTACAGGGAGAGTTGTCTTTTCGAGTAAAATAATGAGTTAAATTCATCTCTCTCGCTCTCTCTCTCTCGCTCTCTAGCTCTCTCTACATTACAAGTTAACTGTTGTTTGTTATATAATTAGATTGAACGAGTTGAGTCAATTGGTTGTCGAGTTTGAAAACAATCCCGGCTAATTTGTGGCTTTTGTAAAATGATTAACGGTTTGGGTAGTGAATATTATTGGTCGGTTTTGATATTCAATAATAATTTCAGCCTGGGTGGATTCCTGTAGGGATTGTAATTTGTAATACTCTCGTCAACATGCCCTGGGGCAGAGCCATGTTTTATTGTCGGTTAGATAACGAATCAAGTTGGGTGTGTGTGTTTGAAGTACTTACAATATTTTACTTTGATATCTCAATGTTTGTGTTGTAACAAATATGCCTATGCAAAGATAATTAATAGTTTAGATTTTAGGGAACTCACTACTGTTTAGTGTAGTATATGTAAAGAGTAGTGTGTAGTGTAAAAAGACTTTCAAACATATATTGGTATGTATGTAAGAGAGTTCACATAACAATATTGGTATTCAAAATATATATTTAGTCCTTGCAGAATAGTTTGGTTATGATTTATGAATAACGCTTGAGCACACCCTCACAACTCAAAGTATTGCTTGCCAAAAATATGTTACTCTCATCAATATTATGGCTTCGTTAGAATAAAGAAACGCAAGTGATTAGATTAGCCTCATTATCCTCATTAGGCTAATCTAATATTCAAGGACAACAATGCACAACAGTGAAAAATGCACCTTAACATAACTATCAAGGACCCTTAGATAGAGCTAATCACGGCTTTCTAGATCAATTCTGAATATCATCTATTGCATAATAATGTCTGTTATATGTTGTAAAGTTAGAGTAGGTATGTAAAATGTAAAGTTTAAATAATTTTATGAAATAATTGAACATTATTCTAAACCACCCCAAACAACAACAACACCCCACACTGCCCACGCACGAGAAATCACAACACCACACTTAACATTTTTGCAAATTGCAGCTCGGCGACGACGATAAAAAATGATGAATGATTTCTGTTGATGATCTCGTGTGCGGAGCTTCTTCCCCTCACCACCAGGCGTAACAAATGAACCAACTTCCGGGTCCCACAGAGCCGGCCGGATGTGCGTAGGGTGGCCACTGTGCAACGCTAATGCGTGTGTGGTTAAAACTACTTGTTTTCCACTCTCTCTCTCTCTTTTTTTTTTTTTTAAGTTCTGTGCACATTATTATCATGGGATGAGATTATTATATTAGCTGGAGCTATATAGAGGGATGAATGTAACGTTAAATTCTACCCTATCTCGTGTGAGCATGGAGGATGCCAGAGATATTGTTAAAAAAAGCGTAACACTTTGAGATTCACCCGCAAAACAACCCCTGTGTGTAACCACGAGCCATAAAATGTTATGTCCGTTATTGTGTATGATACTTGTTCGTTAGTACTTTATGGTCACTCGGAATAATATTCATAAAGAGAAGTAACCATGTATATATTATATATATTAGCCCCGATGAAAGTATTCGCATAACGATCTCAGGTCATTGTCTACTGGCCCTTTCAACCGCGCCATTGAAAGAAAGTCAACAGATATCTGGCGTTCTTTCACACATTAGAAAATGCATGGAATTAGCTGGTCTCGTCCGCCATTTAATATTTTGACGTCGCCACTAAAATACGGTCTATAGATGATTTTCAAAATTGATCTAGGACCTTACGGTCTTCTAAATCTTCAATGACAACAATATAACAACTAGTTTTCCAATTTTATATCAAGGTGCATTTTTAATTGTGTATTTTTATCAATTACGATTTAGAAGACCATAACAAATACCTTAGTAACCAGCTGCGCTAGAATACAGGACAATCGCGGTGTTTAGCATGTAAGAAGGCGGCGAACGGCGAAAGTAGCGCATTCTGTCGGAGCGGTTCGATGGCTGCGCGACAAATATGAATTTACTATGGCGCTTCCCATAAGAGTTAGCGAAGTAGCATATGGTTTGATTACGTTTGACCTTTGCGTCCACGAGCTCGGCATTTACGTTTTAATTTGGAACATTACAACAAACATTCTCATTGATCCACTACTTAAGAAGACCGAGATATATATAGGTTAACTAGAAACCACAACAAACTATGTGTATTGCATGAAAGCATAATTTATACGTTCTGTAGGCGGAATGATCATCGACTCATTATTTATTGCTGGTATGTGGACAAGCTATCGGTGAAAGGAGGGGGGTGGGGGGGAGGTAGTGATGATTTGTCAATACAGGCTTTAAAATGTATCTACTTGAATTAACCCTTTATTATTATGAAGGCCACATGCCTCTCAATAGCATCAGCTTCACTCATAATTGCACCTTTCTAATATTCTGTACAAAATCTCAACCCGCGTGCCTGCCCAGGGACTGCTCTTACGACTAGCAGAGTCACTCTGGGCCTAATCTACCCGGGGCCAAATATAGGTTACCGCCATATTAAGTTATTATATCAGTCACTTTCTGAAAAGCTTGAAAATTGTGGAAAAGAGAAAAAAAAATTAATTACGAAAAAAACAAATTGTCATGTTGAAAAATGTTAAAGTGGATGAAAAATTTTCGATTATGTCTGCGTACATTTCATGTAAAACTGTCGTAGATACTTAGGTAAAGAAAAAAACTTGAAAATTGTGTGATTTTGAAAAATGAAATAAAAAATTAAAGTACAAAAAAAATTAAGTACAACAAGTACATATACCATGTAAAACTGTCGTGGATACTTAAATAAAGAGAGAAACTTGAAAATTGTGGGATTCGAATCGCGGACCCATATGGCACTGGACACTTGAACTCAATATACTATGCTACAACATTGGGCAATTTATTCGTTAAGCATCGTGTAACACGGGCGCCTATAAAAAGTCCGGGTTGAGCTTTTTCGGTGAATTACCAACCATAATCCAGATTAAACTTTATCCTTAAAAATGAAAAAGTTGAGAAAGTTCGAAAATCAAAAATGTGGGAGAAAAGTGTCCCCGCTCCTTTTAAAAAACGCACGCGACCAAATGTACACGATCCGTGTGCCAAACGTTCCGGGACGATTCGAAAAATTTCCAAATCCAAGTTACCCAGATAGTAACCGACGGTAACAATACAAAAACGAATGGTACATCTTGTTTGGTTCGACAGGCAGGGCCGTTTAATGTGACGCGTTAAAAACGTACCAAAATCGTCAAATCCAAATTTCGAAAATCTTTCGTCTTTGGGTGCCCGTAACTTTTAAACGGGACCATACAAATTCAAAAAAAACATACAAAAAGATGCGCCATTCAATTGACGTGCGAGCAACAGTATTCGAAAAATTAAAAAAAAACATTTGAATTTTTTACAATTTTTCCCGCAAAACCGGAGCGTCGAAGTCGCACGCAATTCAACATAAAACACGTCGGGAGGGGGTGAAGGGTGGGACTTATAAACTCAAAAAATATACCAACGTGTAGCCAAAGGCCTGGCGCCGAAAACTGTAGCGACACATTGTCGAAAAAGTCACGTGCGGGGGGCCAGCAAATTAATTTACTACTGCTTTGAATCCAAGCAATCAATTTTGATCGAACCGCTCCGGTAGTGGCGCTAGTGTCGGCTTTTCGCCACTATTTCACGGCAGTGTCCAGTATTCTAGCGCAGCTAGTTAGTAAGGTATTTGACCATAATTAACTCCGTCTAAGGGTCCTAGATCAATTATGAAAATCATCTGTATAGACGATTTTCAGAATTGGTCTAGAAAGCCGTGACTTGCTATATCTAAGGGTCCTTGATAGTTATGTTAAGGTGCATTTTTCACTCTTGGGCATTGTTGTCATTGAAGATCTATAGAGGACCGTGATTAGCTCTATCTAAGGGTCCTTGATAGTTATGTTAAGGTCCATTTTCCACTGTTGTCCATTCCTAGATCAATTCTGAATTAAGCCTGTAATACACGGTCAAACTTTTTCATCCAACTCCTTAAATTCAAGGACAAAAGCGCATCAATAAATAATTCCTATTGTTGTATTTGACTACATACTGACTGTTTTTGATGCGCTTTTGTCCTTGAATTCAAGGAGTTGGATGAAAAAGTTTGACCGTGTAATACAGGCTTTATGTACTATTATAAATCCATGATCTAAGGGTCCTTGATAGTTATGTAAAGGTGCATTTTTCACTGTTGTCCATTGTTAGGACCATTGTTGTCCATTTCTAGATCAATTCTGAATAAGATCTATTGGGACTCTAGTGATTTGCAATATTGAGTGAAGGTAGTCACAGCCTTCTTATGGGTGGCAACGTCTCTCCGATATTATCAGGGCGGCTGTGTGAGTCGAACGTTTAGAAGGCTCTGTGATCTCACCGCCGTCTCTCTAGAGAAACAAAGCCTTCTATTATTCGGTGCAAGCAGACATCATTAGGCAGGGAACGTCTTTGCGCTTCGTACCCAAACTACACTAGAGTCTTTGTACAACTAGGTACAGAAATAACCGAGTGTCAAAATGTCACGCGACAATTTATCGCGGCAACACGCGTCAAAAAGATGGAAATAGGTGGTGAGGTGAGGTATTCGAGACGAGTCGACGGGAAATAACTTATTTGTGTGTACAGTTCGTGTTGTGTTGAGTTGTGTTCTCGAGGGAGGGGAGGGGGGATGTCAACAACATGTTGGGTGCCCTCGTTGCAGACCGCTGCGATGAAATGTATTTTGAATATACGAAACGAACACAGTTTCAAGAATTAATTTATATTGGCTGCACTAATGATTGCAAAATTTGAAATTTTTTAGTTCGTACAAAAAATACAATCGTCCGATATTTGTAACTTTTTCAATAAATTGTGTACGTTCTAAAAATGTGTTAAATTGGGGAGGGTTTTGCAGTGAGACTGTGTATGTACTCTCTGTCGTTAAATTAAGTAGCATAATACGTCATAAACACAATTCATTAAGAGTGAGGTGAGATTACCTATAGGAAGTTCAGTAATACTAATAATACAAAAAATCGTTTTAGAGTGCAGATATTTTTAGTTTTACATGGTTTGAAGCTGCACCCTCTAGTTATGTGACCATCGTCGAGCATAAAGAATATGACTGATTATAAATAATATAATATTAAATGAATAAGTATGATATGATTGTCACAGGGGTAAGGGGTGGTCACATAGTGAGAAGGGGAGCGTCAAACTAAGAAAACCTCATCTACATTCAGCTACAATTCAGTTCAATTATTGCAATAACAGTTGCTCATTATTGCCTTCTACAAGGTCTCTCAATTGATACAAGTAATAAAATTCACAACAATGTTTGCTAACAGCTGTTTTGTATGTAGAGACGAGTGTATTAATAAACAAAATTGTTATATGACTGTGGCGGCAACTCAAAGATGTTCCTAATTAGCTCACAAGATGTCGTCTCACACGACATTAGTGAGTCAATACGCCGCATCTCCATTAAAACGCACAGACCATTGTTGTGTGAGACAGACATACTGGGAGCATTGTTGTGTGGGACAAACTGTATAGAAACAAACTGGGAGCATTGTTGTGTGGATTGTGGCAGACGAGATAATTAAAATTAATGAAACATTCTATCGGACGATTAATCCAATTAAAATTGGCGCGTCTTTGATTGTAATGTGCACGAGTCGCCGGTTTGAACAATGGTTTCGTTATTGTATATTGGAGGAAGGTTCAATGTGGTCGAAAAGGTGCATGATAAACTGATGGAACAATGTTCCACTAAAGAACGAGAGACATTCTCGCTAAAGCAGCGGCGTTTAAACTTCTTCATTTGTGTCCCAATCCTTATTCCTGGAAATCTTTGGGTCCCAACACCCCTACCCAAAACGATGGTGTGAATCGTACATTGTAGATCAAGTTTGACTTTTTTCATATATAAACGCGTATGGTACATAGACGAAATATCAACGTTTTTAAAGTTGCCTTCGATGAAAGAACAAGTATGTAAAAAATGGTTTTAAAAATTAAAAGTACAATTTGTGCAATATTTTTTGTTTTAAATAATGTGTTTTGAATAAATTTTGGTTGGTGTCCGAAATGAAAAATCTCCATGTCTGCGACCCAGACCCCAAAAAATCCATGCTCGAGAAGGTTCGTCATCCTTGCCTCTAAGTACCACTCCGCCTGAACATAAATAAATATCTTTATTCGTACTCTCATTTACCCCAAGTTGTAGCTTCTCTGACAGACGGGCAAGACATGCACAGTCGGGTCAAGTATACGATTTGTTTGTTACGGTCGCTATGGAGTTTGTTTTATTATGGAAAATAGCATTTAATAAAAAAATGTCATTCTTCTTCTTTTTTCGAACATCCATAGTTGGAACTTATGCCATCCTCTGCCTAGTTGCCCAATAAAGGTTTGCCCCATATTTCCTTCTTGCTATATTTTGCCCCTTTATTAGATCCCTTTCTGCTGTCAGGGAGACACATCATATTGCAAGATGTTCCGTGTCCTGGTCTTGTTCTTTGAAGAGTGGGCATAGCATGACCTATAATAATTCCCGTATGTCTCGTGTTGTTTTAGGTACTACGAGACGGGAAGCTTCAAGGCTGGGGTTATAGGCGGCAGTAAGCCCAAGGTCGCAACCCCCTGCGTCGTGGATGCAATCGCCTCCTACAAGAGAGAGAACCCCACCATGTTCGCCTGGGAGATCCGGGATCGACTCCTGGCCGAAGGAATCTGCTCGCAAGACAACGTACCAAGCGTCTCCTCCATCAATCGGTGAGTAATCGAACCCTAAAGGGCACCTTTATTAGTTTTATAACATTTGCTCTTGTTTTGCTTCTCTTCAGTGAGATTTAAATAAAAAAGAATGATGAAACAGACTCAAGAGGTTTAAGAGTTAGGGCGGTTTACATTCATTCGCGTGACGTCACGAATACCCAACATTTTAGTTGTTGCATTCAAGGGGCTTCAACGAGATATGTTTTATAACAAATTATCAATAAAAAATAATTTTGTGACCAAAATGGAACTATCGTTTCTCTTATTTTGTATTTTTGGCGTCTGCTATTGCGCAAGGTTTGATAAATTTAGAATTTAAGATAAAAATTGATAATCCTTAATTTGATAGACAGTGGGCACAGATTTGTATAATTATACCATTGTCTATTTTTTAAACAGAAAATGATCTATGGAAACACGCTAACAAAAACGTGAGATGTAAATTTACAAATCGAGCAAATATTAATAATTTGAGAGGAAAGTGGAAGGAAGACATTTAAAGTTTGACTTAGATTGGGACTCGAAGAATAGATTATGCAGGATACGACGAGGAAAGAATTCAGTGTTTCCTCCAACCAATCAAAGAACACCCAACGTGAAGCTTAGTGATGATAACATTGAATAAGCTTGTTATATACAAGGTGTGTCATTGTGTTTACCTGTAAGTAAAACATCTTTCACGGTATATGGATAGAATCTCCTCAAAGGATTCTTTTCTTCCATGGGGATTTGCTCGACTCGACGACGAGGGGTGTTTCCTAATTTTGCTCCAGATTGTACAGGGGATGTTGGAGGGCTCTTTCAGTTTCTATGGTGATTCCGAGAGAGAGTAAAAGCCAAGACCCCCACTCTCCCTCCCCCCCCTCACCCCCCCCCCCCTCATCCAACCGTCGCGCTCGTTTGCTGTCGCACACCGCAAAATGGCGGTGGTTTCATCTTGCCGTACGACGTAGAACCAACACTTACTGTGGAATAAACTCATCTCGGAGGAGTTAATGTTATAGACTTACCTGGAGACTTAAACCGGTGGTTTAGTTAACCTGCGGTTTAATAGTCCGCGACTTTAGTTTTTATCGGTTGGTATACAAAATTGTTAGAATAATTGTAATAATTTCATTGTAATTTGTAAGCAGCGTTATTATACAGTCATCTGATCATACTTTGTATGAATCATTGTGGTATAGACCAAGAAAGTGTCCATAATAGAGAAACCATTGAAGCTATCAGAACCGAATGATAATTTCGATTCTTAGAGAGTTGATAATCTTTATGTTACATTAATTTGTCACACAAAGAAGAGAAAGTGGAAGATCGGTCGTCTCGATAAAAATTACCAATGTTTACCAAGTAAATATTTTCAAAAATGTTCTCATATTGAGCTTAAATCTTGTATATTTTGTTTGTGCATGAGAAAAAAACAAACGAAACAACTTTGCAGAGAATACCATCTCGAAAGCAAATTGTGTTTAAAAAACGTAGTGTGATTTTTGCCTTCGTCAATCAGGAATGTCTTCTGGTAGCGTGACTATGAATTTACATTTACATATTCTTATAATTTTCTTTCATTTTATGATAAACTTATTAATCGCACACTCGAAGAACCAAAACAAATATGTAAATGTACAGTATTTTTATACGTTATTTCTGTACATGTGATCATTGTCTGATTAATACACATTAAATTAGCCATATAGTCTGTTGGGAAATTACACTATCGGGCATCGACGAGTGGTGCCCCTTTCGTCAGGCAATAAAACCAAAGATTAGAGCAAATAGAACAAAAGTTTGACAGTTAATTTAATCAGTGACTCCCTTGTGATAGTGTAAGTAAGGGTCCCTTTATAGTCTTTAATTGAAGTGGCCCTTAGTCCCCGAGCGACTGTCCATTATGGGACTGCACATGTTTGGAGGTGTTATGCGCAGGGGCTGGCCCTCCCCCCCTCCCCCGCCCCTAGAGGGCACTTGCTCACTCCCTTGAGGATCAAAAACAAATCTCAACGATATTGGGTTACATTAGGCTGCATTTGAGTGCTCGATGAGTTCTGTCAGTAGATGTTGATGTAATAGCTGCGATTTAAAATTCAATTTTTATGGAGTTTTCATTATAGTTTTTTTTCTACGATATTCATTGACAGTTGTGGTATATTTTAATAAAAATTTATCGAGAGACATTAAAAATACATCGACTGATAATAATACAAAAATGACGTATATTTTATCAGTAGAATAAAATTAATCAATTTTGAAAAATGGTTTTTAAGAAAGTATTCTAGTAAGAAACATAGGTAGTATCATAAAGGCGTGCAAATGTCTAGATGAGCCTGGAAAGTAGATATTGTTTTGAAAGATACGACGGAGGCTAATCGAGACGTCAAGCGTTTGATATATGAAACGCTAAAACGACCACAAAAAGAAAACTCGAGGTGCAAATTTCCTCTCCCATCAAGTGAAGAAGATTTAGCGTCAGAAGCGAACCGAGATTTGTTCTCCCCAAACGAAGTGTTATAAATCCTATCGCACTTTAAGAAAGTCCCCTTCCTTCTTCTTTCGTTGCGATCGTCTTTCTCCATCCCACACGTCTTCTGTATCTTCTCTCTCTACGTTGGTTCCCCTCGGTCTAAGCAGTGAGATCAATAAGAAGTAAGCCTGAGTCTTTGCTCAGACTGCCTGCCTGCCTGTTTGCCTGCCTGTTTGCCATCCACAACCTACATATCACATTCAAGTATTCATTACACATTCACAAGTAAAAACTATACCCTTGCGGGAGAGAAACGGGAAAACTGTGAAGATCCGTGTAGACTTATGGGTCTGGATTCACAAGAGTCTTTTTCTGGTCTTAACTCTATAAGAACCTCTTATGAATCCAGGCCAATATCTGAGGATAGATTTTAAAAAACATTTTATTGGAATTGTTCATTGCGTCTTTGTACCTACCAGGAATAAGTCACTTCTTCGTGTGACCTGGGTCTGGTGAGCTTCTAACTTGGGCCGGTCTTAGAGTTAAGACCAGGAAAGGCCGAATGCAAAGTCCAGACTCAAGCCTTCCTCAACTCAGCCTATCCTCAGCCTCGCCTAACCACCAATCACAGAACAGCATTGCTATGCGGACGGCTCTGTGATTGGTGGCTTGGTGAGGCTGAGGAGAGGCTGAGTTAAGGAAGGCTTGAGTGTGAGCTATATGCATTCTACACTTAGACCCCTTGTGAATCCAGACCTTCGTCTTCAGAGCTGATGCTTCTATTATGGACCTACCCCTATCGGTATTGTGCTCGCGATATCATTGAAGGGTTTCTGAAGTTTTTCTTGTCGGTCGTATGACCTTACATTAGCTACTAGCGTCTGACAAGTGACCATAACAGGTGCGATGTTCTGGCAAAACGTTGGTCTTGCAGAATTTAAACCATGGCATTTAAGATCTTGGGTCGAAAAGTTGTAAGGTGTATGACTAGATCTAACTCTCAAAATCCTGTATCCAATCAATGGAATCCTATAAATACATCGGTATTAATAATTATATATTCCTTATTAATGATCATCTATAATATTTCAATAAAATATGAACAATCATTTTACACCAACTAGATGGCAAACTGAAATGAGTGTGTATGTCTATTATACGGCCGCTCACTAAGATGTTTGGTTTTGATATCTTTGAAACCAAACAATTTATACCATTTAGAGTAGGAGTATGAAGGGTAGTAAAAAATTCCAAATTTGGCAATTGTGGATTCAACATCATATGATATGATTCAGATTACAATACCTTATAAATATTGCATCTCACATTTAACGGCTGAGAAATTTAAACTCAGAATAGTCTAATTTATTACTCAACAATGTTATACATCAACCATTTTAAAATCTAACAAAGCAATTTAAATTAGCATTATTTTCCGGGCAACAGTCATAATAGATCCATTAAACAAAATCACATTTGAAAAGCTGTCGCATGTTGTTCTCCGAGTGTCGCCGAGTGAATGGGTTCGGCCATGTGAAGCGAAGGGTTTCCATGTGTCAAAGTGTGCCGTATGGCCACTCAATGAATGCCGGTTAGGTTCAGCTAGGCTTACAAGGGTGGCCAACCATGTGGAATTAAAGTGAGAATACGTAAACAGTTGGCAGCGACGACAATCGACGTCGCATTTGATAAGTTAATTCAGTGGAGATTTTCTACACTACATTAACGCAGGAGATGATAAGGGTGACGATTTGGATTTTTACTTGTCGACGTGAAATGGATGTTTGTTGAGCAACAGATGGATGAAAGTTTTGAAGAAAATATTACTGTAACCCTACACATCACAATAGCTTATCTATATGAACAGTTTGTCATTTACTTATCTGAGACAGTTCATTTTTTCTCGCTTTCTTGGAACAATAATGCATTCTACTTTTAGTTGCTTATATAGCCCACACACAATTTTTTCCCCTACATGTGCTTTTTTTCATAATGGTTACGAAATTAATAAATCGAAAGTTTTCAACTGTTGTTTGTTACTTCAGTAAAGAAAAGAATAAAATTATTTGCTATTTAATTGAAATAAATTGAATTAAACAAGCCATTTAACTATACAAAAGGTATATGTAAAGGGGTATGAGTTTGACACCACATTACACTCTAATCTGCCACTCAAAACAAACAAACAAACATATGCGCCCTTGGGGTGTATTTGTATAGTTTATATTTGCAACGTGGAATTAACTCTAAGAAGGATCAAGAGTACACTAACGCTGTTCGTTAACTTACACCTTCTTACACTGAACATGATATAACGTCTGCTAATAATGTCGCAGCAGTTAAAAGCTTTTTTAAATTGGTGTTTCTATGAATATTCATTATGTTATAACTGAGACGAGGATTTTTGCGTTCGGATATTTTAGAACTTGTTAATGTGAAAGGAGAATAATTTAATGTTCTTTTGAGCATAAAGAAGCATAAAAGCATTAGAGATGTTATTATATAACCTTAAAGTGTTGATTATTTTTCAAAGTACCCCTATAAAATCATACGGATTTAAAACATGAACACAAGGTTTAACTATTTAATCACAATGACATTTCACAGAGGATTGTACTGTTACTAAATATTTCAAAATTTAATTTAGTTAGTTCTAGAGATAGTGGTAAAGTGTAGTTTTTATGGTATGCATATAACTTAAAAACCGTGTAATGTAAATAGTTTTGTACGTACATTTAAAATATCTTACAATATAAAATATTTTAAAAATAGTATACGGGTAGATGTTATCAAAATCTATAAACATTCACAAAAATAATTGCGAAAATATATTACGATTGTATCAAATTAGACAAATTGTCGATCGGACAATTCAATTTCTATTAGCCAACCCTACTCTATTTTGTTTTCATGGAACTTAAATTTAAAACAGACACAAAAGAACGGTTACCTGGAGCAACAAAAACAATTCCAACCGGGTCTTGCAGCCCTACGTAGGGTACCGACACTCTCTAGGCCCCGTGTTCGATACCCGGTTGGGATAAACCTTTTAATCAATCGATATTACTTTATTAAAACCTCCATAAATTCTTTCATAATCATATTGAATGTTAGCGAGTTCCGCCATTTTGTTTACAAATCTAACTATCCGGTCGGCCATTTAATTAATTGTTTCAAAATGGCGGTGGTTAACAACGTGTTCCTAATTCACGGCAATTACCATGAAAACATCCTCAATGTAGAACTTACATTAACTCAACGATCCCCCCCGTGGTTTTTTTTTTAACTTTCAAATGTTTCTCATCAATTTGTGAAGTAAAAAGCGTTGGGTCGTAAGAGGGTGGTGGGCGGTACAGCCTAAACCTCAGGGGTAGAATCCAAGATGGCCACTATGCAATCTCGAAAGAGAAATGGTCTCTTTACGAGGCCACATAAAACCAGCGACAGTGAAAAACTCGGCTCTCTTACTACTGACGACGTCACAGGCAAAGTGTTCCGTAAGAAACATTTGACAAACCTGCGGGAACATTTCAAAACTAAACTCCGTGTCGTGTTAACTTGATATCTACCCCAACGTTCTCGACTTGTGGACGTGTCGTGTTGTTTTATGCAGGGTTGCAACATTTCTGCAAGGGTCTGAATGTACCGTTTACAAAAAAATATAATTTTAATAGAGGAAAAATGTGAAAAGTTTATTTTATGAAAGTTTTTAATAAGGATATCAAGCAACATCTGAAGGTGTTTTGCATGCACACTAACAATTGAATTTGTACCAAAACTAATGTATATAAAACTGTATTGTAAATTGAAATCGAATTGGTCAATTGCAACGGTTACCTCGCAATGTTAAACCACGCACATGTCACGTTGTTTTATTGATTTCTTGAGAAAGCTTAAAGATATTGAAAAGTTGATTCTAGACTTAGTTTTTTATATTAAACCCGCTACAAATTTAATTTTAAAACTTGTCAAAATATTGAAAATACTGCTACATTGTTATTTCCGTTCTTAATTAAATAATCTATAATTAACGAATCACAGATATAAAAATCGTAAAAATTATAATGTTTCAAAGTTTATGTATTCAAGTGTTAGCTGATTTAATACCAAACATTTTGATTGTATCACTTTTTCAATATCTTCAAGCGTTCTCAATATATCAATAAAATAACGCTAAATTTGTGAGGATAAACCATTGAGAGGTACCTTTTGATTATTAGCTTTACTGGACACACAAACCACGACAGACCAGATGTCTCCTCTGTTATCTGTGTATTATCTTGTTCCCAATCATCCCTCATTACCAACTACCCTATCATCTCATCCTCGCACCATCAAAGTTGACCATACCGCCCTCGGAATCAATACCCCGTCTACAAGTTGCGATAGGGGGTGAGTTAGCACCGAGCAACTCCACTCGATGATAAAAGCTTTATCTTAACTCCGTTGTCATCATCTGCTAGTTACAGCGCACTTACTTGCTATGGTAATTAGATTAAAGCTAGTCTATGTACACTCACTGCAGGTTCTATAGGGCAAGCAGCAACACCAAAAGACAACAATGAAACAAATTAATTGAATCGATGGACAAACGACAAGCTGTCAAAAAATAATTTCATCTGATTTTGGAAAACAAAACACAAAACAAACAAATTCACATATAAAACTTTCACTTAGTCGTTGTCTATCATTACAAGTTTTAAATGGCGAGCAGTTACTATTGCTTCACTTGTTTTTATTTCTATGGATGCAATTTTATTATTTTGACAGCTGATTGTTTGTCCATCAGTTCAATTCATTTGTTCCATTGTTGTCTTTTGGTGTTGCTAGTGCCCTTTGGGGGCGGTTTAGAATATTTATCTTGCGTTCATCAACCGAAGCGGTTCAGCGGTCGTGGTCGATTGGGCGTTGTCTAGTAAACAGTGGTTCCTGCGTTCTAGGTTCGAATCCCGGCTCGGGCATGATATTCATGTATCACCCACTCATCATCTCGATTACCGTCGTTGCCAACATATCATTATCACCTGTCTACGTTGATAATCACTTTGGTATTTTCTCCGGGATAACGTAACCATTTAAGGGCGTATCTCAAATCTCTATTTTGGCCTGCTTCGCCTACTTCGCGAACTAACAAAACAATTACCAATTGTTAAAATTAATTGTTACTAATAGCGTAGCTGACTAAAGTCAAACATAAATTAAAAAAATATCAAAAATAAAAGTAAGGACATAAATTATCGAAAAACATCGATTTGAGACACAGCCTAATACTCGTCAAAAATTTAGACGGTTTGGGAACGCCACCTGTAAAATTACTTTTTTATTGATTAAATGGAGTTTTTTTTTTCCCTGGCGCTGATAGTTTAAGTGGGAAGTGCACCGGTACTTAGGGCAGGAGTATTTGGGCTCCATCCCTAGTCGGGAAAACATTTCTTGTGTGAAATGTGTAGTTTAATCTGTAAAAAATAAAAACTTATTTAATGCCCCAACGGAAGTATATTCGCTTATACCGACGTCAGTTTCTTATCTAATGCTCCTTTCATGCTCGCTAATTCAAAGAAAGTCAACCGATTCTTGGCGTCGTCATTTCACACATTCGACTCATTGATTGGCGGCTCCGACTCACTCATCTATGACGTCAGTATTCACAAGGTTGCTGTGGAACCACTTGAGTATGGGGTCCCAGTTTTCTCTACCCCCGAGCATACCGCGCCACCCCTCGTACAATGGCTTTGAAGCAGATCCTGGTAATCTGGCTCGGCCGATATGATCACTTCACTACTCCAACTTACACCTTGTACACACAGGGCTTAGTGGGCGCACCACTCAAAGAGGTTGTGATCCGTTAAGCCAATCAGCTATCACTTTACAACACACTCGTTTATTGGGATGTTATCGCCCTTACAGCCACTGAGGGGGTGACCGTGTGTGGGTGGAGGGCTCGCTAAGGGTGTGACAGCTCCGTTCTTTGATAGTCGCCTAGGATTCAATTAAATGGATAACTTAAAAATTAAAAAAACAGTACCTAACTGAAATCATGTTATATATAATATTATTACATACATTCAATACTATTTTAGGAGCGTATAATATATTGTGTAAATATGTAGATAGATCAACAAATAATAGGTAGATTTATGAAGAAAACTAGAAATTAAATACAAACTCCGAAATTAAATACCAACCGCGACTGGGAATCGAACCCAGGTATCCCACTTGCCGGGTGGTCGCCTTGACCCCTAGACCACCGGGACTGAAAATTTAATGTCTCAATATTGTGCATAATAACTTCTATATCTATAACATCTATATCTTTAATATCCATCTAAATAATAGGTAGGCTAATACAATATTATAGAAAATACTTGAAACTTCATATAGAAGTCCAGAAAAGCGAGTATAACCGTGGGGGGGAGGTTGCAAGCGAATAAAACATTAAAAACAAGTTAATAAATGCAGCAGCCGTCAATACATTTGATGAATGCATTAATTAATGCGATACAGGATCAAGTTCTGTTATAAACATTCTTCGGTCAAAAGAGTTAACAAACAAAACACTACTTCAAAATAAATGTTTGTGTTTATAACAGACCTTCATGATGAAATGATTGCATTTAAATCTCTGAATGAACCACTGTCGAGTTTGCAGCAGCTGCCGCGGCTACCTACCCCACTGAATGGCGTACACAACAAAGTATTATGTCCCTGCTTGAGAGGGGGAGGGGGGGGGGGGGGGGGGTCGCAGTCAAACCAGGAATTGATGGACTCTTGCTCTCTTCATAGACATCCCGATCTGAGCTCTTTGACAATTGACACTCTGTGCGTGTATGGGTTGGTTATTGTTGTCATTGACAGGGTAGCCCGCCTCGGTAGTGGCAGCTGACACATATATATTCTGGACAAGAACTCAATGCGAAGTCTGCCCGAGTGTCCGGATATTGAAACCTCATTAAATAAGATTGAAACACAGAATTAAAAGAAATCAGAATGATTACATTTGAATGATACATACAACACTTAAACATTGGTTTTTAACCCACTGGACCATTAATTCACATGCCCACCAAAATTAACCTAACTGGTTGTAAATTACTGAATTTCGAAGTTATAATGTACCTGATTGATGTAGGCTACTTAGTCAAAATGTGTGTGACGTTTTAGTTTCACTTTGCCAAATGTTCAGGAGAAAACGGAGTATTCACATTCAAAAGTATAACCGTTTGCCGTTGTGGGCTCCACATCCCAATAATACCCAAAAGTTTTGTAATAATTATTGCTTGTCATGAACACCGTCTCGAATAACGCAATTGTGTAATCATGCATGAAAAAGTAAACACAATTTTTGAAAGCAATATGAAAGAATGATACTACTGTGAAATGCAAACAGAACGAAAGAGCCTAAGCGGCATAGGGAGTATTCACGTGACGTCACATCGGCCATATTGGAGGCCGCCTATAGTACTATTTCAAGTTTCATTTAGCTGTCAATAGAAAACGAATTATATTGTTTACGGGGAAATATGACAAGCTTGAACACGTATATCCCCCGATATAGCGTACGAAAATGATTATTGTATGCTTTTGTAAACGATTAAAAGAGTAATCAAGACAATAGAGTTTGTTTATGTTGATTTTATTTTTAAGTAATAATAGCAAACCAAATTTAGAGAACAGTTGAACTTGCATCAAGCGCCAGCTGAAACATAGTAAAGGCTGGTCCACACAGATTTTTTAAGCATAAGATTTAAGGTTTTAAGACGTTGTTTTAAGAACAACAATCAAAACAATGTCTTAAAACTAAAACTTTGTGTGAACGCCAGTACGTGTTTCCTATGATCCAACTTTACGACTACGCATTAAACCTTAAATCTTATGCTTAAAAAATCTGTGTGGACCATCCTTAACAATGAACTACCAATCACAGCCATTGTGGCCTCCAATGTGGCCACCATGCGCAGTACGTGAATACACCCTAGAATCTGAGGTCGCTATGCGAATACTTACGTTGATGCTGTTGAATACAAAAAACTAAACAAAAAAGTCGAGCAATTTTCTTACACACATCTATAGGGTACTTTCTTGCAAAGTGTCCCCTCCGCTCCTCTTATGACCGGCACTGTACTTATATCAGTTTTACCGCAGCCATTTTCTCGGCAGCACCGACTGGGAGGGCTGGGACTCTCTTACGATTTATACACGTATAAAACTTTGTTCTTAGTGAGATTGTCTAGGGAGCGATAATAGCGACGCCGAACGGCACATAAGGGAACCATTACACTTAGATTCAGACCAAGACGTCACCTTACAAATCTTTTTAGAACTAAATTTCATTTCCCGAGCCCTCTTCAAGAAAACGCGCGCTCGCGATAAAGAATAGGAGCAATTTCGTATAAAGGCGAAGGAATTTCGTATAATCTAATAAAGTGATTGGTTGGTTGGTGGTAGAAGCTGAGGTGAGACAACGGATGAAGTTCTGGGTGTGACGTACTTGAAGTAGTTTAGGTATGTAAACATATCGAAAACATAAACGCACTTTGGGAAGATATTAAACGCAAATACTCAATTGTTTGCAAATCTAAGGTTGGAATTCATAGTCGGCCCCTACACCTAGGGGCGCCCATTGTTACCAAGGTAACAGTTGTTTCCATGTTATTTCCCATAAACAAAACAAATCCATAGCAACAATGGGTGCCCCTAGGTGTAGGGGCTGACTATGAATTCCAACCTAAGTATACCTGAACAGGCTACACTAAATGAATAGAGATCACACGGAGTATTTTAGAAATTATATAAACAAAGTAGATAACATACCCATTTTTACTATCTATGTAAACGTTTTGAGAATGTTTTGATGTTGTTTTGTGGCAAATGTTTTGCAAATGTTTTGAGGCAAATTAAAAAAACAGTTATGAACACCTTGAGTCGATTCATCGTTATCGTTAAGGGTGGGCTACGTGCCAGTTTTCCCTCATCTTCTTCACCATCATCCACCAGTCACCATATATATTTAATGAGCAACAGTGGAGGCTCGGTCCTGTTGAAACTATATAATATAAATAATAACATTTCTACACTTAAGAAATTAAATATTGCTGTAGGACGATAAATCTTTCAATCATAGGTAACAAAAGTATCCATACATTGAACAGTAGAACTAGCAGCAACTATACTGATGTCAACAACTTCCAGCTGGATAGGGAGGGAAAATCTACTTACTTAGTTGGGGTCTGTATTTCCCTAATGTAGCTAAAGGGTAGTTTATATAGTTCCCACCTTATTGAACGTAACTCGAGGGTATCGATATCATTTCCAATACAAACTGCAATGAATGGAATAGTAGGGAACAAAAACTATAACGGTATAAGACTGCAACAAGAAGTCAAAGGGAATGGAACAAAAATCATTGAAAAACATCAAGAAACACAACGGAAAAAGTGCAACGAAAATCAGTTCCCAACGTCGTCCAAGATTGCGGTAAATTAAATCAGCAGGTTTCTAAACGTTCTTATATATGCCTACATCATTCTCTCTAAGTGTCCTAGAATGTCCGTATAAGAAGCCGCCATTATCGCATTGATCGGGAACAACACACCGGGTTAAAGTGTTGAAAACCAATCTCTACAGAGTAAAAAGCGAACCCTGAAGATTCTCATTGTTTTCCGTATCGGTGGGCCGCTCAACGGTTAACATTAGTTGTTTGTTGTTCCGGTTGAGGCGCTGTAGTCGCTATACTTGTCGTGTGGAGCGCCAGGAACACACGGACGCCAGGAACACACGGGCGCTAGGAACACACGGGTTTCATAAGAACACACGAACGCTAGGAACACACGGGTTTTATAGGAACACACGGACGCTATAGGAACATACGGACGCTAGGAACACACGGGATTCATAGGAACATACGGGCGCTAGGAACACACGGGTTTCATAGGAACACACGGACGCTATAGGAACATACGGACGCTAGGAACACACGGATTTATAGGAACATACGGACGCTAGGAACACACGGGTTTTATAGGAACATACGGACGCTATAGGAACATACGGACGCTAGGAACACACGGGTTTTATAGGAACATACGGACGCTAGGAACACACGGGTTTTATAGGAACATACGGACGCTAGGAACACACGGGTTTTATAGGAACATACGGACGCTATAGGAACATACGAACGCTAGGAACACACGGGTTTTATAGAAACATACGGACGCTAGGAACACACGGGTTTTATAGGAACATACGGACGCTAGGAACACACGGGTTTTATAGAAACACACGGTTGCTAGGAACACACGGGCGGTAGGAACACACGAGCTTTATAGGAACACACGGACGCTTATAGAAAGAATGGGATTTTTGTCGTTCCCTACCTGTAGGGGCGCCCGTTGTTGCCACGTGACTGTTTCATACATGTTCTTTCACATATAGAAAACATAAATATAGCAACAGCGGGCGCCCCTAGGGGTAGAGGGCGACTATGAATACGGACCAAAACAGAGCTGGGCAAAATACTAAAAAGAAATGTAGTTAAGATATACAATTCAATGCAAGTTTGGAGATATGTATTTTCGATACAAAATACATTTTGTATTTAAAAAGTACTCAAAATGAAATACATTTGCTTGCGCTGTAATGTTGTTTCGGGAAATAAGGAAGACATTTCCCAACAAGATGATTTTATCAAAAAGCGAGAGATTTTCAGTGTGTTGTATCTATGTTTTATTTATTACAGTAAAACCTTTGATGATAACTAACAAAAATGCACCTCAAATATAATTTTCAAAATTAAATCACATTTAACGTTTCAATTATCGAATCCGATGCTTATATAACACACAATCACGAATCGAACCGCTGCATCCGTTTATTTAAGGTTAGCCTCACATCCGTTTCAATGTGACAAACCCAATAATCTAATACACTATTTCATATACCAATGTTGGCAGCACTTTTCCTTCCGCCCAACGTTCGTTCTATTGTGAATTCCAATTGCGTCACTTCAACCAAATCATAGTTATATGAATCGTATCTCTATGGACAACAACGAATACAATGAGTCATATTTTAAACGCGAAGCTAGGCCACTAAATTAACTGCGCCAATTCGCGTATAAATCAATGGAAATGGATTCGTTGGACGCGATCAACCGAGTTATGAATCGGCTAATTGCTTTCGACTTCCGATGTTCTGGTTTTATAACTGTAGCCAACATAATAAAAGCAAAACATTTCGCGGTTAACTGTATATCAGCTATCTACGTACCTCGTTATTCAGACATGCACGAGTGTCGCGATCTAGCGTGGGCGGTTTTTAACTAGAATATTTTACCCTGTATTCGTTAATATAATGTTTGTTTTAAAAAGTTGGCCCAACGTAAGTATTTTCATGCTTACGACATAGCTGAGTCCACTAGTACCAACTTAATTTTGTACTTCACTGTCCCACCACCTCTCTGTTCCTTTGTACTATAGTACAGTACTTGTACTCGTAAAAAAAAAAAAAATTGTTATTCAAATAAAATTTCAAAATATAAACGTGAATGTATATATACTAAATATCACTACATTATCACATTAAGAGTAAAGGATAGTCTCTACGTCAAAAACCGCAGAGAATGTTCATTATTAAATTATATCTCAAGATTGCAACAAGAAATCGAAAATCTAAATCAGCAGCGCACTTTGCTTTGGTAAGCCCTACAGACTGAATAAAATATTTTGACCATAAGCGTATAGTATTTTGATTATAATTCGTTAATTAGTAATACAATTAATTATTTATAAAAAAAAAAAAAACTGATTATAATATGTCACGACTTAGAGCATTCAATGTGTAGGGCTTACTAAACCACAGTGCGCTGTTGATTCAGATTTTCGATTTCGAAGCCCATTCATGTAAAATAATTTTAAAATGAAAATTTTGTGCGGTTTTTGACGTTGAGGTATTCTTCCCTGTTAAAGGTTATAAGTCATAGATTTAAATAAAATAGGTGACATTTGTAGTTCTTGTATAACAGGTATTTTCCATAATCTATTAATAAGACATACAAGAGTCGGAACACAACTTGATCCACACAATTTTTAACTTGTTAACTGGGAGCATGTTGAATGCTGACGTGTTTATCTACGTATAGCAACTTATATCGGCGTCGCTTTATTTTTATGGCACCGCATTGCGGGGTCGATATATTATTTCATGTATTTGTGGCTTTTTATCAACCTTTCCTTTCCAAGTTCAGCCCGCAAATTGTTTTCTGGACATTAAACGTATTAAACCTGGTCGAATGTTCATTTACGGTATATGTGTGCTCTACCCAAGGTGGAATATGTTACCTGTGAATGGTTATACAACATCTATAGATTTTTAATTATATTAAAATGTTTTATTTTTATAAAATTAATTTGCAAAAGTAAAGATTGGCCTATAGAAAGATCAGCCTATAAAAATGGAAGCATTAAGTCGTCGTAAATTAACAAAAATTACTTCAATTAAAAATAATTCCTCGCATATAAACGAAAACGATGAAACCACGATCACTAAAATAAGAGAAAAATGTGTAAAGTAATAAAAAAAGATGTTTTACGTTTCTTTGACAAACGTGATCATTAAAAAAGTTAGAAAGTGCCTTTAAGTATTTAAAATCAACATAAGCTTCATAAAAAATAAAAAATCGAATAATAATCAAACCCAAAACGTTCTGCGTCAGTGTTTCAGAAGCTAATAATCCAGAATTCAAAACAAAAACTATAAACATAAACTACCGAAAAAACGTACGGAAAAGTCGTATTTGTATTAAATTCCCGTCAACCGTGAACCTGTAAATCCCCCCCCCCCCCCCCTCTCTCACCTGTAATCACGTCAAAACTATCTCCCCTCCCCTCCTTCACCCCTCCCCCGGTCGCGGCTTATTACAAACCAGAGTGTGTTGACTGAAGTCATCTAATCAGCTGTTTGCACAACCGGAAGTTGCACCAACACTGTCCGTCTGTCTGTCTGTACACCTGAAAACCAGTGCAGCATAACCGGGATTATATTATTACAGTTCTATCGAGAGATTAGCAAATATTACAACTCCCCCCCCCCCCCTCCTACCCCCCCCCCCCCCCCCCCACACACAGGACACTTCACGAGGTAGCGCTTATCTAACTCACGCAAGTTTCCCTCTTGGTGTAGGCCCACACTAACCGATTACATTTTACAATTAGATTATGTTTATACATTACGAGTACAACTAATTATGTTCTTTTGAAATTTGTTACAAAATCATTTGTATACTACCACATAGACATTGTTAAAACACATTTGTATTTATTAAGTATGTTTTGTTTTCATTTTTGTAATTAGTATGCTGGATCAGACAGCTGACAATAAATTGATTTCATATCAGTGTTTTCTTCTTTTTATCGTTCCATGGACGATTCTTTGAAACATCTCTAGATATTTTCCAGTGCAGTTATAAAGCTGTTATACCAAAGGAGAGGGCAACCAGTTATTGTAGTTAAAACATTGACATTATTTTAAAACTGTGTCTGAGATGGAGGTGAAAGCTTAAAAGTGATTAGTTATTACTTAGTTATTATTATTTTACACATTCGTTAGTAAGACTGTTGTAGTTATATTATTACTACACAATTAATATTCATGTTTCCAGTCATAAAGGCTTAAGTTTTATCTAGGTCCACTATGGTATTGTTTCTTTAATAACATTAACTTGCATTATTTTTATACTTTTAACAACATTAACCTAATAATATTAAAGAATAATAACCATGTCTGAATAAATTACTAAGTATAGTTTTTGGGTAGAAAATCCAAATACACGTTCAGGAAATAATTCAATATGATGTTTGAAGCCTACAGGGTTGGTTCAGTCGCTTTAAATTAAAGTCCCCCACTGAAAATCTGTCTTGTTACTGAGTGGGTATCTCCATAAATACGATTTTTAATTTTTTTTTTTTTTTAATATCGATATATTTTCATTCCAGTTCTAAAGACAAATTTCGAATTTACCATAATATAAACGACCCGTTATTTGTCACACTTCTCTCAAAAGAATGTGTGTAAACCTCCCTTCACTGTGAGTATCAAAACCGTAATCCGAGCAATATATTCTACCCTATTTATTATTAATAGGGTTGTGAAGTTTAGAATATCAAAACGCACGCACTGTAATACGAGAGTATAAAACACTAGGACACACATGCGTGCGCACTATCTCTCTCTCTCCGTCTAATATTCCCGGCGCATGCGCGCACGTGACCCACTGTTTGACAACAAGTTCTTAATGCCGCCGCCACGCGTCGCCGCAGTCGAAGATTGATTGAGTCGTATTAATCACGTGACAATGGGGGAGTCCCCCCACGTGGTCGACACGTGACCGCCGGTGACCAATAGCGTGAAATGTGGGAAATAAATGGATATTTAATTATCTTTGGTAGAGTTTGAAATTGTTAAAGAATACCGTATCGGTATTAATCATACGTTTTATAGTAGGGGATTGGAAACAATGCAGAAATATGACCCGCGCTCGCACTCTCCCCTAAACAGAGTGTAATTTGTTATGAGAATAGTTTTTATATTTTTTGCTCTTTTCAAAGTTAATAAAGTCGTTTTGTGTCTCAACACCGTGGGACAAAGAGACGTGGGTTCGAGTCCCGTCTGAGATATTCACACGTGGCTCCTATCTATGTTACCCGTATCCCCTAGTCTACCATAGCTGTATTATAAAAAAATGCAACAAATCGACAACCAAAATTTAGCATATTATTAATTTGATAGAGATCCTACAAGTGCGATGCATATCTGCTGAATTACTGTCACTAGGCTACATCTTTTCAATTGTTTCAACCACTTTCAGTTATGTATAATCTGACTGGATAAAATTAGAAACCTTAAGATTTAACGCGACTTTTTAAACGAAAGCGACTAGAAATATTCTTGAAATTAATGAAAACGGATAACTAACATTCTTACACTAATTTATGTCCGGTAGTGATATTTGTTTTCCTAACAGTTTCAGAAATGACTGGGTTTTCGTATTTGTATTATTTATTATTCTCAATTCGATTAAGGCCCGGTTTTTCAATCGGTCATTAACGGGGCGTTATCTGCATAGGGTTTATTGGGTTACACATTACGGACCGTTAGCTAACGGCCCTGTTAACGACCCGTTAACCGATTTAAAAACCGGGTCTTAATGAAAATAGTTCCAGACATACACGACAGACAGCGAAAAACCGGGTTTTATTTGAAATAGTTCCAGAAATTCACGACAGACAGCGCAAAACCAAGTTTAATTGGAAATAGTTCCAGAAATTCACGCTAGATAGCGCCAAAGGTCGGCAGGCCACTATTATACCTTGTTTGTGGGTAAACCAGACACTTACTGACTGTATCTGTTGTTTCCAGGATCGTGCGCAATAAGGCGGCGGAGAAGGCCAAGCACATCCACCACCCTGGCCAGACTACCACGCCCTCTCACCAGACAGCGCCACAGCCGTCGGGCCCCGTGTCTGTCATTGCACATGCGCCCGCCTCGGTACATCACGAGCAGCGCGCAGGCGCCTACAGCATCAACGGCATCCTGGGTATCCCGCAACCTCAGCAGGACCCCAACGGGAATAACATCACCAAGAGGAAGAGGGACGACCATCACTCAGGTTAGCACGCAGCCTACTCCTGGCCAGTACTTCAATCTATTTGCAATGCTTCCTCACCTGATGCCCTGACTGATAACAGTAATTTGTTTTAAAAATATTAGTCAATAGACCCTTTTCAGAATTCATCTAGGACCCTTAGATAGAGCTAATCACGGCCCTCTAGATCTTCAATGACAACAATGCACAACAGTGAAAAATGCATCTTACCAAAACTATCAAGGAAACTTAGATAGAGAAAATCACGGCTTTCTAGATCAATCATGAAAATCATCTAATACTTTTAGAAAAGATTTTGAGATTCCGCACGTTTATGCAGGTCATGTATGGTTTTTAAGGGCGATTAAATTTTTTTTTTTTATCAAGTAACTTCGATAAAACTACAAATTATAAACCTGAATTGTTACTTATTCCGTTTAGGCTATGTCCTCACTTTCGAAATAGATTGTTCCACGTATTCAGACATACAAATCGATATTTTATGTATTGATTTCGACAAAGATTTATCTGATAATTTTGTGATAACAATAAAAGACATAAGTCAATGCCAACGTTCACATATGTCGTCCCATAGATTTGAGTATAATATTGTATATGCGTACTACATAATGTAATATACCAATCCCGTAATACTTGACAACGTTATTGGTTCGGACTTCTATGTGAGTGAAAACACAAGAAAAGTTTGACATTTCCCAAATATCCGTCAGTCGAGTAGGAAAGTTGTGGTGTCTATATCTGCGGTCGCTAGGTTACGCTCTGATGTCTTGATTGGTGGAGCGGCGAGGGGTGGGGGGAACGTGATTCTATTGGCTAAACATAACATCACAGTATTATAGCGATACGGAGCGCGCAGAGGGTTGTGGAA
The DNA here is from genome assembly GCA_945910005.1 of Isoperla grammatica. Lineage (NCBI taxonomy): Eukaryota > Metazoa > Arthropoda > Insecta > Plecoptera > Perlodidae > Isoperla > Isoperla grammatica. Next base: position 10,150,226 of record OX246750.1, read on the forward strand.
AATAGCTTTTATATTGTCTGGGCCTGGTCATGGAAAACAACCCTCGCATCCTTATAAAGTATAGTCGGTGTTAGTGAACGCGGAACATACGCACACACGCATCATACGCACACTCGACATATGCTTGGAAATTGTGTACTCGTATTGAATGCTACAAATATATTGTGGGCTTAATTCTTTATTTTGCAAAAAAAAACTAGATGAGAAACTTGACAACAAATAATTAAAACACATTGAATATTAATTAAAACGGAAACATAGTAGAACAGGTAAAACGTTTATAAGACCTAGTAATTGGACTGTACACAGTTCCTTTTTTCACTGTTTTTTTTTCTTCACATGGAACAGTGTACAGTCCAATTATTAGGTCTTAAAAACAATGAATATTAAACGGCTTTAACTTATCAACTTAGAGCAATCCGCAAGGTTGTCCTCTTCATTTTTGTTTAGCAGAACAAAACCAACCAAAGAATCTATTTACGTTGACCTCAACGTATTTATCCGTGTACACCTTTAATACAGTATAAATAAAAAAACATATTTTAACTAGAATCCAAATTATAAAAATATGCATTGTAATTATACAATAGATGCATATACAAAAATCCATGAATGTTGTATATTTTAAAGTCAGTACGTCACTGACTGTTTAAGTTACGGCTTAAAGTACATTCGAGAGCTTAAAGGGGAGTCTAGCCTCTTCTAACTCATCATAAACATCGTCAAGGCGAGAATCTTAACAATTCATTTTGAACTCGGCACCTCCACCAAAAACATAAAAAAAAATAATACCATGTCCTCCCACGCCTGAGTTCCCATGTAGCATGTGATAATAATAACAATAATAATACATATAACACTGAAAACAGCAACAGCATCTAATATGAAAACAACAATAATTATAATAAATACATTTAAAAGAAAAATATATTGCCTATAAATTATAGAACTCATTTTTAAAAATTATTTAACGCACCATTATGGTGCCACATACATTATTTTGTATTCTACGTTATGAAATTATCTAGAAATGAAAATACTGACATAAAAGAGAAAACTATTAAGAAAAACCAATCCACATATTTTGACAACAGATAAAAAAAAATGACGACTTTCTAGTTTAACTTATGTAAGGAAGCAATAGCTGCTTGAGTTAGTGTTTCGTATCATTGTTGAATATTTCCATTCACTGATTGAGTCTTATCGCTCAACAACCAGACATACAGAGGCCCCCGTACTGAGATCAGAGCATCCCCAGCGTCATCAAATGGACCAGCTATAGTGAGTGGCCTCGTGATGATTATGAGGCCGGAAGGGGGGAGGGCAGGGAAGGGCAGGGGAGGGGTAGTTGATGACCAGTGCAAGCGATAGCATTACCGCGGTGGCTACGCGGGGGGAGGGGGCTACATGATAATAGGATTTAAACTTCACTTGAATGGGGATGCATTAGTTTAGAATGAGCTCGGTAGGTCGCAGCACTGGCGCACTTTAAAAAACAAATACTTGTCACTAATTAACAGTTGTACTGTACACAAATGGTCTTAAATGAACTTCTGGGTACTAACCTAAATTAATATCAAAACAATATTATACATCCACTTGTATTTGGTGTAATTTTTAATCTTGATGTTGTTTAATACTAATATCCAGCTTATTGTTAAGCAAAAACCATTAGAAGAAAATCAACTATATTATACAATTACAAAATCAAGGCTTAGATCGCCATGCTAGTAAAGTAAATAAATATATTTTTATTTATAGTCTCCTCACTCGGCAGTTACAACAACTGATTTTCAGTGGAGTACATTTATACAATTTATTATGTGCTTCGTTGCTATGACGGATCTAAAGTTACCGTTTTCATATTACATACATAAAGAACAAGTATCATAATATTGATAGATTAAAGTAAAAAAAAAGAAAAATGTTACCTGAACCGGGAATCGAACCCTAGACCTTCTGTATTGGAAGCAGGAATAAACCCACTAGACTAATGAGATACACTTAAAACATTTCGTCACCTCTTACGATACGCAGAGTCATCCAGCTGAGTGTAGGTCTCAACTCAACCAACCAGGCAACCACCCAGATATCGAAAAAATGTTTTGTTTCTGGTTGAGCCAGCCGTCACTAGAGTCGATTACTGGAGTCGATCACCAGAGTCGATCACCAGAGTCGATCGTATTTGAGCTTCAGTCGGAGATCAAAAGATCTCACAACGAGTCGAACGCTTGGGTCTCTGGAGGCCTGAGGCTCTCTTTGAGACGCAAGATTAGGCTTCGTCTGGTTCGACAAGATAGTTTTAGGGGATTTAGGGGTGATGACGCGCATGCACCCTCAGAACATGGCACAACGATACGTGGTGCGACGGTTCAATTAAGGCCGATCCACAATTGAAATAAGAGTTGCAATAATAATCCGTGAAATAGTGAAATAAGAAGCTATTGGTTCACAACAGTCTCCTAGTACCTTATTTCAGTAGTCAAGCTAGTGGTTTAATATGTATTTACTTTCATTGACGACATCAACAACAGCACATCCGGCACCACCGTTTTTGTTTTGATCTCCGTAGTAGGTCTTCTTTTCTGGCTCTTCTGCGTTCTGATTGGTTCGTTATAAGGAAGTTGAAATAAGAAATGGAATTAATTAATTTCTTATGACTATTTCAATCCACTGTGACAGTTGTGAACCACAGCATTGTTATTGCATGTTCCAATTCCCTTAAACCTTATTGCTATTTCACTATTTCAACTCTTATTTCAACTGTGAATCGGCCCTAACAAGGGAAAATCAACATTTATTAACAAAAGCTCAATATAAGAAAATATATAATTTACTAGGAAAACGCTCCGCGTTGCCAGATGAGCGATTTTTTTCAGTAAGTCAAAAAAGTCATTTTTATATCATATTACTGTTATAAAAAAAAGATACCTTTATAATAAACATGATTTTTTTACAAGATGACAGTTTAAGTTACAAACAACGTAGAACTTAAATGTTGGCGGTGCATGACACGATTAAAATACATAGTGGTTGATATAATTACAAAATATCCTCAAAATAAAGAAAAACAATTTTATACAGGCCTACTACCCAAGTTTCCAAGGACATATTTTGTATTTGATATTACACTAATTAATATCAAAATATGTCTCAAATGCTGCTATGGCAGCTCTCAATTCAAAGTTCTTTCTTAAATTACATGTATAAATTATAGAATCACATTATATAGTATTGTATTGATATAGTGGCAAAACAACTTGTAGAAGATAAATTATATAAATATTGCTTGTATATAACGTAAACGTGGATGATTTCAACGTTCACCTATCAGTGTTTTGTATATTGCGTGTGCCAAAGTCTTTATGCGTGCCTATGCGTATATATCTTTCCTGCCTCGTAGTATTATGGGCAGTTTTAATGAAGAATTGTTCAAAACTACGCTTTAGACAAAATAGATTATCGACAGGTCATAGAACGTATTCATTTTCCAAAAGTTCTCCTCTTGTTGTATAGAAAACACAAACCATATCATGAATATTTCAGTTATGATTAAGACTAATGATGGAAGCCTTTGAAATGAATGACATAAACTCTATTGACGATCTTTACAAGTGTCCACTATAATTTGACCGTTGGTCTTTCTGTCGTGTTTGTTTGTTTGCGTCGCGAGGTTAGGGGCAAACAACGTATCGTCACGAGGTTGGGGGCAAACACGGTATTGTGTGACACTGGAGTGGGGGGTGGATGTGTCACGCGAAAACAATAAGACGCTATCAATGAGGAAACAGAAAAAGAGAGACGGAGAAGAGAGGGAAAGAGAGAGAGAGAGAGAGGAGAGAGAGAGAGAGAGAGAGAGAGAGAGAGAGAGAGAGAGAGGAGAGAGAGAGAGAGGGATATATATATATATATATATATATATATATATATATATATATATATATATATATATATATATCAAGGCTTTAATAAAATAATATCTGAATAACCAAGTATTAGAAGATCTCTCTTTGGGATAGAAATATACCAAAACAACGTGCAGACGTTGATTCAATTCCCATTTGGGGTTAATTTTACAATTTTGGTTTGATTCTGTCTTTCACGATATTTAGTTTACTCTAAAACCCTAGTTTCAACACAGAAGGTATATTTAAATATTACCATAACGTTCCTCTCCTGTATATTTCGTAAATAAACCCCTCTCCGTAAAATAGCCACAAAAGCAGCATATTGAGTAAACCGGTGGGAAAGGGGGGCAATCAAAGGGTCAATGAGTCAGTAAGTATTGCAGCCAGTCGGGTCGAGCCGAGTATAGCCGAATAGAGTCGAGTCGAGTCGTCTAAACCGCAAAGCAAGGCAATGCAGGAAGCAGAGGCTCGTTTTGGTCCAGCGGTTTCACAACCCAAAGCGCTCTCACAACGCGAGCGAGAGAGAAAGATATTATTCCTAGATCACAATGACCAACACAAAACACACTGTGTGCAGAACGAGGGGGGGGGGGGGGGAGGGGGTAGAGAGAGAATGAAATACTGTTTACCCATATAGCGGGAAGCGGTCGCTAAAAATACACGGGGAAGAAATCTAGTTTGTTGTCCACACTGGCATGTTTGTTTGTACAAATAGGTGTAAGTTTAGTATTTTGGGTGTAAGTGTGGATGTAGGTGGTGAAAAGGCAAGTGTGTGTGCAGTTTGTGTGTTTGTAAATGAAACTAAGTTTGAGTGTGGAAAAGTGTAAGGGTAGTGTAACTAAGTTTGTTTGATTGTGTCCAAGTTTATGTGAAACTATTAGTTTGAGCGTATGAATATTCGTTTGTGTAAGTTTGAGTGTGTACGCGTAGGATAATCACCGAAAATGTAATATTGTGTGCCAATGAACATCAATGTGGAGAGTGTATTGTTTACAAAAAAAAATGCAGTTGTTATTTAGAACAAAACTTTTTCATTAGTAGTAGCTATTAAACATTTTTTTATACTGGTAATTCAGATTTCAGAATTTCAGTTTTTACTTTCGAATATCATTTAGGCAAACTATATAAGAATTGCTATTATTACCATCCAACTGTCTACTTCACTTTGACTTTAGAGCCGTCATAGCAACGAAGTACATAATAAACGGTATAAATATCCCCCACTTAAAATCAGGTCTTGTAACTGAATGGGTAGACACTATATTCACACACTTTTTTAAATTTAATTTTTAAAAACTAAACTTATTTATTTATTTAAAATTAAAAATTTTGAAAACATTTTTTATTTAATATTTATTTTTTTAAATATATTTTTATTAGAACAACATTATAGAGAAAATAACATTTTGATTTCAGTCGCGGTAATGAAGTAAATGGTAAAGTAATATCGCGTGGTCTGTTCCCCGCTAGCTGGCTGGTGCAGAACGGCTGAGATTGCTGCAGTATTGTTAAGAATGTCGCTATTTCGCCCTCTCTAAGGGGTGAGTTTAATGTTAGTGTGGGACAAACGCGGCTATTCACTGGAATCAGGCATTGGAACGAAACCCGCCAACAGAAGTTGGACCCATTCTCTGAGCGCCGCGTACACTCACGTTCAAAACGTTGTAGACCTGACTCGATCCTCTCGTTCTGGTGGTTTGAGCACAGACGTAAACAGGGGTGAACGTCGATCATGATATTCACCTGTTCTCTTGTCAATTAAAATCAATTTTTAACATATACTAAGTTTCTGATGTAAGTGTTAATTTATAAGTATT